>CM073589.1:46565123-46950233 GCA_037074715.1 Magnolia kwangsiensis | reverse complement strand
GTGATGGGCCATCACGAGTGTTGCACACACAATGGACAATGCATATTAATGACCAGACCTTTTCTGGTACAAGCAAATGGATTATCCATTTTCATAGCCGTTGATCAGACATTTTGTCCATTTTCCATACCCATATGGTGAGTGGGTTCCACGCCTATTGATATGTGCCATTGGGCCATTCCATGTGATGCAATGCATATAGTGAATCCCTGTCCACAATGTGTGCTAACTAACAATGCTAGTGGATCAAAAATACATTAAAATAAATTTTGAATCTTGCATTTCATGGCGTAAAGAAACATAGGAAAATGACTTCCATAAGAAAATATGCTAATATGGCAAACATATTAGAACATTTATTGGGTAAAAACTATTATTCTACAAATGAATGCATGGGAAAATACTTTAACAACGTAAACCATTTGCATATGCAAGTAATGCAAAGACAGGAAAACATCGAAATACTCAACTGAACTCCATTTCATGTTAAAGGCTCATGAAGCCTTCCAAACCAAATCCTAATCTAATTAAGAATTTCTAGATTGCTCAACTATTTACGACTATAAAACCAACCTACTACCTAACCTAACAATGTTTAAAATAAAAAAGAAAAGGTTTTTTTTTCTTCTTTATAAATTAGTAGTGATTTATAAAATCCTAAAACAAAACTACCGATCCAAACAAAACATCAACCCCAACTACCAATCTATATGCATATGCACATGTACATACATAACACATACATTGATACACACATGAATGTATTCATGTAAATATGGGTTTGATCCCAGAGTTACGATAATGTTGAGTTCTTTGGGGCCCACCATGATCTCAAATTCGCCCCCTCGATTCACAGTTGAGACTAAAAATCAAGCGCCCACACCATAGGGAACTCTGTAAAACCATTCTAAACGACTTTTTTCTTTTCTTTTTTAAAGATTTTTTCTAAATGAAAAAGCCCCAACTAATTTAAAAACATACAATGAAAGCCAAGTAAAGCTTAAAATAAAAGAGAACAAGTATAATTTGAATCATAAATCATAGGATTCAAATCATAAAATGTAGGATTCATATAAAAAGGGATTCAAAGGTGGGGTGCAAATCATTTTTCTTAAGATTCAACTCAAATAGTAAATCTTAGGATTTTGACAACACTGTCGGCCAGTGAATTTTGTAGAGATACCGATACTTCGAACACTAGGCCCACCTAAGTTTTGGAATGGCCTTACTTGTGCATTGTCCCTTCATCATGACGAGATGCATTTGATGAGTGGATTGGATGGCATATAGACACACTATGGCAGGCCACATTTTTCTCAATGCTGCCATAACTTAGTGTCAAAAGGCACACAAGCACGCACATGAAGGTCTATCACCTGCTAGTTGTAGATGCAACTAGTTAAGATGGGGGGCCTACCGTGTTGTATGCGTGGCATCCAACAATCTAGCACAATTTCCCCATAATGAAAAAAGGATGCCCTAAAAACCAAGCAAATCCAACCCTCAAGTGGGCCACCACATGACTTTCAAGGTTTCTAGGTGGTTGTCCACTGTTTTTTAGCATGTGATCCACATGATGATTGGGATTGGCTTTGTGATGTAGGCTGGATGAGAAAGAAAATATCAAGGGAAGAACAGAATTTTTGCACAAACACCAGTTGAATCTTTTAGGGTGTTTTTCCCCTACAAGAGCCTTTTTTTGTCCAATTTAATCATTCATCAACTCTATATACATAAGGCCTTAGCAATCTTTATATAGGCCTAAATACAAAAGATAAATATCTAATGAGACCTTTCAAATCTAGACTTCACCATTTCAAGACTCGCTATGACATGGTAAATCCACTTGAAAATTATCACACAAGAACTATTAAAACTAGCACCTCCTTGAAAGATTTTAAATCTCATAAAAGTTCTTGAAAATTCCCTAGACATGGGCTGTTTTTTAACAATCAGACCATACAAAGTGAACTATTAGTAATCCCCAGCTCCTCCATCAACAGTTACCAATCATGTGTGATCAAAGTGGGTGACATTCTGAAGACACATCCGATCTGGGTCTACATGCATCACTAACACACATGGGCTTATTGGATGGTGGAACCATCTGACCAGATCATGGCCCAATTGGGCTGAATCAATTGCTCTCAGTTGGGAAGAGTTCATACTCAAGTTTGGATCCCTACACACATCCACTGCCATTTGCAATGCTTCACTTTCTGCTTGTTAGGAGCTGATAATGTAGGCCCACTCAACGGATTGACCCTGCTTGCATTGGATGGTGTTGTAGATCACACGTACTCCTGTTTTCCTGCTCCCCACATTCTACGCCCCGCCTCCCACTTTTGTAGTAATGGAGTTGTGAGTCTATCAGCTCCTTGTTGACACAGTGTTTGCCTTATCACTATCGGCCTCTGATTTATGCACCCCAGTTATAGTTGGGATGGGATGTGTCCATCTCAGCTTTGACATGCACCGTAGAATGCACCAGTCGACAGTTGAGCTGCTCATCTCCTCCTCCAATCCAACTGTCGATCCATTGTTTCTTTCATTAATCCATTCATTAAAATGGAAAACCACCTAGAGACTTTCATGTCATGTGTATCTTCCTAAATTCTTGTGCTTTCACTAAGCACATCATTCGTCAAATCTTCAAACACTGATAATGAATCTTATTCATTTAAAATCTCATATTCTTTATAAAACTAGAGCATCTCAAGTTTTACATCATTAGTCATGATCAGGGTGTCCCGTATCCGTTACGATATGGCCGTATCGGCCGATACGTATCGGTAACAGCAGTGGCCGTTACGCGATATAGAGGCGTAACGGGGCACCCCCCGATTTTGTAGCCGTAACGGCCCCGTAACGGTCAGGGCGTAACAGTCAAAAAATGGCCTCTTTTTTTCTTTTTCTTTTTTTTGCTTTTTAAGGTCTGTTTTTTCACTTTTTTTGAAACTTCTTTCTTCCAAACTTTTCCTAAATCATTTTATTGCTATTTTCGACCACTCTTATCTTGATATCACAGATAAAAACAACTTATATTAAGGATTTTCTTGATTCGAAGCTCCGCGGGCCATTTTTCAGAAATTCCTCAAAAATAGGTATTTATATTTTTTTATTCAATATTTTGCTTTTTGAATGGTAGAATATGATGTGTTAATCATAATAGAAGATATTAATGTCCATTTTACAGATTTTCGTTGTCATTTTATATTTTTTATAATTTTTTTCTATTTACGCACTATTTTCGACCCTTTTTTAAAATTCAAAAAATCATTTTTTATTGAATGTTTTGTTGTTTTAATGGTAGAATATGATGTATTAATCATAGTAGAACATGTTAATGTCCATTTTACATTTTGTTGTTGTCATTTTATATGCTTTTATAATTTTTTTCTATTTACACACTATTTTCAGCCTTTTAAAAAAAAAATCGAATATATTACACATGTAAGATTTTTTCACATCACATTCATTCTAATATATCTATCATTGATAGTAGATAGTTAAAAAATTAAATATATGAATTTTGCAGTCAAATCCAGGTTGTCTGGTTCATAAATTCATTAAACAATCCAAAACAACTTCTCACCAAAGAGTGGACCGTTACACCACCATAAACATGTTCCAATTTATAAATGAACGCATATTTTGAATGTTTAGAATATTCCGAATTTAATCCATATTTTTTTGGCAAAAAAAAATTTGCACCTTTACACCCCCATATGGGTATCGGAGACCTTGGTCATGATCCTCCAATAGGTCTTCTCTTCTACCAATGATTGAACAAAGCACTATCGGAACCACTAATTTCCGATTCCAAGATGTTGTCAATTTCTCACACATGAGGCACTCCTTGATGTTGTGTCAATGTTTTCAAAATTCTCCGATCGACCTAATAAGCTCTAATGTGGAATTCCATCCTCCCATCCATACCATCACATCTCCTTATTATTTCCTCGCATGATATTCTTCTAGATGCTTGCCATTGTTCCCATACAAGCCAACAGATGAACCTGCACTAATACCAATTTGACGAAGGATGGATGAGAAAGAAAAGAAAAGGGGAAGAATAGATTTTCGTGCACATATGGTTGGTTTTTTTAAGGTGTTGTGAAAGGTATCTCATATCGGTATCGGTTGACATAACGGTGCCCTCCGATACTGATACGAATACAAGGGTGTAATGGCGATACAGGGGCGTAATCGCCTATAACGGTGCAATTTTTTTTTACCAAAAAAAATATGAAAAAATATGGATTAAATCTGGAATATTCTAAGTATTTCAAATATGCATTCATTTATAAATTGGAACATGTTTATGGTGGTGTAACGGTCCACTCTTTAGTGAGAAGTTGTATCCGATTGTCTGATGAATTTATAAAACAGACAACCTGGATTTGACTGCAAAACTCATATATTTAATTTTCTAACTATCTACTATCAATGATAGATATATTAGAATGAATGTAATATGAAAATATTTTACATATGTAATATATTCGAATTTTCTTTTTTTTTTTTAAAAGCCAAAAATAGTGCATAAATAAAAAAATTATAAAAAATATAAAATTACAACAACAATCTATAAAATGGACGTTAACATGTTCTACTATAATTAACACATCATATTCTACCATTAAAATAGCAAAACATTAAATAAAACATGATTTTTTGAATTTTATTTTTTTTAAAAAAAAAAAAAAAGAAACTAGTGCATAAATAGAAAAAAATTATAAAAAAGTATAAAATGGACATTAATATCTTCTATTATGATTAACACATCATATTCTACCATTCAAACAACAAAACATTGAATAAAAAATATAAATACCTATTTTTGAGGAATTTCTGGAAAATGACCCACAAAGCTTCGAATCAAAAGAATCCTTAATATAAGTTGTTTTTATCTGTAATATCAAGCTAAGAGTGGTCGAAAATACCAATAGAATGATTTAAGAAGAGTTTGGAAGAAATAAGTTTCAAAAAAAGTTGAAAAAATGGGCCCCGTATCGGTAACAGCAGTTACCGATACGTATCGGCCGATACGGCCGTATCGTAACGGATACGGGACACCCTGGACCGTTGTCCCTCTGCAAGAGAATAATATCTCATGAAACTCGATTTTTTATTTCCAATCTCATTCTTCATCAACTCTACATATGCATGGCCTTGGAGGTCCCTATGGAAGCATATACAAAATATTCAAGTCTAGACGTTACTAAATTTAGACTCCCTATGACATAGTAAATCCACTAAAATCTTATCATATAGATTACTATGAATACAGGAAACTAACTTCTGCAAACATTCTAAATCTCAAAAAGATCTCCAAAATACCCTGCACACGAGCTGTTTTTACAAACCATGTGTCACTTTGCCCAAACAAAGGACTCAAGGATTTTACACATTCCAAAAGGTAATGGAGCTACAAAAAAAAATTCAAAAAGGTCCAATCAGGTGCAATAGTCATGTTAGTCCTTAACCAATGGAAGATAATTGCACTAGTTGTGCAAAATGGGTTTACCTTGAGGCCTAAAAACCTGCCAATTGATGCAAATAAGTGCAAAATACTTTTGCTTCTCAAGCTCATAAACACATCAGCTGCATTCTTGCTTCCCTGGTTTAAGGCTTCTTCACAGTCTAACAGTGCAGACGAAGCAAGGATATTTCTAGAAGACTGAAGAAGGAAACGCCCACTCCTGCAGTTAAAGACAATAAATTAACATGCAAAGAAACAATGACAACAAGTCATCAAAATCCCAGCAAGGAAGTACTGTAAAACATGTGATACATGTCAAATATAAGTTTCTGAGATACGAGAAACCATACGGCTTAGTTAAACCATCTATTTTGAGAACAATCACTCATCCACTTACCAATAGAAGAAAATGAAAGAGAACATGCAATTTACTCAAGCCACGTCAAATATTCAATTTAGAGAGATCATAAATAATGCAGATTAGTTAAACATCAAATTTCGGGGGGGGGGGGGGGGGGGGGAGGGGGGGAATCGTTCCTTAAACAGCTATAAGGAATACATTGACCAATTATGGGCACTTTAAAATGATAGAACACCATATACATCTACATATATATGTATATTGCATACAAAGAGACAACAAGGAAATTGACAATAGCAATAAATTTGATACAGTTAAAATTTACTCTGAACTGCAGGCCCCACCCTCTTCACATGCTGCTTTACAGACCTATAGTCTGCAATCGTTCAAAACCAGGTGAAGTAAGAATATAATCCCCACATCCAGTTTCAATGCTTCCCCAACTTCCCTATCCATTTTGAAAATTCTAAATCCACCATTCATAGTTGCATCAGACAAAAGTCCACTCCCCCTTATCCTTCCCTCTCATCTTCATCCACACTTCCCCTTGACACTTTCCCCACATACCACCTTAATATCCAGATATCGAATCCTCCAGTCTCCTCACTCTCACCCTCTCCTCCCTCTAAAATAGTCCAGATCCATTATCAACTCATCCAAATCAGCTTATTCCTTAATATCGGACAAGTGTTCACGGCAAGGAAACCTCAACACAGGTCAACAAAGAGGAATGATTAGGAAAAATGAGCGACGCAGGACCATTGGATCATCAGTCAGGGTCCACTAGTGGACCAAACTGCTGGCAGTTTGGAACCAACAAATCGAATCGGCTGACCTGATAGGGACTGCAGGGCCCACAGGTCCATGCAGGTGTCTATAAAAGGCTTTATTTATGAACTTTATAGAGATTGGTGGCTCTTACAGAAACCATACAGCACATACAATCCAAGGTAGTTGTGCATACAAGGCCCAATAGTTTGTATATAGAGGTAGAGATTTAAGATGTTTGGACTCATATTTTAGTTTCCTTCTTTTATTCCCTATTTTATTGCAGGTTTGAGACAAAATAGGAAGGTTAATTGTCAGGCCAATGGGTTTTCAGTTGCTTCTTTCAAAACTAGCAGGAAGGTAATGAAAGGCTTCATGGAGCCATGTGTATGGAACCCTAGGGATCATGCTATGGATTATTCAATTGAAAACTGACTTTTTTTATTTTTTTTTTCCTGGTGTTTCTTGTGATTGGAAACATGACCTCAATTTGAGATGCTTCCAGGAACCCATTGGAAGTTCATTTTCTTAGGTTCGAGTGGTGTGACTCCACATATTTATCTCCCGTTATTCTCTTCTTATCTATTATTGCTGCTAAAACTTAGGAATAGTGAAAGTAAGTAATAAGAAGAGGGAAAGTAGACTTAGATGGCTTGGCCATGTGCAAAAGGTACCAAGGACTGCACCTGTGCACCAGTTAGAAGCAGTGATGAAGGCTCTATAAGGGGAAGGGCCAAAGGGATGTGTGTGGAGGTAGTAAGAAAAGATTTGCAGAGTTGTGGTTTAACTAAGGATGTGGTCCATGAATCTTGAGAGTGGAATGGCATAACAGGATTCGTGTAGCCAACCCCACTTAGTTGGGATAAGGCTTAGATGACGATGATTGCTGCTAAACTTTGAGAAGTACATAAATAAACACCTGCCACTGTCCGCCTTCCAATTAGTAAATCAATAGCTTTTGGGTTGTGTCATCATACCAAATCCTCATAAAAGCAAATCCACTAGAACTGCTAGGAGCTCAATCTTTGGAATGAAAACACACACCACTTGACCGAATCTCACTAATAGGAAATCCACTCTGCGCAGGAATCCCTGATACAATGTTAATTGAACAACAAAAGAAAAGATCCCTCATCCACCATTTTATTCTTTCAGTGACCATCTATGGTCTAAGGGAGGGAACGGCACTTGATAAAGTGGAATGGTGGAACAGGTTTCATGTAGCTGACCCCAAGTAATAGGGATAAGGCTTAAATGATGATGATGATGATTGAACTCTTCCAATCTCTAGAGGTCCAATCTCTGTCATGGCTTCACCACCCTCAAGGCCTCTAATGTTTTTTTTTTTTTTGAAAAGTGAAGATTCTATATTGATAAGAGAAACAGATTACAAAAAGGAAAATCAACCCGTTGAGTTAGCAAGCAGATTACCCTCCTAAGAAAGACCTCAAGGCCTCGAATGTTTCATGACATAATTAGCATGGTGAGGGCGGAAGCTCAAAAAGTGCACAAATTGAAGTAAAACACAATATAACATTAAGCGACAGTTTTGAAATAAGATATTACAAAGAAAATGAGGCATCATGGTCAGATTAATGGTGGTGCCACTTCAGGAAAGAGAATAAGGCAAAGGTAGAATACTGGTAATACAAGTTCAGTAAAGAAGACAAACTACCAGCTCATAAGACTGAAGACTCAGACCACATAAGCCTTACATCACAAGCAACAATCCATAACACATAACACATAACACTAATGAAGCACTACTACTGAGTCGCATTTATATCAGAACTGCCCTAGTTGTCAGTATTGAAGAGCCAACGGAACAAAAAAATACTGCAGAGTAAGAGGACAGGCTCCCCCCAGGGGCCCCAAATACATGCATACAACCTCTTTACCAGAACTTTATTAGAACCAAACAAAAAACATACAAGCAAGAAAAATACCATCAAGAGGGATGTGCCAAATGAAAAGTGATAATACTGACAAGGAGAAAGAGAAGCAACTGGATGGAAATAGGAAGAAAGCTTAAACCGTCTCCCTCAAAATCTTACAATCCTTGTATATTTCAAAAGATAAGAAGAACAGAGATAAGAAGAAAGAATAGGATATACAGAAGTAGAAGGTATTAGAGGATGCAACGGTATGGTGCTCTGTAGCAGTACCACAATACATACACCACTTTCAACACTCCGCCTAAAACAGGAGCATAGATATCACACATGCCTAGCTTGCCTAAGATCTTCAAATTCAATGACAGATGGTAGCCTTTGTAAAGATGTCAGCCAATTGACTGTCAGAGTGAATGAATGGCATGCTAATCGATTTCTTTATTACTTAGGAAGAAAGTGAAAATCCACTTCGATGTGCTTAGTTCTTTCATGAAACGCAGGATTATTGGCAACATTGACTGGCAGCTTGATTGAAACAATGGAGAGAAATCGGAGTGTTAACATCAAAACCATCTGTTAGAGAAGAGATTTCAACCATATAAACTCACAAGTATTTGCCATTGCTCTGTTTTGAATCTTTTGATTTTAGCAAATGATCGAACAACCAATTTGTTACTTACTTTTCCATGTTACCAGATTTCCTCCCATAAAAGTGCAGTAGCCAACTTGGGGTGGCAATGGGCCACACTAGGGCCATGCAAAGTTTGGGAAGGCTCTTTCTAGGATTTAACTGAAAAACAATCATCTTCCTCGAACTAATAAACTAATTGTAGTCCTTGCACCAAAAATTGCCTATTCCTTCAGGGCCTGTTCGGGATCGCTGAAACGGAAAGTAGAGAAACGATATTTCCATGAAATCCCATTTCATTTATTTTTTAAAAAATCAATTTTCTGGCAATGCTATTTCCACTTTTATCAAATTCTTGGAAATTAACCTCTTTCATTTCCTTGCTCTAACTTAAGAAAAGGGAAATTAACCTCTTTCATTTCCTTGCTCTAACTTAAGAAAAGGAGTTTCCCAAACGCAGGAAAATAATAGAAAATGTGCAAATATGGGTGTTTCCCTGTCAATGGGTTTGCTAGTTGTACAAGCATATGGATTCTTGCACATGCACATGTTTGAGCATATCCTAACATGAAGCACTTGTATACTATCCGAACCTTCCATCTGTTGGATGTCATAGATGGACCATGCCACAATAATCTCAGATCACATTATTCTACCTACCAATATTTGGCCTTCTGTGCCAATGAATGTATACCATTCCTTTATTTCTCTTTTCACGCTTCTTATAACCCACAAATGAGAGATTATGCTTGTCCTACACATGAGATTTCCTTGGACATAGTACATCTATGATGGGGCCCAGAAAACCATCTCCCTTGATTAGTAAACATGGGCCCCACTTGTCAAAAATGAAATCCTACTGTGATGGATTCTAACTTAATGTAATAATGAATTTGGAGTTGTTCCCTGGTTAGGCCTCTTTAACGGTATGTTATAACATGCTTACCTTTACGTGTGTCCACTTGCATTGCTAGAACAGCTTTCACTAGGCTTGATGGTTCACATAAGAGGTTCCATTGTAGATCAATCATGCCCCAAATTAATCCAATCCAAACCTCCAATTGGCTAGCAAACAGTCTAAAAACAAGTAGCCAGCAGTTGACTTTCAAAGGGGAAAAATCCATCTATTACAACAATTATTGTTGCTTGAATGAGGAGATATTCTGAGAGTGACTAGATAATGATAATCACTGAATGATGGGCCACATTTGTACATGTCGACCAATGTAAAAAGGCTATGCAGGCCAAGAGGCACATGTCAGATTGACCATGAAACAAGATGGACCAATATACTAGGGTTCCACATCTTCTTCTTCTTTTGGGTGAAAGATGCAGCACTTCATTAGGGCCAGAGGCCCAAAAACAAAAGAGACAACAAAGAAAACAAAACAACAAACCAGAACCAAAAAACACAAAAAAAAAACTTGAAAAAGAAGAAAACCCTAAAACACCCCCAAACCCCAACGAAGCCCCAGGAACCAACACTAGGCAGCCCGATCCTCTACATACATCAAAAACATACTAAGCACACCCCCAGCTGAGACCCTCCGATTATGTAAACAACGGCTATTTCTCTCAAGCCACACAGCCAATAGAAAGGCAAACAAAGCTAATCTCCATCTGGACCGATCAAGACAACCACCTCCATCAACATGCCACACCCTAAAAGGGACATTGATCGAATGTGGCATCACCCAAGATCCACATGAAACATGAAAGATGCCAGACCACACTATTCTGGAAAAGGAGCAATGCAGAAATAAATGGTCCACCGACTCCTCGTCACTCATGAATAGAAGGCAGACGTTAGGAAGGATCATCAAGCGCTTTTGGATTACACGTGTATTTTTTTTTTCTTTTTTTGGAAAGATGGAGAAACTGTAATTAAGAAACAAAAAGAAAACAGAAGCTACAATAAGAAAGGGGCGCCGAGAAGGCGACCCAACTCACAAAGAAAATCCAGATTACATCCCTTTAACAAGAAGCCCATTCTATAACTTAGCAACCTAGCCCTTTGGGAGGTGCTTCCACCAACTTGCATTTTTTAAACACATATGACATATCGTTTCTTTCTTCCCAAACAACCCATTAGATTGCAAGCAAAGCCATTCTCCACAGCACTATCTTCTCTATCCCTAGGCCATGATCCACCGATTCACTAACCACATCATATGAAAGCGGCCCAACATATCCACACAAAAGGGGGATGCAATAAAAGGTCCACTATCACAAAGTGCAAATATTTGAAATCACCATAAATCTTTTCCAAAGGTCGTCAATGGTTAGAACTTTCTTCCTTCCTACCAACCAACCAAAAGCCGCCGTCTTTGAAGGGTGACATGAAACAGAGAGGACAGTTTAATATGGCCGCTTTAATGAGCGTGATACAACCACCAGATAGGGTGGTGGAAAGATTCAAGAAGGAGCTTGCGAGCTAGAAAAGCCGGTATCTTTTCCCGTAAAACTTTTTTTTTATATAAAAAAACACCATTTCTTTTCCCCTATTTTTCTAAAAATGTTGTTTCCAAAAAATCATTGTTTCCTCCCGCTTTTCTTTTCTTTTTTTCAACATATCCAAACAGGCACTCAGTAAATTCTAGAGGTGAACTCATTTTCATTCAGTGAATGTCATCTGTTTTTTATTCTCAACATGCATGTTGAGAGTCAAACATGGAAACCATAAAAAATCAATATGCAAGCACCATAGGTCCATAACACATAGATCAGTTTATAGTTACATACACTAGACATAGTTACGCCAATTATTAATTAAAATGTGTGGAATACTGATTAAAATGAACAAAAATTATAACTTACGAGAGAGAATGATTAGCAATAGGTTAGCCTTCCACAATCATTTGTGGCATAACTAGATATGAAATGATAGCTAGAGTAACTTTCAATAGAATTTGAAGAAAAAAGAAATTATCAGGGAAAACCAAAAAAAAAAAACAAAAGAAGTATAGAGCAGAGCAGGAAAAGACAAATCTAGTTGCTCTTATTAGGAGGCAGACAAATCTGATATATTTATTCCAAGGGAAATACATGATCATCATAGATTATGAGATATCAGACAAGCAATCAGAATCTACAGTGTAGACTTCACTTGTTTATGGTTACCATAGCTGTGAGATTCGCAATCATATACAATATACAGACATAAGAAATTAGATAAAAGATAGTGTAGCAAGTGTAGATTTTCAATAAAATGTAAATTAGAAACAAATTGTGTGTGTGTGTGTGTGTGGGTGGGTGGGTGTGTGTGTGTGTGTGTGAGAGAGAGAGAGAGAGAGAGAGAAGCACAGAACAGCAGCAGGAAAAGACAAAGCCAGCTGCTTTTATTTGGTGTGCAAACGGACCTGATATTTATTCCAAGGGTAATATATAATGAGCCATAGGCTCGCACAAGTAATACTTCATCAATTCCATATTCCTCAGCACAGGACTTATTATCCTTCTGCAGCCAGAACCAAAAATAAAAAATAAATTAGAAGGTATTCAAAATATGTGCTTCAATAACTTAACATATTTCAATCAGTAGGATCCATTAATAAAATAGTTCCCCAGTTAGACTCAAATCAAGCCAAATGGAAAGAAGCATACTTCAACCAAATAGCTTAACACATTTATAGGAAAATGTTTCCTCCTCCAAATAGAAGTTGGTACACACACTGTTCGAGTTGTCGGTATCGCTACAAGTTTCGCTGGCCAGAGATAAAGATATAATATCATTATCATTGATAATATCACCGATAACCGGAAAATTGGGGTAAATGGAAGAAACATGGGGAAAACAGTGGAATTTCTCAGTGAAACTTCAGGACATGCCTAAATACATATATTTGTATATTTAGGAATAAAAAACTACAAAAAAGACTGCATTACATAATAAGTTTTCATTTAATGGGAAAACATAAATATCATCCAACATGTTCATAGGGTCACATAGATCTGTATGGAACCTTCCTAGGGCCCGCCGTGATGTTTATTTATCATCCAACATGTTCGTAGGGTCACATATATCTGTATGGAGGGAAAACATCAATATCATATTGATCCAAAACTTGTGGCCCCCAAGAGGTTTTCAGCGGTAGGCATTCAATCCCTACTGTTTCTTGTGGTGTAGTCCACTAGAGCATTTGATCTGCCTCATTCGTGGGCTCATCAACTAAAAAGAATGGATGGACAATGTGGATGAAACACATCATCACGGTGGGCCGCACCGTGCCCCTGACAGGACAATCTATCTCTAGCTAGGTCCTGGCAGGGATACTACCCAGTCCACGCCCAGCTGCAATAGAGAACCAACCATGTGAGTGGAACCCCGATAGCAGGGCCCACATCAATGTATGCATGGTATATCCATGTTGTCCATCTGTTTTGCCACATGATTTTAAGGATTGTCATAAAAATAAAGTAGATAAAAATTTTAGGTAGACGGTGTACCACTCAACACAAAGTAGTTATTGACCAATAAAAATTGTGTGCCACAAACATTATGAATCAAGCTAAAATTTGTTTTTTTTTTTTTTTTCGTCCATCCGAGTCTATATGAACTTATCAATAGGTTGGATGCTCAATAAACATTATAGTGAACCCTAGGAAGTTTTTAATGGTAGGAGATCAATGGCCACTGTTTCTTGTGGCATGATCCACTTGAAACTTGTATCAATTTCATTTTTTTGGACCATGCCCTAACATAAGCTGTAAAAGAAGATGGACAACGTGGATATGCAATACATACATCGAGGTGGGCCCTACAGACCCCCCCCCAATCATTCGTTTACTTTTAAAGGTAGAGGATTAGGTGCGGCTTGGCCTGACCTTAGACGGTGCGACACTTATGGTGGGGCCCACCTTGGTGTATTTATTGTATATCCACACCATCCATATGTTTTTAAAAGCCATTTTAGGGCATGATACCAAAATAAATCAGATTTAAATCTCAAGTGGGCCATGCCGTAGGAAACAATGGTTACTGCCCATTAAAACTTTCTAATGGGTCACAAAAGTTTTGGATCAACCTGATATTTATTATTTTACTTTCACCCACGTTTATATGACCTTATAAAGAGGTTGGATGACAAATAAACATTAAAGAAACATTACGGTGAACCTTAGGAAGTTTTTAACGGTAGAGGTTCAAGTAGCACTCTTTCTTACGGCATGTTTGATTTCTTAGAGTAAAGGTAAATGCATCGGAAATGGGCAATAATTATTTCCCTGTGTAATTACCGCACCGTTCCCTATGGTTGATTTGACTCTTACTTTTTCCGACACTAAGACCAAGGATGCTGCCAAATATATGTGGGGCCCACCGTGATGTATGTAGATTATCCACACCGTTCATCCATCATGCCTAATGAATTTAGGGCATGAGCCAAAAAATGAGGTAGATTCAAAGTTCAAGTGGACCACACCATAATAAAAATGGATTCGAACGCTCACCGTTAAAAACTTCTTGGGCCCACTGTTACTTTGGTGTGGGCCACTTGAATGCTAGATTTGCCTCATTCTTCGGCTCATCATATACGTGACAATGGGGCCCAAAAATTTATGTCAGTCATTTTGGGCCGTTTTTCAAAGCAAGAATACCATCGTAATTGCAAACAAGTGAAATTGTAATAATTGGCTATTTACGGGGCATTTACACTGAATTTGGAAAATCAAACAGGCCCTTAAAGTATGGTCTACCTGAGATTTTGATCCAATTCAATTTTTTCCTCATGCCATAGAATGATCTGGAAAAACGTATGGACGGAATGGATATGCAATACATGCATCAAATTGGGCACTACCGTAAGGGTCATGCCATTTCACTGCAGCCCAAGTCGCGCCAAATCGACTCTCTTAAGTGATGGGAGAGGTCGAGAGAGTTCAACAAAAGAGTCCTCTTTTTTGGTAAACCTGCAAACAGCAATGGCGATTTCGATGCTTTTTCCGTTAAAACTCCCAAAAATCTCTCCCCAAATTCATATTTTTTTCAAATCCTCATAAGCCTAGGTGGAAATCTAGTTTCCTTTCAAAGCAATTCTATTAGAAGGAAAAAAAAAAAGGGTTTTAGGTTTTTCTTACTTGTGAAAGATTCAGCGCTGTTGACCGCGATTGGCCAACCAAATCCAGCCGAAGGCCACTCCTTGAGGTAGATCTTGAGTAAAAAGGTAAGAGAACTTCTTTTTTTTCTATTTTTTTTCTGAATTTTTGGAATGGTAAGAGGGTCATCGCCTAATTTCGCCGAAAATACTGCATTTGTTTTGCCTATTTTATCGAAATCTACAAGGTAGTTGACTGATTTGGCCAGTGATCCGAAAATCTCGCCGATAATATCGAAAAGATCGACGACATACAAAAGAGAAACGAAATATTGGAGTTTTGGTATCACAGGTCTGGCGACACTGATAATATCGGCAATATTATCGATTTCTTGCCAATAACTTAAACACTGGGTACACATCAGTAGAATCATGGAGAACAGAGAAAAAAAAAAAAAAGACAGAGAAAAGGTTTCACCAGTTATTCAAACTAGTCTCAATATTATGCGTTCAAAAACTGTTTTCACACTCTAGCATTCTGAATGATTTACAAAGGGTAGCAATTAGAATCTACATCCAGACCGTTGCTAATGTTCTTAAGTAGAACAACTCTCAGGAAATGAAATCTCATTAAAACACACACATTTCTTGAAATTATCATTTTCAATATCGCCTGATATAACTGGGCAGCGTCTGACTCGTATTGGTTCCGGTTTGAAACAATACAAGTCACCACACTGATATGAGGGGAAACTAGACCAAGTCAGACGAAGTCACACTCCGAAACCAGTACTTCAATCCACATTTGAAATAAACAAAGACTGCATGAAACCATTTCAATGGGCATCCTGCAGTGTACCCATGGTCCTATTAGGTTCTAGAAGAATGCAATCCCCAAAGGCAACAGATGCCAAGTTCAGAAAACCACAAGTTTTTAGACTGACTAAGAGAGCCAGTTCATCGTTGAATTAGCCCAAAGACCTTTTTGGGTTTTATAGAGGACTGTGGTCCAAAGACCTCCTTGCCCATAGCCCGTAGAGGACTGTCCATTAAAGACCACATCAAATAACCCCACAGAAGCTTTTAAACTGAGCAAAGAGAGCGAGGTATGAGGCCAGACTCGTAGAACAAACAAAGTTTCTCATGATCCAAAGTAGGAGTGTCATCTTATCCTCTGGTTACGTTCATTACTTCCTTAAGAAGCAGCGAGCAGTATCCTTCATAGAATTGCAGACATCATAATCAGGTGTCACATCATAGATCATTTGGTTCACAATCATTTTCAGCTTGCTACAATCAGGATTGAATGTTCAAACGCTAACTTATGCATTGGGCTATGTAGGAGACCTGTTCCTCTCTTTTCCTTTCGGCTATTTTTAAGGATATCAAGACCGTGGATTTTGGGCTAAATATTTCATTCACCCAGCAGCCTACTGGGGCAATGTCTCTGCTCTGCCCAATTTAGCCAAGGAGGCTCTACACCATTTCCTTTGCTCGGGGGGATTCCATTTCCCTCTTTAGATTAATGCATTCTAGTTATCATCTCGAAAAAAAAAAAAAAGAGAAGATTTGTTGTGATTTTACTTCATCTCCAAGTTCTATTAATGATATGATGTATGCATCGAGTCTATAAAGCTTATGAATTAAACTGTAAGATCTACTCCTATAGATTTTCTACAGAGACATGCTTCTGAATCAGCAAGATATTGAACAAATATAAATGGTTAACAATCATAATGTGCAATGTGACCAGTGTCTAATAGGAATATTGAAAGTGAAAGCTAAATCCATCAAAAAGGAACAAGTTCTGTGAAGGCTAAAATTACCCAAATGTTTGGTAAAAAAAAGTTGAGTATGCTGCACCTTTCAGCACAGATTAACAAGTAAATTATCATTTAAAAACAACAAAGCAATAAAATGGTAAGTTGGTAACGTTAAAAAACAGGCGTAAATTTAGAACTTGAGTTGAAAGCAATTTATCCTGCAACCAACCTTTTTAAAGTCCGCATCAAGTTCATCTCCATGGCACTTAAGAACAACATCACCTGCAGCCTGACAGATTTGACTATTTTTTAACAGCTCCTTATGGATTTCAAGAAGATGAGTGTGTTTATTGCATGCGATAGCCCTTAGGAGCAATTTCTCAACATCAATGCAACTTTGATTTAGTGAAAATTCAGCCTCATTGCCAGTTAGTGGGTCTATGACAAATGAATCATGGAGGCATTTTATTCGGAGATCTTGTCCAGGCTCAATTTTGATAAACGGGGGTGAACCTAAATCAGAACCTCCAGCATTTTTGTCAATATCTAACCAGTACATAATCTTCAATCCAGGAGTTTTTGGACCAGCTGAATCGGAGTCCACATCTTGACCCAACTGCATAGAACCAGGATTCCCTACTTGGCCCATACTGCCATCAGTTATAAGCTCAAAACGAATCACATCCTTCCATCTGCCTTGGCGCAGCACTTGAACTTGCCTTATAACAGTGTCCATGATGAGGGCAACACAGAGCTCGTGGAGAATTGAATACAAAATAAAAAACGGGTTCTCTGATGCAGCCATTCTGCGCTCCAGATCATCTCCAAGGACATGTCTTCGCATTTCTTCAAGCTTCACAAGACCACTTTTCTCACCCACAAGCAACTCTAAATGTAATATCCTCCACATAGATAAATGTCCCCTGTAACCCAAGGTTAGAAGAACCTTAAATTCCCCATCAACTCGAAGTAGTGCAGTACCGTCAGATACTGTGACTTCAGAAATTTCTTTAGGGAGTGAAACTTCCAGCAGTTTAGCTCTTAGAAGTGTATCCAACTTCTTTAAAGCTGGTCCTTGCTCACCCTCAGTAAGTGCACTCTGAATTCCCATATCTTCTATGCATTTTGGTAAACGCTGATAATTTCCTGTGAGGAGAACTTCAATAGCAGATGGAACATCATAAATTGGAGCCCGAGCTTGCTGCAGTCCCTCATGCATGAAGAACATAGAATCAGCAGCTTGGGTGAAACATGTATCATGGCTTGAAAGGGTAGCTGCAAGTTGCTGACAGTACTGAACCAATGGAACCTGCAAAAATCAGGCCACGGCAGTTATTAGCAGGAACTTAACAGGAAGAGAGAGAGAGAGAGAGAGAGAGAGAGAGCACCTAACTTCCCACTTACAATGGCTCCCAGGATTGTTATGAGAAAATAGGAACCTAGAGTGAAACTTAATGTAGCTCAAGTGTTGTAGAGATCAAGCAGCATTGTCAAGTTTAGATATAATGTCAAACCCAAAGCTTCAAAGCTTGCCAACTCAAATTGGGACACAGTAACCGACTCAGTTTTGTTCTTAACTAAGTCAACAGAGTCAATGAGAAACACATTTGATTCAGCAAATTCAATGAAGAACTCACCAAAGCAATCACATAGGCCTACAAGAGTTCCAAATTGAATTCTCATTTTAAATGTTAGTTATAGGCATAGCTTCAATGAACCTTGCTGGACACGGCATTTATTATTTTGAAATTAAATAAAGCAGAGCCAGATCTAAACAATCCAACTATATGCTACAACAGGAATTACACAATGTAAATTGATACAGTACAAACTTAGGATGATAAAATGCCCGCCATCACCAAACAGATAAAGTGCATTAGTGAGTCACCTTTGGGGAATGGCAACTTACCATTTCAGTGAATTGGCAATTCAGGATGAGGTTCCTGGGGGAATGTTGTCTGTGGATGAGAGTGCTGGTCCATGAAACTAGAGAGGGGCCCATGATAAATTGGAGATTTCAGAATGGCTCTAAAGTTTAGAAACTTTAAAACTACCAGAACCAAAATGGAGTATTTGGATTACAGCTTTAGTAGGGATATAAATAGAGGTGACTTCAGTTAAAATCAATGGTCAACAGATCCTTCTGAAACTGGTTTGTTTTGTCACCTTGGGCTCTAAAACTGAGAACAATGCAAATATCAACGAGGATGTTTCCAACAGAACTACAGTTGGTGGATGAAGTGAAGATATTCCCCTAGAGTAGAAAGTGATAGCCACATCCTATGAAACTTTCTAGGAAATTTTTATAAGACAACTATTAAATTAAAATGCTGTTGAGGGGAAAAGCATTGGGCATTCAGAATGCAACAATGAGCAAAGATTGAATGTTGCACGGATGACGATGTTGAGATGAATGTGTGAGAAGATTAGGAAGGATAGAACTAAGAATGAGATCACCAAAAGAAGCCTCATAGTCCCAAAAAAAAAGATAAGATGGTGGAGAGCAAATTGAGATGGTTTTTTCAGGTGCAACGAAGATCAGAGATGGCCTCCTTAAGGAGAGGGGTGATGCTTAGGGCTGAAGGCCATGAAAAAGGACAAGAGAACCTAAAAGGATTTGGATCAAGGTGGTGAGCAAGGGTGTAAAGAATGGTTCACACTTACCAAGGACTAGGCCTGAAATAAGAATGATTTGAGAAACAAGATTTGCAAAGTTGGCTCTAAACAACCAAAACAAGGATTGTGATGATGATAGCTATTATTTGTGCAAGAAAACTATGACCATGATGGTTTGAAACAAGGCAAATAAGCCATTGGAGACAAAAATGTCCTACAACAAGAGATTGACGACGCGACTGCTAGTACGACGTACGTCAGTTGAAGGACATGTAAGGGCTATATCAAGCACATCGAACATCATTTGAAAGCTTCTATCATAATAAAAGGAAAAAGGATACATTTCAAACAATTCTGTTAGTAAAAGGAAAGGTGTAGTCTTGGGGCCTGTTTGGATGACAACGAAAAACCATTCCAACTCATTTGCTCGATTGGCGCAAGAGAGGGTGTCAGTTGAGGTAGGAAAGTCGGTCTATAGGTCACATTTCCCCCACTTTTGTAGCCCAAAAGTCGGCCCTGATTTGTGTGTTAAGGTAGACTCACGTGGCAAGGCACCTAATGAATGGTTTGGATATCACACACAAGCGACATATTGGTGCATGTCTGGAGGGATAACCACCCCTGTAATACATGGAACATCCTCTTCAGAGAAAGGCCCGATATGCAATGCAATCATTTCCTTCTATAGACTATAAGCAACTTCTTGCTTTTGAAGATTGGGAGCAGCCTCGATTGGATTACCTCGACTTCCTTCAATTGGCTCCTGAGGCGGCGAGCTTTCTCGAATCTCCTATTTTGGAAGACGAGTTAAGGCGGCTCTCGATACAATGTGTGGGGACAAGGCCCCAAGCCTGGACAGGTTTCCTATAATGTTCTTCAAATTCTATTGGAAGGTAGTCAAGAAAGATGTAATGGATTTTGTTAAGGAGTTCTCTGAAAGAGGTCGCCTCTCCAACAAGTTGAGAGCAACCTTCATTGTCCTCATTCCCAAGGTTCATGGAGCAAAGTCCGTTAAAGACTTTCGGCCTATAAGTCTTATTTGTAGTCCTTCTAAAATCCTAGCCAAAGTGCTAGCTCTTCGATTTCGGAACTTGTTGGGCTCGATTATCTCTGAAAACCAAGGAGCTTTCGTAGCAGGTGGATAGATTTTGAATACCGCTCTCATAGCCCATGAATGTATCAATTCGAGGCATAGAGCCAAGAAAAATGGGGTTGTCTACAAGTTCGATATTGAAAAAGCTTATGATCATGTAGACTACGACTTTCTTGATTACATGCTTGGTAAGACGAGATATGGCAAAAAATGGAGAGGCTGGATGATGGGGACATCATGCGCACGCGCATGCCCCTACCCTACGCACGTACTCAAGGAGAAAGAAGGCCCTACCATCAATCTGGATCAACGACGACATCTATGGAGGACCTCTTAGTTAAGGGGTTGTGCTATAAAGCAATGGAGTGGACCCAATCATCATGTGAATTCCACCATTGAATCTCATGATCGTGGCCCACTACCCTATATGATCAAGGATTTTGAATTTTGATTATTATCATTATTAGAAACATCATGAACGGTTTTGATTGCGTAGATTAGTTGTTATTTGTGTTACTTCATCTCTAAGTATTAGAATACATACATGGCGCAACTTTTGGGATTTAGGGTTTTTTTGTAAATAGGCAACCCTATGCAGGTATTTTCATTGAAGTTTTATGAATAAAAGTCGGCATTTTTTTCTTCTCTATCTCTCCGAGTTGAAGAATCTAATTAGGTGCGAAACTCTCCCTTCCTCAAAGGGCTAACTACTGTGGTGCGAAGCCAAAACCATCCCAAATCATCTTCACCCCTACACCCCACATCCATCTTCTACAGTCCTCCCATCTTCAGATTCACCCCATTTTGTACTCAGGTTCTCCTCCACAGCAGATTTTCATATTCTAGCCCACCAGAGGGGCTGAAACTTCAGCGGAGCACTATGCACAAACCAGGCAGCGGATCGACACGAGATTCGGTGCGTGAGTAGGCCACCCCTGGCCGATCCCACCCTAGGGGGCCTTTTCCGGTTTAGTGGGCCCCACACTAGTGTGGACAGGGATTCGCACACGTGCACCTAGGCTGGGTTGTTGTCCACACGCGTGGATCATCTCAGGTTCCTTCTCTCTTCTATTTCTCTCCTCTCTCGCCTTAAATCCCCAACCCTAACCCTAGATAGTCCCAAATTCCAAGTATTTTCAACTTTTGCAAACCCTAAATTTTCTCCTAATTGAAACATGGTGAATCTCTTGAACTGGGAAACAATCCTTTGCAAGAGTGGATGAATCTTACACTCTTTTGGGCACTGTTTGGTTTATAATTTTACTTGAACCAGCCCTAAACTTGTGTAGGCTTGGACCCCCGTAGATTCCCCTTGATTGAATGTTTAATCGTATGCGGGACATGGAATTTTGTGATTGTTTAAAATTGGTATGATCTAAAGCTTGAAATCTAACATGTCATATTTAATTTCATGTCCTACATCACTAGAGGAAACCGTGCGTGCAATCTCCTACTTTCTCCATCCTTATTAATGGATCTCCTTTTGAGTATTTCAAAGCTTTTAAAAGTATTCGTCAAGGCAACCTGCTATCGCCATACCTCTTCATTGTTGTTAGGGAGGCTTTAAGTAGATTGCTTCACAGAGGGGAGGAGGTCGGTATAATTAAAGGCTTTGAGGTGACAGTTGGGAGAGCTCAAATAAGTCATCTCCAATATGTGGACAACATTATTTTGTTCTACGAGGCACATGTAGAATTAGTTGACAATCTCCGGAAAGTTATAATGTGTTTTGAAGCAACTTCGGGCCTTAGCATCAACATCGCTAAATGCAAAATGATTAGTATTCAAATAGATGAGGAGGAGCTTTCCAGGTTGGCAGAGATCTTTGGCTATAAAACTAGGTATTTCCCTTCCTCTTATCTCAGTTTGCCTTTGGGTACTAGGAAGCCAGCCAATCACTTGTGGGACAAGGTGATTGAGCAAATTGAAAGAAAGTTGTTAAACTGGAAGAGACAGTATCTATCATCGGGAGCTATATTAACCCTTATTAAGGCTATTTTTTCAAATATGTCGATTTATTTCACGTCTCTTTTCAGATGTCCTAAAGCAATTCATAGCTTGGAAAATTTGAGGCGAGACTTTGTTTGGCAAGGGTTATAGGATAAAAAGAAGTTTCATCTTCTTACGAACAAGGTTTGCAAGCCGATAGTGGAAGGTAGAGAGGGCATCAAAAAATTAGAGTCTATCAATCTGGCTCTTATCGAAAAATGGTTGTGGAGGCTCGAAAGTCGGAACCAAGGAGCGAACTCGTGGTGAGTAAATATGGGGTCTGCTCAAATGGTAGGAGAGTGAGCACTCATCTTTGTATCTGGAATCGATTATTGGGAAGGCAGTGGCTTCAGTTGAACATTGGTATCTCCTTTTCGTTGGGAGACAGGAATTGGATCCATTTCTATCTGATGTGTGGTGTGGGGACCAAACCCTCATGCAATCCTTTCCAGGTCTCACTAGTATCGCCTTGGATAAAGATATTATGGTAAATGATTGTTATTCTTTTTGTAACAATGCCATGGTTTAGTCTCCCCCTTGCCATCAGAATTTAACAGAAATTGAGATTTTGGACATGGTCTAACACGAAAACATTACATAATAGCCCAAAAGGTACATAATGGTATCGGCACCACCCGTTATGTGATTCGAGGTTGAAACGGTGACCCTCTAAAAAATAGTACTGAAATGGTCATTACAAGGGGGTAATGGGCATTCTAGGGTGTAACAACCGTTACCCCCATAACAGTCATATCACATCCCCTCTGTAACGGTCACATAACTCGCGCATCACATCCCCTCCGTGTGGGACTGTTCCCCAGCCTAAGAATCAAATAAGAAACAGCTCCACTCATCAAATGGGCAACACTTGCACGCCGATGTGGACCATTGAGCAAAGTAGACTGAGTTTTAGGCCCAGGAACCAAGGTGTGCCAAAAACATTACGTAATAACCTTACAATCATTACATAATGGAACCAGCACCATCTATTACGCGATTCCGGGTCGAAATGGTGACCCTCAAGAAAGATGGTGCTGAAATGGCCATTATGGGTTGTAACAACTGTTCCCATAATGCCCTTTTTTCCACTTTTTATTGCAAAACTCTTCATTTCTCATGTTAGTTAGCGTGACCCTAAGCCATTTCTAACCTAGCTTGTACACTCTTTACGGACTAAAACTCTTGAATAAAGCAATTTAGACAAATCAAAGCTTCATGTGCCATTTTGAAAAATTTCTAAAAATAAAGGTAAATGTTCTTTTTTAAAAAACCAACTCTCATTGGAAATAGTTTATTTAAAGATTACAACACCAAATCGGCCACATCTTGCTACATTCCTAGTCAATTTAGTATTTTTCTAATTTTCTAATTTTACGTATAATGTTGTTTTTTTATATATAAAAATGGCACCAAAAAAAAAAAACCTCTTTATTATATATTTGAGTGGTTATTCCAACAGATGTAAGATGATTACATGTACAAAACCATGCCTTATATTAGTAATGTTAACCACATTTTATATTTATAAATAAATAAATAAATAAATATCTCACAAGATTTGGATAATAATGACTATAAGGAGGGGAAAAAGTCTAATATTTAATGTAGATGATTCCAACAGATGTAAGATGATTCTATGTGCAAAACCGTGTCTTAGATTAGTAACTTTAACCACATATTATTTTATTTTCATTTCTAATTTTTTTGGGTGAATAGTGTCAATGAGGAAAAAACCTGGAAAAAATGTATTTTTTGTGTCTAGTATTTAATGTGGAAAATTCCAACAGACATAGGATGATTACATGTACAAAATCATGCCCTAGATTAGTGATATTAATCACTTTATTTTTGTTAATTTTTTATTTTTGATGATTTTCAGATAAATAGTGACTATACCTAGACATTGAGCCAAATTCTAGAAGCTACTATCATGACCCAAACAGAGGGAAAAAAGCTAACTTCTCTTCAATAGATTTTGTCATCATTCCTCCAAGAAAAAAAAACCCCATTCTTTGTCTAATATTTAGTATTGATGGTTCCATCATATGTAGAACGAATGCATATACAAAACCATGCCTTAGATTAGTTAGATTAATCACATTTTATATTTTTTTCAATTTTTAATTATCGATGATTTTCAAGTGAAGAGTGACTATGAGGTACAAAAAACCCAAAGAATGTATTTTTTGTGCCAAATATTTAACGTGGCTGACTCGAAAAGATGCAAGATGATTGCACGTACAAAACCATGCCTTAGCCTAATAATGCTAACCATATTTTATTTTCTATTTTTTTAAACTTCTGATGAATAGTGAATGTGAATAAACAAGTGAATAAATTGTTGCTTTTTTACTTCATCTTGAAAATATTTATTTGTATAATAATTCTATTTATATATTTCTATGCCACGCGCCAATTACCAACGCAGCGGTAGAGGCAGGAGAGGAATGAAGCAAGGTGTCGCATAACAATAACAGTGGCCGTAACGGCCACCACCGTTGTCATTACGATACGGGTCGTAACGGCCTTTAAGGAAAGAAAAAAAAAACTGTCACAAGACCATTACGGCCGCTTTTTTTGTAATGGTCATTACAGCCTGTTTTTCCTGTAACGGCCGTTTTGACCCCGTCCCTGTAACGCGTAACAGTTATGACCGTTACCGTTATGTAACAACCGTTACAGCCATTATGTAACCAATTTGGGACACCCTAGAATGAAGGCAACCACAAGTAAAGAGATTAGATGAAAATTGACAAAAGTATCAAGATGTGAAAGCATATGTGGCCACCTTTAAACCCATATATGGTAGACCAAAGGATACACTATTATGTGCGATGGTTGGATTGGCCAATCAAACATAGCATGATCAATTTCATAGTATACTGCCACTTGGGAATGGTGTTCCATAGATCAATCGATACACTGGAAGCAACAAAAATTGCTTAGTATATTTCCGCCCCGATAGATAAGATGGTAGAAGATATTGGAGAGGAGATTGTGATGTTGATTGTGATTGACTACAAAGCGACATACAGGTCTGCGAGAAGTATGTTGATAATGAAGAGAGATTTATTCTAGTCACCATGTGTTGCACATTACATTGTTCTCATAGAAATCAAGGTATTGAAAAGAAGAAGAGAGTCGCAAAATTAGTTCGAAGAGGAAGACAAGGCAACATTCATCTATAACCATAACCAATTAGTAATGAGAAGTTCACAAACGGAAGAGAGCTACATAGGTGTGCGGCGACTAAATCGACAAACTTTATTGCCCCCCAAGAGTCTGTACCAACACCCAGTAGCATTAAGCGAGATGTTTGTTCCTTGAAAATGGTTGAACACAAAACATAGGCAAAAGACATCAAGAATACTGATTAAGGTTGTGGCAATCAGTAGGGGTAACAAATATTGGAACATGGAAGAATGTCGCAAACATCCTCAAGGTAATGGAATCCTAATGAGAGTATTATGTTTTATAGAATCCGACGAGATTCCTATTGCGGGATTCATCTACGATGCCTTTAATAAAGCGAAGCTAGCGATTCATCATGATTATAAATATTCCATAGATCACTAGAAAAACGAACGACAAGCACTACACAAAACAACTTCACCGTTATCTATGTAGCAGATAAACTCTTTGTTATTATGAACTTGTTGCTTTTAGTTATTAGTCAATTATTTTTATAATGTGAATATTAAAATCCTTACTTCTATTATTGTAATGTTGGATACTATATAAATCCAATATATATATATATATATATATATATATATATATATATATATATATATATATATATATATATATGCTACTTCGATATAGTCATGATTCAATGACTCAGGTCCACCTAATTTTTCTTTTCTTGATTTCTAATTTTTCTAATGGATTTAATTGGAACAATGGAGTAGTAAAACTTTAGTTTGTCAATCCGTAATCGGGATTGGGTATTATCTCGAATATCTATGTCTCAGGAATAAATATATAAATAATGAAAGGGCAATGAAGGGAGTATAACTCTTAAATTACTAGTCTTTAATTTTGTTATTTTGGTTCTTAACACACTAAATGTTTTGACATATTTTGTATTGTCCACAATTGTAAGTACATGTACTTCACTAGGGCAGTTTCATAGATGTGCTTGCACAAAGAGCAATCTCTAAGACAACTCTAAATAAGAAACTCATGTCTAATTAGTTATTAGTTATTCCTATTATCATATAAATTTCTTATTAGTGATGTCTTATTGATATGTTTTTTATTCTGTACAGCTGATTAGTGGATGCATTTTGGAGAAAGTGAAAAGGCTCTCAAACAATTGCGATTAAAGTTTTGAGCCAGACAATTCCGTCCTCTAGTTGCAAAAGGAAATGGAATTGTTTGGCACTCATCCACTTGACCAATAGGTAGAAATTGACAGGCCAGGACATTGGATTGAGTCATTTACATGTACTACAACATGAAGCTACAACTACAGAATGCAAGGTGTGTCGAATCTGGTCAGTATAGGCAACTTATGTCCAACAAGCTTGGACAACATTTTTAACAAGAATGATCACTTCTACCTTAGTTGGAACAAAGGAAGAAATAGGTAGAAGAGGATAGTGAAAGCAGTCGAAATGTACGATTCGGTGTTACACGCAGGGCAGCCAGAGAGTCGGGCAGTTGTCCTAAATTCAAGGAGGGCAGATTAACCCAAGCTAACTAGCAAAAGGGTAAAAGCAATAGCAGCGAGACCGACATGAATGATCATGGCAATGATGATAATGATGTACTTGCTTCTGGTGTTGCTCGACATGCGAGGGTACATCCGGCTATAGATCACGATACCGATAAGGATCAATGAGGTAGATGAGGCCGAACCTATGAGTATATAGAGTCATGATAGAACAACTAGGATGGAGCATCATAGGGAGGTTAGCACTGTGGCACAGGAGAGGATGGAGCACTACGAGGACCAAGACATCATACAACTTACAGACGATATGGGTATGGATATGGATATGGATATAACCATGGACAGGATAGGGAGAGCCTATTGAGCCATTTTTATGTTTGACTAGCCCTAGTTGAAATGTTCCATATGGATACATATAATCAAGTCCAAATCTGATTATTCATCGTCGCAATCTCACTGTCAACAAAATGAGTACAAGCAGTAACACCAGGGGTAGTCAGGGCAATATGGTACGACTATGGTAGGCCTAGTGGCTATGAATATGGCACTGGTGGATATTCTTACTTAGGGATGAGGTCGACACGACAATTGCCTAGAGAGGATCATGATCGGTTATCTTCGAATATCGTTGGTATGGTCTTTCCCTCCAATTATGGCTATTATAGGTATACACAAAGTGTGTCACAGCCATGGTCAGAAGATGACGAGGACATGGAGGACAACCAACCATAGGCAACAAGATTTTCATTCTAGTGGTGATTGATTGATAGTGAGTTTTTACTTAGAATCCCTATTCCTCAAGTGCTTTTCTACACACAAGTCTTCTTCACCCACAGTACACCACTCACCAAGCACACACTGCTGAACTTGTGCTTAAGATAACTCCTCTAACCAACCATCAAGAAAAGTACAATCAAACACAAACAGGGGAATTGATCAAATAATACTATTTCTTTTTTTTCTTTTTTCTTTTTATGATGACAGGGTAGGATGAAATTTTGAAATTTTATTGGTCAGGCCAATTTAGCTGATGTACATGAGGTAATACCCGAACATGAGATATTTATTAGTCATTATACTCATCTATTTATCATTGATATTAAATATCTAGAAAATTCAATATAGGAGTTTTGCAGTTAATCCAAGGCTGTCAACTTCATAAAATCATTAGACAAGCCAAGACAGCATTTTCACCAAAGAGTGGACCATTATGACATCATACACATGGTCGAAACCGATATATATATATATATATATAATCCACTAAATATTTGAGATTTTTCCCATATTTGTCCGGAATTTTTTGACCAAAAAAAAAAAAAAAAAACGGTTACAGAGGCGTAAAGGTATCCGTGGGGACCATTACGAGTTACGACCACCAATATCATTATAGCACACCTTGCCAGGAATGTACATATTTGATTGTCCTAAAACAAACAACCGAGATCTTGCACATGCATGCCGTGGTAGCACATGCCCAGGAGTAGATTTCAATTCCAAACTCCCACAAGCAGCCTTTACATCCCTCAAAAGTAAACACCACATTCCACAAACGTCTTATAAAAAATAATAATAACCTCCTAAAATCACCCATCAGTGAAGATGTTTATGTGAAACCCATGACCAAAGGGTGCATTTCTACGCCCAACATAGTCTATGAGGTATGGTTAGAATCGTAGTCTAGCACACTTGACATCATGAACGCTTGTGCGAGATCTCAGCCTTTCACTTAAGTGCGCCCTGCGGCTTATATTCCCTGGCCAAGAATCAGACTACTCCATTCATCGGGTGGGCAACACTTGTACACCAGCTGTGGACAACTGAACAGAGCACCCTGATTTTTCGGCCCAGGAACATACACATTTGATTGTATGTGTATGCGTGCTGTGCTAGCAGATGCCCCTGGAAGTAGGGTTTCAACCCAAACTCCCACATGTGACCTTTGCATCCTTCAAACGTGAACATCACATTCCACAGGTGTGTTAAAAAAAATTAAAAAAACTAATACCCTCAATTCAAATATTAATGCCTGTAGCTGATGACCTTAAAAAATAAATAATAATAATAATAATAATAATAATAAAAGAGGCAGTAGCTTAGTGCCTTACTCATATTTTTGCTCACGGACAAGCTAGGTTTGGCATTGTATCATTTATTTAACAATCCTAAAACCCAAAATCATATGAAAATCGAGAAACAGAAATAAAAGAAACTGGGGGATGCGCGGGAAGAGAATCTACTGACCTGCTGGCACCATTTGGCGAGGACGAGGAGGCGGAGCATGCGCTGCCGGGTCTTGACTATATATTTGAGGAGGCTGATCTTTTTCTCGGAGTCCGATTGCTCCGGAGACTTTGATTTCTCCACCAGCTCCTTAAGCGACAGGAACGAGTCCTCCGCCGCCCGACGTACCAGCGTCGGGAATTCGACCGTCTGCTGCCCTAATTCCGCCATTCCGTCTCTGGCCCTGCCTCTCCCTCTCTCGATCGCAGGCGGCCAGGCGAAGATTTACGGTGTTCCACGCATGGGAATTACGGTTTTGGAGAGAGATAGAGGTAGGGTTTTGAGGGTTTGGGTTCGGACAAACGCATCTGCTCTCTCTCTCTCTCTCTCTCTCTCTCGGCGACAAGAAAATTGAGGAAAAGACGATTGGGTGAGATCTTATAGGCAGGACAGAAGGGAGACCGGATTGTTCGAAGAGGAATCATATGGTACACGTCGCGTGTATTTTACAGTATGAGCCGGTCCTCATTTCTTACACGTGGAGAAAACTTGTGGATCATCCAAACCGTTCTTCTATTTCTTATTAATTTAATTAATTATTTAATAGTATTTATTTTTACTTTAAATTTTACCATAATTTTTCAAATTTTGGAAAGTATATAAATGTCCGATGAGAGAAAAAAATAAAGCTCAACGTATGATTTATCAAATAAAATCTTTAGATCTGAAAGAGTTTGAGTGATGGCATATAGATGGTGGTAATCATCGATCCAACGGTCAGGATTATACGTAAATTGACCCCAATTGTAATAAATTGGAAACGAGATTTTACTGTACAAAGACGGGCGTGTGTATTAATTACATAATTACTCGGGTTCGAAAAGTAAACTGGCTTGGACACGCGATGGGAACTCGCGCAGTCGAGACTCGCCGTGTGGACCAGCGCCGCCCCAGGTATTGGACGCGGATTTCCTGGAAAGCCTTTTGGCTGGAAGTTCCCGCTGGGAAGATAGGTGGGGCCCACGGTGATTTTTTGAAATTTTCCATCTTATTCATCCATTTTAAGAGCTCATTTCACGACATACTACTAAAAATCAGGTGGATCAATACTCAAGAGGCCATGCGAGATAAAACAATAGAGATGAAATGGCCATTGTCGAAATATCTGTATAGCCAAGAAAGTTTAGAGTCAATCTAAGTTTTATGTATTCCAGTTTATTCTAGTGGGAATAGCTTATAAACGGTTTGGATGGCATATAAACACCTAGCAAATTCTTAAAAGGTTTCAACCATAACAATTTCTTTACCCATATTTCCCTGGGATGGTTTCTAAGTTTTAATCCACCTCTTCTATTTTTTTTCTCCTACTAAGAAAAAGCAGGAAAAATGGATAGACTGATAAATGAACCATCTATCAGCTGGGCCCACCTTTGACATGGGCCATTCATCATGCAGGACCCACCTTGGTCGTGATCCACTCATCAATAGGCCTACCTTTGAGGTGGATTGTCCATCATGTGGGGGCCCACTTTGATGTAGATCATCCATCATGTGGGGCACATGATTATTAATTGCCCATCACGTGGAGCCCACCTTTGATGTGGGTTGCCCATCATGTAGGCCCCATCTTTAGTGTGGGTTGACTGTCATGTTGGGCTCACCTTGGATGTGGGGTATTCATCATTAGGGGTGGATCTTTGACGTGGATAATCCATCACATTGGGCCATCTTGATATGAGCAGTATCATGTGGGGCTCACAAGATCATCCACACATTCATTGGATAATTTTTCAATCTCATGAACTTAAAAGTGTTTGTGACCACGAGAAGTATATTACCTTAAACAATTTTGTAATTTGTTGCGTCACAACTAAAAATAAAAAAATTAAAAACTTTTAAAAGTTAAGAAACAATAAAATATAATTATAATAAATGATAAATATAGGTAACCTTTTTTTAAAACCATATTTATTTTAGTTGTCAAATTAACTTATCTAAGAAAAGTACCTTATTAACTTATATAAGTTAAAAAGGCTACCTATTTGGTAGTATCCAAACAGGACATAGAGTCCAATCAACAGGGATAAAAAGGTGGTGTTTGGATCACCACCCAATCTACTTCCTGGAAGTGGATTTTGGCCTGCCTACTTAGTAAACTCTGGCACCAAACGTGTATAGTGTATTTTACCTACTCTGGCCATCCATCTTAGCAAAAGATTTTAGGGCCTAAGCCTAAAAATGAAACATATCCAAAGCTCAAGTTCAAACAAACCACAACATAAGAAACAATGTCAGTTGAATCTCTAATGTTAAAAATTTCTTGGGAGCCTTGGAAGTTTTATATCAAGCTAATATTTGTGGTTTCCCTTCATTCATGTATGCGATCTTAAAAATGGCTTAGGATGACTAATAAACATCACTAGAAAGGTTTCAAAGGTGAAAATCATTATTTGCATTATGTTATGTCCTACTTAAGCTCTAAATATGCTTTGATTTTGGGATCAAACCATAAAATGAGCTGAAAATACAGATGGACAACATATATAAATCACATACATTGCATCTGGTCTTGCGTCAATTCCACTCTATGTTTGGAAAGAGTGGAAAAATTTGAAAGTAGGTTAGATGGAATAGTATTGGTCCGTGCCAATTTTGCTCAATGTTAGTAAGTTGTATGGGTCCCACTATGATGTGTGAGATATATCCACACTGTCCACCCATTTTTTGAGATCATTTTAAAGCATGGGTCAAAAAATCAGGTAGATCTAAAGCTCAAGTGGACCCCACCATAGAAAGCAACGGTGTTTGAATACTCACCGTTGAAAACTTCTTTGTGGCCATGTAAGTTTTGGATTTGCCTCATTTTTAGGCCCATGCCATAAAATGAGTTATAAAACAAATGAATGGTTTAGATATAACACATTCATGTTATGCCTAATAGTTTTAAATAATGGTGAGTATATCCTTTTCAATGCAACTAGCAAAAGAGGCCCTAATCCGATTTCTCCGCTTCCTCGCCTACTGTAGCTCAGCGGGTGGGACACGCTTTGACATTGCCTGTCGGTATGAGTCTCTCTTCAGACGAGCTGGCTGGCGAGTCCGCCTGACATCTATATACGCGAGTCCCCAGGGCAGGGATGTGGAACACATGAAAATAAGGAGATATATGATACTCAGGTTGTGCATGACTCTTGATACGCAGGCACCCAGAAATTGCATATGCCTGATATATTTAAGTTAAACTGATTAACCTGTGGAAGCCTTCCCATTGGGACACCTGTTTGTAGAAACAGAGCCATTGGATCTTTAAAATAAAAAATAAAAAATAAAAAAAATCTAACCGTCTAATAAGTGTAGTTTGTTGGATCATGGTACATCTAAACTGGGATCTATGATTTGGACGGTTTAATTTAATTAATTGTATCCCACCTATTGAAGTTTCTAAGTTCCTGCATATCATCCACCACTCTCTCCAGAGCTACTCTATGGAAATTATGGGAAGTCATTTAATACCCTGACTACCTAAAACACTTGATACCCGAGCTCTTAAAATTGGTAACATGGCAGGTATTAGCTTAAATTAAACTGGCTAACTTGTGGATCTATTTCCTCTAAGTTACAATCTATTGGTTGAACAATTCTAACCACTGTGGACGCTTCTTGAAATAAGACCGTTGGATGTCGTTCAAGAGTAGTGGCCTGATGAATCAGAAATCTGATAGGTAGATGACAAAAAATGGGTTTTTTTTCTTTCTTTTTTTCCATGGTGCATCTCAACTGGTAACGGTTATTTGGATAGTATATTTTGAATTACTTATGTAACAGTTTTGTAATTTTTAGTAATTTTTACCTGAAAGAGAAAGAGAGTACTATGAGATCAAGCTCCGTGGGTCCTACTGTGATATATGATGAACATCCATCCTATTAATCAGATGCACTATTTCATGGTATGCGGTTCAAAAAATCAGGCCAATCCATGACTTAGGTGGGCCACACTACAAATAACAGTTGAAAGTGGATGCTCGGTCAATAAAATCTTCTTAGCTGTATATAAGGCCCAATGAAATATAATTTAAACATTTAGCTCATCTATTCTGTGTCCTTGATGAGGGGTCATTCAAAATTTTTGGCCATTATAAAACTCAGGTAAGAATTACCAAGTACTTTATGTTTTAACTATAAGGGAGTGTTTGGCTAACGAATTGGAAGGGATTGGAAGGTAAAATCCATGGATATGCCAAATGTGCCAAACAGACCCGTGAACTTGTCCGGGATATAGCAAACCCATGTATCTTAAGCTAATCCATTGACGTCAATATCATTTCCTTAAAATTAATTTCATCTCTTCTAATCCCGTTCAATCGAGCCTAAGGCGTGTTTGGACGGATGGATTGGAAAGTAAAATCCCGAGATATGCCAAACGTGCCAAACAAACTCAGTGAACTTGTCCCGGGATATAATAAACCCATGGATCTTAAATCAATCCACTGACATTACCATCATTACCTTAGAATTGATCCCATCCATCCCTAACTCCGTTCAATTCAGCCGGCCAAACAGGCCCTACGTCTCTCACACATCACGGATAGGGCAGTTAGAGTTCAACATTATGGAAAGCTCCCATGGAGTCAAACTCATGGTACCATTTTTCTTTTTCACCACCTGCATACCATCCATCACTCTCACGAAGATATCAAAAGATCTTTTTGAGCTGTACGGGTGAGGTCAATGGATTTTGATTCCGCGCCTTTTATGGTACGTGGATTGCCTGCCGCATGCTTTTACCATAGAAGCTAGTGGGACCGACAATGATGCTTACGAGAAATTCACTTCCTCCATCCATTTTGCCTGCCCATATTTAGACACTCAAAAGGATGCATGTTCAAAACCCAAATAGGCTATCTTTGAAACCTCCCCGAGTGTCTTAGATGATTGGGTGTCATCCAAACCATTCATATGGTTATTGGTTATTTCCACGGAGGATTAAAATGAAAACACAAAATATTAACTTAATTCAGAATTTATGTGGCCCCACCAATGTTTCAACCGCTGGCATTCATTTCATGCTAATTTTTGTTGCGTGACCTACTTTAGTTTTTGATTATTTCATTTTTAGGCTCATACGCTAACATGAGCCGGCAACAAGATAGATAGTTGGATTTCTCACAAACATTGTAGTGGGCCCCACCAAACTTCTGGCTGTAAGAAATTTCTGAGGGCTGAATGTCAGGCAGGTTGGGCCAGGTTAGTGCTCAACCCTAACCCAATACAAAGTTCTTATACCTCAACCCCAACCCAACCCAACATCAAGTTGGGAATTCTCGACCCAAGTCCAACCCAACAAAACTTGGTTAGGTTGGTCAGGTGGATACATGCTAATATTTTCAATATAGTCTATTATATTTTAATACATGTTTTATTTTTACCTATGATTTTATTAATTATATACGTAGTTCTTTATCGCAAAGAACATTTTTTATAAACAAACAAGCTAAAATATAGGACAACTACTCCTTTAAAAGTTGTGTTGTGTATCACACAATCTATTTGGTAGAGAGAAATATAGTGTATCTTGTTAGCTTGAGTCATTAGAAATCATGTGGACCAATGAAACTTTACGGCACTAGGATTTCATATGCTTTCAACATAGACAATCCACACTCATAATTTATAAATAACTTATATATTGATCAAATTCGGGTTGGATCCGGCTACCGAAGACCTCAACATGAGCCCAACCCAAGTTTTATCGGGTTGGTGTTTGTATAGGCCAAGCCCAGGACCAAACCTGACATATCCTGCCAAAACTCAACCCAATGTCGGGTCGGTCGGGTTGCCCCCAACTTTCAACTTGATATATTCTACCCAAGCCTAACCCAATGTCGGGTCCGTCGGGTTGAACCCACACAACTTTTAGCCCTAAAACGCGGGTGCAGCCAATCTGGGTTTTGAGCTTATGGATCCCAAGTTTGATTTGGTTACACGACCCAAAAGTCTCATCAAATGGACAAAACTTGTATTTCCATCCACAGCCTGCAAGTGGACGATTGACAAAAGACAAGCAACAGCCATTCACCTTCGATAAATTCAGTGGCAATGATTTTACAGTCTCGCTGATTTTTGGGTCATAGTCCATCCATGTGATTCATGCTAGTTGGCCCACCATGTCATTTCCTTAGGTTTGAGTGTGGTTTTTGGCACACGCTCAAGGTAATCATAGAAAGAGCCTCTGCCCCAGATTTTGAACTATTCTGGCCGGGCCTCCTAAATTTCATTTTCCAGCGTGAGACTGGCTCATTGACAGCCCTAGGATCATGCCTAAAAGATAACATCATATATAGGTGGGCCAAAGTGTCTTTGTGAGAAAATTATCAATGGTCCACATTCAACATACATGAGTCATACACCTCATGATTGTATCAGCCTAATTTTTAGACTGTGCATCTAAACACATGGACTCGGGGTGTACACCAACTGAGCTAGCTCGGCTAGCTCGCTCGACTCGACTCCAAAAAGCTCTATTTGACTCGGTTTGAAGCTAAGTTCGAGCCGAGTCTGTCACGCCCCAAACTCGGAAATCGGATTCATAGGAATCCTGATCGTCGAATCCTATGCCGACAGCCTCCGTAGTACCCCATTATCGGCTCATAGCATTCATATGCCCGATTCCGATCCTAGGATCCTACAAGGAGGATTTTTTTATTTTTTTTTAAATGTATATTTAACTAATAATAAGCATAACCACAAGATTACCCAATTCACAACGGCAACATCGTCATCACATATCCACTAATATAATCATTTGAGTACAATACTGAAAGGGAAATACATAAATAGAGAATCAAGTTTCAGAAAACCACCGCACGCTCCAAGCTCAACACTGCTGCAACCTAACATCACCTGCACGCATCTATCGTGCATAAGCTTATAAAAAGCTTAGATGGTGGTGTAAGTGTATGCACAAGGTAAGTGTCAAGTATTCAATACAATGTCATAATCATATAATACCGAAAATACTAGTAATTCATAATTCGTACATCATCGGAATAAGCAGAAATGCTGACAAGATCATAAATCATGCGATAACAGAGTAAGCGGAAGTATGGACAAGTACATAAGTTAAAAAATATCAGGATACATAATATAGAACAGTTATGCAATAAATAATCATAAAGAGCTAAATATCAGATGCCAAGGATGCAATGCAATATACAAATCCTGTTAAGTCTATTTAAGCCATATAAGTGTAGAAACATAGCAACCCAAAATGTCATATACCTGCAGATATAATGCAATATCCGATGCGAATAAAATGACCATGCTTGGAGTGTGAAGTCGGGATGATAGTACGTAGTATCGCAGGCTACGGGGTCCGCCACAATGGACTTCTATCTAAACCAGTCTCATACCTAAATTTGGATAGTTAGACTCAACGTGGTAAACTCCTGATCTCAGGTTGGTCGCGCGCCCAACCAAAATCCTTGCTATAACGAAGGTACACAATAATTAGTTGCGCACCACCAGCCCGAGTGGATAGTGAATTAATGAATGAACGAGCATGCAACTCCTACTCGATAAGTCCACATATCAGTACGGTTCCTCTCTGAAAAATCACCGGGGTCTATTATACTCCAAATGGTACTGCCGGTCTCCCTAGCCGTACAATTCAAGTGAGCGTAAGAAACCTCACTATCCGCCTGACCAATAGTCTGTTAATACCTATCCGGCACGTCGATAGCGGACCCATTCCTTGAGCTGGTCAAACTCAACATAGTAATGCCCCCTACGCTCAGGCGGGTAAGGCCACACCCCCTCCCAACCGACCACGGCACAGTGGGAGACGCGGCCTCCTGGTATTTGACACTCGGACGCTCATGTATCCACTTGGTCTCGACATTAGGGTGTCCTCTGGTACCAAGAAGGTGTTTAGGGATTTTCACCCAGGGCCGTCTATGGCAGCTCGATGCTCGAACAGATTTTCGGTGTCCCATCTGGCCATCCACGATATGCCTGTGGAGGCTACGACCCCGATGTCACTAGGGCGTATAGTAATCACAACACAATGCACGATGCATGAGTCATACAATCCAATCATGCATCAATCCTGCGTATGTCGTGCGCTCATGTGAAAGAACCTTCGCCTATCAGAGAGTCTCATATCATCCTGCCCAATGACATATGCAATGGTCAATCACATCTCATAACAAACATGCAGATGATGCATATGGGCATGTATCATGATGTTATGCTGTCACATACTCAAAAACAGTGTCAATAATCGTCATCGACAATCGACCTCGACAATGTGGACATTTAATCAACATTGCTCTCGAAAAATGACCCTCATAGATCCTAACATATAGTGGACCCATGACCTTACATAAGGGCCAAAGATACAACACCATGGGCCTTGCCTGTAACATCCCGAAAATCGGCGGGTTGAGCAAAAACCCAACTCCCGAGTTCCAAAATGTTATTTATGCAACATAGATATGTATGATTGAATGTTGTCTATGATAACGCATTAAACATGAGTGAAATTAAGCTAGAACAACATATCATACTCCAGAGACAGTTAAATTAACAGGCGAAAGACTGTGATAGTATGTATAACATATATAAACTGTTGTATGCCTCCAGAGTGTGGATATATTACCAGGTTATATACATACATGTATACTCCAAAAGTAGACAAAACGAATATACATGAGTGCGCTAAAAATATAAAATGACAAGTGTCAAAGTATCTAATCAACCTCCCTGTAATCCCGTCAATCAGAACACGCATAAAGGAGGGATCCTCCTCATCATCATCAAGTCCAGCTCCGCCTCGCAGGCCGCGCCATCATCTGCAATCACAAAAGGGTCTGGTGGGTGTCCAGGAACACCGTCCCGTAACGTGGGAGTGAGTAGCTAACTCAGTGGAATAATAGAGCAAAGATTAACATGTTATCAAATCAATCATGCGATAATAGTAAAGCAATAAATCAAACAATCCTAATACTGTTGTTAATGCAATTATGACATGACGTGATGTATGCCCTCACCGACGATCTCCCTCATACGGCAACATCTTACGACCGCGGCATGCCACACTCCCTAGAGTGCTCCACATCTTCCAGGCACATGCAATGTTATGGTGATATGATTTCCGAGTTGTTATTAGTCCATTCAAACAGCAGGATTGGGAAACTAAGGTACTTCCCTTGTATCAATCCCAACACAGATCTTGTGTAGGGTCGTCACTCCTAGTAATCTCATACGATGTATATTTTGTAGGTCGCTGCAAGGGCTGCCAGGGCTGTTGCACGCACTCGTTGCTCCGCTCCCCCATCACCTTATCAATACAGGCCTACTGTACTCTACTGCTACTGAAGGGTCGTCGCCTCCCGTAGACTCAGAATACGCTCGCGGTCACTACAAAGGACTCGTCGCCTGATCAGTGTAGGCCGACAGCTAGAATATAGTGTCCCATACCACCATAATCTGCTCACGAGTCTAGGTGCTCACTGGTCACTACGGGGAGATTTGTGGCCCCAGCGTAGGCCGACAGCTCGACCACGGTGTCCCATACCACCATGCCCGGCTCATGAGTCTTTATGGATCAAGGTACCATGGTTAATAGGGTTTACAATGGTAAGTTCAGTACCCTAGGTTCAAGCAATTATGACTCATGCAGGGTGAACATACAATGGCCAGTCGGGTTACTTGACGGGCTCGACTAGCACGATCGCATCTCAAGTTGAACGACATGAGGTGCGTAAAACACTTCGTGTGGCCTAACCACTGCCGCTAACTCCAGAACACGGCTCGCGTTCATCGACGCGTCGTTCGTGGCGAAGATAAGCTAACCACGAATTCGCTCGGTTACCGACTGCCTGGACTAGGCATAGTCCCAAGCACATAGAATACATCAGCAAATCAAGTGAGAGTATTGGAAATGAAATACAACCACGTGAGCATGTTAACACATGTTATGACATACAACCAGAGTAAATCATCTTACACATGTCTATCACGCATATAATGAAATTATACATAGCACCAACATATAGGACATCATCTTCATCAGCATATTAATTGAGAATTCGATCTCAACTAGATCATAAGGAAATCATCAAGCACATGTTATAACATACCACTTAAGTGAAACATCAAGCATATGCATTTCATACCAATAATGAAATCGTACATATGGCCAACTTGTAGGAAACCATTTACATTAGCAATTTAATTGAGAAATCAATCTCAAATTAATTCATAACACCATTTAATTCAATACATACTAATACGAGCATTTATACAAACACTTACACTACACACTTAAGTCTACATATAGTATGTCGACCCGAAATGCGCATTTAGGCGAATCTCTTCGCCAAACTAATTATGCACGCATTCCTAACATTCTAATGCGACAATAAACCATGTCAATCACATCAGCAAAATATGCATGAAAACAGTACTTCATACAAATGACTAAAATGCCTTAAATTTCATATTCTTCGTTAGTTTACGAAACAGGAAACGGACAGCATGTTGTACATGTCAAACGGCGTTGCCGTCAAGAATCTACTATTAAACGACATTGAAAGCTTTGGAAACAGTCAATTAAAGCGTCTAATATCCGCACCTTTTCCCTTTTAGGGGTGAGAGTTCGAACGGAGCGTATACGCTTCGTCTACGGCGAATAGAGAACCTAATTTACGAGTTATATCAGTTTACATGATATGGAACGGAACGAATGCCAAATCAGCAACTTCTAGGGCTATTTCTTACCTGAAAACGTGGAGGAATCGCCGGGAAAGTGCTTGGATCGCGTGGCTTAAACACGTGTAGCAGGTAGCACCAGCAACAGAAAATTCTCTCCCACCTCTCTCACAATCTCTCACCTTTTCTCTCCCTCAATCTATGGCTTTTTCCAAATTCGGATGGGAGAGATATGAGAGGATTTCAACTCCTTTTATAAGCTTAAAAATGCCCGGAATAGGCTCGGGAACAAAGTTCACTTGATGCTTAACCAAAGCGGGGCTGTTTCGGTCCAAAAGATGATTTCTGGTGGTCCCCTGGTCGAATGCGATCGGACTTAAGCTCATGCGTACCAGATCTAGCGCGCATTAAGTTTTCAGTCCGGCAGGGTTCGCAGATCGCACGTGGCGGACCAGTTTCAGTTCAGCGGTCACCGCACGTAGATCAGGGCTGGAAGTCTCATAATAATAAATAGAAATTTTTCCTGATCCGAGGGTGTAATCTGGATGAATTCTGACGGTCAGAACGCTTAATACTGACGTGTCAAGTCGTGTGCCAGATTTGAATTTGAAATTCCAATTCTGTCCCTATTCGCGGTCTCTTCAGTCCGGGCTCAATGAAATAGTCTGTGATTATCGGTTTGACTTGATTTTCGAAAGGATTGTCAAGTCGAGCTGGGCGGTTCTAACGGTCTAAGATAGGAAGTAACGGACTTTCGACGCGCGGTCTAAATCCAATATAAGAATTCAAAGTGGTCCAGAGAACAAACCCGCTTAGAGTTTGATCCGAGGTTATAGAGTATTATGGAGTCATACGTTCTACTCGATTTGGGTCTTGTAGAACGTATTTAAAGTGATTAGGGACTGTTTCCCAGCTACTCCAGCGTTGCGCTGGCTAACTTACGTTAAATTTCCATAGGAATTAATCCTAAGTGGTTTCTTTGGCTATGAAATTGGGTTCTGAGCGATTTTCCAGGTGTTTTAGTTGACCCATTGCCTAAGGACGTCAAATCCTAGATTGGCCAAAATCCAGGGTGTTGCATTGCCCAAGGGCCATAGATACATCACAATGGGCCTCAACTATGGGTTGCATATACATCATATAGGTCTCGGCAATCGGCCTCGACAATCGAAATCGAAATCGGAGTAGGCCTTAGTAATCGAAATCTATCACGACAACCAAAATCGATCGATACTCAGAATTGACAAATCGGTTATGTCACTCAGAATCAACAATCGGTCATGATAATCGGGATCGATCGATAGTCACAATTGACAAAATCGGTCACGTCAATCAGCAATCGGTCACGACAATCAAAATCGATCGATAATCAAACTCGGCAAATCGGTCACGTCAATTGGAATCAGTAATCATTCATGACAATCAGAATCGGCAATCGGTCATGACAATCAGGATCGACCAATAATCAGAATCGGTAAATCGGTTACGTTAATCGCACCAATAATCAGCAGATAAACAAAACGGGGTCCATAAATGATTAACTGATCAACTATAGTATAAAGATCAGCACTCGGCCATGGTTATATCAAATTCGATAACGCGGAGCCATCCGCCTATGGCGAATGAGGCCTACTTATTTGGGTTAACTCACTAAGGGAATGATGAGAATGGGCCTAACAAGGCCTAAGGGAAGGTCACAATGTGGACATTAAACCATCATTGCCTATGAATGTGGCCATTAAACCAACATCGCTCCCAAGGAGTGGCTCACATAGAGCCAAATATAAAATGAGCCCATGGCCTCACATAAAGGCCTAACTTACATCGCAAGGGGCCTCATACAACTACCATGAGCCGTATCAATGGGTCGCACCAACGGGCCTCATATACATGATAGGTGGGCCCTGCTCATGGGCCATAAACACACAATAGGTGGACCCTACACGTGGGCCTCAAATACATTACATGGGCCTCACTAAATGGGCCACATATACATCGTATTGGGCCTCAAATGCATCACAATGGACCACAACCCGTGAGCTTCAAATACACAATAGATGGGCCTTACACCTGGGCCTCATACAAATCAAGTGGGCTACATCCACGGGCTGCACCAAAGGGCCTCAAATATATATTCGGGTGGGCTGTAAATACATCAAGGTAGGGCCCATCATAACGTTTATTTCTTATTCAATCTATACATACGGTCACAAAGGCTTAAATTCAAGAGGAAAACAAATATTATATTTATCTAAAACTCCTGTGACCCAAAAAGGATTCCAATGGTAGCCGTTCAATCTCCACGGTTTTCTACAGTGTGGTCCACCTAATAGATCGACGGTGTGGATCTCACGTATTCAACCAAGGTGGATCTCACCGTCCAGCATTCTGGATGGTGCAGATACAACAGATACATTAGGGTGGGGTCCACAGATGTGACCCACTAGTAAAAGGATGGATGGTGTGTATACGACACACACGTCAGAGTGGGCGATGTCCCGCCGTTCTGGAGTAGATGGATGGATGCTGGATATAAAACATGTATGTCAAGGTGGGTCCCATACAATCTGGACGGTGCAGATAAAATACATAAATCATGGTAGACCCCACAAACCTTCCACTGAGCGGTGGTGGATCAAATCACACGTTAGGTGGCCCTGCAGCTACTGGACAACACTCCAGCAGCATTCGCAAATAGATGGTCATGGATGAAACATACATCAGTGGTGGGCCTGTTGTTTACTGACCCACACGCTGGCCGTTGGTCCCGGCCCTAAAATGATTTGGGAAAACTGGATGGCCGGTGTGGATGCATCCCGCAATAGTGTGGGGCCCACGCACGTGGACCGGATGGTATGAATAAAACACTTACATAATGGTGGGTCCCACATTCATACAATGGACGGCGAGGACAGAGCAGATACATCAGGGTGGGTCCCACCGTCCTGGAATGGACGGTGGGTGAAATACATAAATCATGGTAGACTACTCCACCGTCCAAATACGGACAGTGTGGATTAGAAATACTTACATCAAGGTGGTTCACACCTCACATGTCGCACATGTACAAGATGGGCCCCACAACAGCAGATGGGCGGTGTTAGACATAATACATACATCTGGTGGCTGCCACCGTCCGGCACATCTGGACAGTGCAGATGAAATACATAAATCAAGGTGGATCTCACACATGTGGGAGAGATTTCACGCCTCGATGGAATGACATGGATTTAAGTACATCAGAGGTGGGTCCCACGATTTACACATCACAGCGGATTCTACCTGTGTATGGGGCCCATGCTGCTGGGCCACCTGGAAAGAACACATATATCATGTGTGACTCATCGTTCAGACACCTGGACGGTGAAGATCACATCATAGGGGTGGGTCCCAAATCGATGGACGGCATGGATGAAACATATATTACATGGTGGGATCCCCCTGCCGTCCAACAACCAACTAAAATAGCTGGACAGCGTATATAAAACACGTACATCTAGGTGGGTTCCACCGTCCACAGCAGTGGACGGTGTGAATAGAAACATACATCACTGTGGGTCCCACGTAGGGCCCATCATAATGTTTATATGCCATCCAATCCGTTGATAAGGTCACATGGACCCAGATGAATAGGAAAAACAAATTTCATAATGTTCCAAAACTTCTGTGACCTTGAAAAGGGGTTTCAATGGTAGATGTTCAATTATATTGTTTCCTATGATGTGGGCCACCTGGGATTCAGATCGGGCTGATCTTTGGAGGGGGACCACTTCAAACAGAGGCCCACCGAATGATCGGCATGGATGACAAACATATATCTTGATGGGACCCACGGCTGGGGCCGTGAGGCCTAGCCCGCCCGTCCGCCAGCGTCCAGCGCAGGACGCTCTTGCGGTCCTGTGGTGTCAGCGGCAGCAGCAGGTGCTGCTGCCTTAATTTTTATTTTATTTTTGAAATCAATATTTCTGCGATTTTTTCCATGTGGGGCCCTGATCTGAAAAATCTAACCCAGTCATTGGATTCCACGGCCCATGATCTACCTAATGAGACCTATATGCGATGTACTTTTGGCAAATAGAAGAAACAAGGTGAGTTTTAAGGGTAATAATACTATTTCCTTTGGTATGGCCCGCTTGATTATTATATCGGCCTCATTTTTTGGCTCAACGACTAAAATGATCTGAGGAAGAGGACAGATGGGTTGGATTAAGTACACGCATCAAGGTGGGGCCCGCATGAGCGGCCCACCCCAACTTTCTCTTCCCTTTTTTTAAAGTTGTTAGTACACGCCCATTTCAGTACACGCACTCCATGTTAGCCGCGCCCATCCAGCGTCCAGGGACGCTGGACGACATGGATAAACACATGCATTGTGGTGGGTCCCAAATGGGACGTGGTCAACACATCAAGGTGGGTCCCACATGAACGTGGCCCACCTGGTTTTGATCAATTTGATGCTTGTCCATTCCCATCATCCAGATCCTCTAAGAGAGGTACCAAAGTGGGTCGGTCCCCATGTTTGGACGGCCATAGGGTCCATGTGATGGACGGTTTGGACACTACTCATCGAATGAGCCACAAAATAAAGGAAGGAGAGAGAGAGAGAGAAAGAGAAAGAGAGAAGCACCCACCTTATGATATTCTTCTTCCTTCTTCCACCAACGTATTCAAGAGCTCCAAGGGGCGCGATTCAACAGTTGAGATCAATTTTGGAGGGTGGGATTGGGTGGTGGGGAGTGGGCCATGCCAAGCTTCTCTCATGGAGCTTGGACGATGGACTCTCATGAGTTGCTTGGGAGAATAAGAAAGAGAGATGAAAGAGAGAGGGGTAAGAGAGAGAGAGTGATGGGTGTGATGGGTGATGTGTACTTGTGTAAGAGAGTGTTGACTTTAGGGGAGAGGTAGTTGTACTTGGGGATGGGTGAGTAATGGAGTGTGATATGTATCTTGATTGATGGGATTGATGGGATTGATGGATGAGACATTGGATAGAGATTCTCTTGGGTTTAGCGACGCGCGACGTTTTTCTCGAACTGAACGCGGGCCCACATCTTCTGGCTAGGGTATTACCTCGGTGCGCGAGACGCGGCATCGGAACCGTAGCGACAGAGCAGTCGCACTGGTACAAGTCTCGGGTCGAGTCGACTCAGATATACGGGACACGACTCGGGATCGTACGCCGATGCCGGTAACAAATTGCGGGTCGCCGGAATTCGACCGAAAGGACCAAGGAAGCCTACGGAACGGTACAAGCTAGGATACGGGTCTTACAGAGTCAAGCCGATTTTTTGAGCTCAAAAATGAGTTCGAGCTGGCCCAACTCGACTTGACTCGGATCAAACCAGTTCGATGACTTGGTTACTTTGATATTGATGTTGCTTACCAAGTGTTTGATGAAATGATTCAACGAAGTATGCCTGGTGGCAAGGGAGGTATCTATATGAAACAAATACTATTTTTTTTCTTCTTGATTTTTATGTTGCTCAAAAGGTATTTGATAAAATATTTGTAAAACCACTGGTGCAGTTTTACATACAATGAGATTTTGAAGGTGCATTCCATGTATTTGTGAAAATGCTGCACAGGCAAACTTGACTCAAATTGGCCCGAGTTGTTAATTGAACCGAGCCGAGCTCGCCTATAAGGCTTAAGAATCGAGCTGAGCCGAATAGTGTTTGAGCTAGGGTCAGCTAGTGGCCAACCCAAGTCAACCTGAGGTCAACTCGGCTCGGTTCAACTTGATGTACACCCCTCTGTGGGACACACTAGACAAGTGGCTCAGATCTCACTCATGTGCATGAGACACAAGTGCCATGAAAAGTGAGCTGGCTCTATGATATGATACGATACGGTGAAAGCAGGTTAGGTGAGGCCCAGGTAATAGATTAGTGGGTGAGACCCTGACTGTGGGGCCAACCTTAATGTACGTGTTATATATTCATATCACCTCTCAGTTTTTCCAGCTTATTATAGGGCATGGTCCGAAAAATGATTCAGATGCAAATCTCAAGTAGCCCACCTCAAATGAAATAGTGGACATTGAATGCCCACCATTAAAAACTTTTAAAGCCCATTGTAATGTTTATTTGTTATGAAACACGTTGATAAGGTTACACTAACCTGGATGAATGAAAAACACAAATATCAGCTTGATCCAAAACTTTTGTGGGCCCCAAGAAACTTTTAAAGGTGGCAATTCATCTGTGCCGTGTGGACACTTGAGATACGATTTTTTTTTATTTTTTTATTTTTTTAATTTTTTCTTTTGAAACTATGCCTTGAACTAAGTTGGAAAAAAAGAAGAAAAAAACATCGACTGCCTGATATACAATACATGCATCAAGGTGGGCCCCATGGTGAGGGCCTCACTCACTAAGCTGTTACCCAAACCTCACGTTCTGGATACAGTGGAGCCATCTCTCTAAAGTGGGACGTATCAATTGGACCGTCTATCCAGTGGATCCTGTCATGGATGGCTGATGTTTCAAAAATTACACCTCATGCACAGTTCTCTCATCTCCAATTTTATGATATCGCTAGAGTGTGTGTGTTTATATATATATATATATATATAAAACACGCGTGTGTGTGCACGCTCATGGGAACTACTAATGAGGTCGAGTTGTGTGGGCCCCACTGCAATGCATGTTGAAAATCAACCCCATCAATCACATGCATCATTTTATGGTAGGCCTTGGGCTTAAAAATCAAGTCAATTGATGACTTTTGTGAGCCACACCACGTACAAAAGTTGAGAGGGGTTACCCTCCCATTAAAACATTCATAATCATTTGTTGGACCCATCGAGGTGTGATTCACAAATTCAGACCATCCATTACATGTGTCCCACATGGATGAGGTGTCAGACGAAGTTTCAAATGCATCCAAATTTTAGATGGGCCCTACAAAGTGGTTTTATATTTTTTAGGCATGTCTTCACGTGATTTTAGATGGTATGTACCACCTGAGTTCCGTATACGGTTATTTTTGAGATATCCCATCATTTAAAGGGAACCCATCAAATGCAAGGTGTTGATGATCGACACGCATCACTGTAGGGTCTACATGGCTCGATCCCATGGAAAGTTCCCATGAGCTCTACTGCTATGCTGTGTAAACTTTTTTGAAAACTCAATCCCATTATTACGTGACTCCAAAATCTGGACAGTTCATGTGAAATAGCACCTCATGAAACCCCCCACTCTAATTTTCACTTTGATCCAAAGCTTTAGTGGGCCATGAAAAATAAGACACTAGAGATTATAATATAAATAATTTATTTTTGGGTTAATCGATCCATCTAAAGTGGCCCAACAGTTTGGACGGTTCAATTTTATCTGCACATATGCGAGGTGTAAAATTCACAAGTGCATGGGACTAAAGCATGGACGCATCTTTTTTATTTTTTATTTTTTTTACATACGCACACACACCCCTTGCACAGTCACACCGTAGGAATTTTACCACCTATGGGTACCCGAACCCTTGATCCAATATTGGAACTCCTGATAATCTACCACCGGAGTAAGACTAAGGACCGAGGAGGCTATCTTAGTTGCCATCGTGGTCCACGAGATGCTGATAGTTTCCCATTCTTTATAAAATAGTGTTAATTCATTCACCATAAACATGCATGCACGAAATCTGGACTGTACGAATAATGGAGCCAGTTATGGATCAAACATGTCACAATATTAAACATTGATTGAGTCATCCTAGCCGTCCATTTGAAGGCTATCAAATTGACATTTAAATACAATGGTCACTGGTCCAAATTCAACAGACACAATCGTATGATTTAAATCGTTCAATTAATACAATCCTGGTGGATGCTTTTTCGGCGCCAATTTGACGGTCCTAAATTGTTCGGAAAGGGGTGCATTAACTCCCCTATACACGTGGCATCTTGACAGGAGTATTTCAATCAGATCAGGGCAAGGTGGGCTCCACCTTGAAGATGACTTAGCAGGATAAAAGGAAAGAAATAAATAAAAACAGGAGTTCATAGGCGTTCTTCTACAAAAGTAAATAGACCAGCACTTGTACACGAGTTGGTTTAGCTTGCTCTACTTAGCTCGCTTTGGCACGAAACTGGATTTTGATTAAGACAAGTTGTTTTTCGGAGCTTGAAAATATTTCAAGTTAAGGTCAAGCTTGTCTGAGCTCGACTTGACTCAGCTCAACCCCAATTTGGATTGAATAAACTCGGTAACTCAGTCATTTTGCTATTAATATTACTTGCTGTGTGTTCGATGAAATACTTTAATGGAATATTATTTCTTGTATTACCCTCGTATTAGAATATTCTTGAAATGAATATTTGATAAAAGATTGAATAAATAAATTTTCACAAAAAAAAACCTTACATTATACGATTGTCCTCATATCTTAATCTCGATGTTGCTCGCTAAGTGTTTGATGAAATGCTTACAAATTATTTTTATTAATTTGTATTTGAAGTGTAAGAAATTGAAGATGCAATTTATGTATTTGAAAAAATATAACATAGACTTGAACTCAACTTAAGGCTCGAGTTATTGACCAAACTGAGTTGAGCAGGCAACTTGAGAGTTGAGCTAAGTTCAAACTAGAGTTGGTTGTTAGCCAAGCCAAGCCAAGCTATGCCAATCTCGACTCGATTTGACTTATGTATAACTCTAAATGGATAATTTAAAAAAACAAAATATAAAACTTTTGATAGATGGTCATCGGTGCATCAACATCATCTAAGCCTTCGCTTTACATTGTACGGGTGATTTGATCTCAATGATGAAAGAATTGAAAGAGAGAGAGGGAAAAAAAATAAAAAATCTCTGAAGAACTTAATACATGCAAACACTAGTGAAAAGTATGTAAAATGAATTCAAAAGTTTCATTACTAATACTAAACATGTACCAATAAATAAGGATGAGACTTATAAAAGATATTTGATAAACTTTGAAATTGAAGCTATTCTTTTGGAGGAGGCAGAGGCGATAATATATTAATGGATACAACCCTCCTTTATTTGAACTTTGGACAAGTGATGAGAGCATACAATGTGCAATCTAATATTTTATTATATAGATTTATCTTTCATGTGAACTTGAGACTGATAATAAAAGCATAAAACTCTTACAGACTCAATATAAATGGATTATTGCATTAACTCCATATAGACTTGAGACCAACAGTAACATGACAAAGCTTCAATAGGCACAATATGATAGACTATTACAAAGACAGTTTAACCGAAATTATCAGGAGTTAAATATTAGGGTTTGAATGACCAAAAGCATATACATTTAATATGAACTAGGATTAAATTTTAGTGGTAGCCATGATAATACCCCAAAAAAGAATTTTGGACCAAACCTTAGTTACAACATAACCACCATGACTTGAATTGAAGATGTTTATGTGAAATCAATGAGCGAAGGTGCATGCCTAGGCCCAATATAGCCTATAAAGCATGAACTAAATTTGGGGTAGAGCAAAGCTGGGAGTGGATTAGGTGTTACCCTTACTGTGGCACCCCCTTGATGATATCTTGAACATCCACACCGTCCATCCGTTTTTCCAGCCCATTTTGATCCATGGTGCCCAAAATTAAGCACATACAAATCTCAAGCGGACCACACCACAGGAAAGAGTAGTGATTGAATGCCAACCATTAAGAACTTCCCCAGCCCATCTTAAGCATATCTGTAATGTTTATTTATCATCCATCCTGTCGATAAGGTCAAACAGACCTGGATAAAGGGAAAATACAAAGATCACCTTGATCCAAAACTTTTATGGCCTACACTTTTTTAAACGGTCATTCACCACTTTTTCCAGTGGTGTGGTCCGCAGAAGATTTGTATCTACTTAATTGTTGGGAAAACCTCCTAAAATAAGCTGAAAAAATGGATTTACGGCATGGATATACAAAAAATTCATCAAGGTGGGCCCCACACGGTAAGGGTAACACCTAATCCGCTCCCAGCAAACCCACCTGAAAAAAATACTCAGCCTATTGGGCCTCAAGGTGTCTCGCAGCCCAAGTACAGCCCAATAAGGTGTCAGACACACATCTAAACCCTGGTCTCAGGCACAGACCCCTTAATTCACGCCAATTACAACTTAGACCAGGGTTATGTTTGGACCCACCAGAATCTAATCGCAACCCGACTTATGAGTACGGTGGTGGCAAATCGATCGGGCCAGACGAACGCATGTCCAGGTCCAGCCCAAAGGCATATGGGTTAGCCTAGATTTTCGGGCCAGGTCATTATCATGGTGGGCCTTGCCTATTATTGGAGAAAAGATACAAGAAAATATCATTCATGCACGGGGACTCTTTTTTCTTAGATTCCAATCCCATCATCCGATAATACCTAAGGGTTGTGTTTTCAAGAATGAAGGGTCTTCTTTTCCGTGGTTTATAATTTATTTTCAATGGTGATGATCTCCTTTTTTCTCTATTGATCAAAAATAGTTATGCATAATATATTTATAAGGATTCAAATTTAATTACTAAATCAACTTTATATTTCTAATTAATGTAAGTATGTAATGTTTGACTCAATGGTTATAATAAGCCCGTTGAAATATACATTTAGCCCGAAAATGATGAAATTCCAAGTCTTAGATGGGCCACAAGCACAAGATCATATTCGAATGACTAACCAATGATTTTTAACCATTGATTTACATGGACAATGTTTGGACAACGCAAATCATCGTATTAAAGTAATTATAATAATGCAATTGCTAATCTAATTATTTTGGGATATCATCAATGGGCCATGTGCCCAATAAATTAATAGTCTAATGACACAGTTGTTACACATTCAACTCATTTTAGATGTAATCCAACCTTTCTTCAACTCATTTAAGATGAAATCCAACCTTTTATCTTGGATTTCAAACCCATCTTTGAGTGGATTTGAAACATCTATTACTTTATGGCGACAAAGATACTAAAGATTTGAAACCCACTCAAATCCCCCCCAAATCCATCATGACAAACAACCCTTAGAGATTTTAGCTATAATTTTACATTGTTTCCATTAGCATGGTCCAAATGAATTTTTTTATAGTACAATACTTTATACATATAAGGGTTATCACCTGATGGATGTAGTACATTTCCCATATACTACTTAGCGGGTATTAAAGAGCCAGATTGTTTTATGTATATTGTACTTGATTTGATATTATTTATCTCATGTAAATTTTTTTTTCCAATCTAAAGATTATCCAAATCTATCTCTCATCTACAACCCCATTGAACTCGTTCTTATCATCATTTATAGCAGTGTGGATGATCACTACCATTATGAGCAAGATGCACTGCGGGCCTAATCAATCAAATCATCCTTGTTTGGCATTGGATGTTTGTTTTGTCCTTGTCTAATTAGGCGCTTCTAACTGGACCTGTTCTTTCTTGCACCAAGCCTTTTTAATCAGACCTATATATCCTTCATGCGCTTCTAACTGGACCTGTTCTTTCTTGCACCAAGCCTTTTTAATCAGACCTGTTCTTTCTTGCACCAAGTCTTTCTAGCCATATATGTAGTTGTAATGAGCCTTCCCGTCTCGACCTATTCTTGGCTGTGCTGGGACTTTTCAACCAACTTGCCGTGTTGTCGGGCCTTTTTCCATATCTAATCTAGACCCAATGTTCGAACCGACAATCTAAACCTAATCTAATGTCTGGTTGTGATTAGATTGCTACTGAGGTCTTAATTGCCCATCATCAGCATTTGATTTCAAATTTGATTGATTGTCTCTGAATTAGATCTTTTGTTTACTAATGCAATGTTCCATATAAGATTAGATTTCTTATCCATGGATTTGATCTTTGAATCTTGTGGTCAACAACATTTACATGATGGGATGTGGGGCTTGATCTTTTAATCTGTCTCATCCTCGTCATCCTCGGAGTTTTCTGTAAGTAGGAAGTCTTTTAAGACCTGTTTGTTTCATGTTATATTGGTAAATTTTGGAATTTACAAGTTTCAAATGTTTTCATGTTTTGTTTGAATAAGTCAGTCGTGATACAATAAATTCTTATGCTGGTGTCATCATCACGAGTGAAAATACCTGTGGACCGCTCCAGGGATTGGAGATGACCATTCCATGTTCTGCGTGAGTAATCCGTGAATGGTGGTCCGCACGGCTTTAAACTCTCATATAATGGAATGTATTTTGTATATATCAATCGGGTGGATTTGAAATTAAAGCTTTGAGGTGGGAGTTCAAAACGGGTCTGTTTTGAGGAATTGTTTTCGGTTAAACCCAAATCCCTCTAATTCCTAGCTATCTAAGGACCTAAAAAATAACAAAATCCTCACAAATTTCTTGGATTACAAGCAGCCCCAATGGGATGTGGTTTGGCTACTAGTCCGTTCTTTATGGCCCTCACCATGATTTATGTGTTTCATTCACGTCATTTATCCATCCTTTCGGACCAATTTATAATACGAGCCCAAAAATGAAATAGATTTAAATCTCAAGTAGACTACATCATTGAAAATAATATTGATTGAACGCATGCTCACCATTACAAACTTCTCGAGGGTTACAAAAGTTTTGGATCAAGCTGGTATTTGATTTTTCCCTTCATCTAGGTCTGTATGACTCAATCAATAAGTTGAACGTCAATTGAAAATTACAGGAGGTTTTTACTAGTGGACATTCAATAACTATTATTTTCTTGTGGTGTGGCCTGTATGAGATTTAAATCCGACTCATTTTTTGGATCAAGCCCTAAATTGATTTGAAAAAAAAAATAGGCAGATCATGCGGATAAAACATACATCATGGTGGGGCCCACAGAGCACCAACCAGTAGCCACCTGGCCACCGGCAGCATCACTAGCCAAACCGCATCTGCCAATGACCCTTCAATAGGGTGGCAATCGGACAGGTATGGATTGGGCCTGGATAGGGCCGGCTCAGTCCAACCTATATGGCCTAAGGCCCCAGTTCGTCATAGGCCTAGTTCAGCAGGCCCAAGCCTGACTGCAGTATTTTCAATTTTACTTTATTTCTTATGCTTGTGGCCCACCTGAGTGAGATGGCATAATTTTCATTCCACCAGTGAATAAATGGATGGTTTTGATCGATTGATACCTTGTACACACCCAACCCACATATGGACGGCTCTGATTGATCAATATCCCATCCACCATCAAGATTATATCTGAACACAAAGTGAGCCACATTGCAAATAGGCACCCACTATGTTCCAGGGCCCAAAAATCAGACTAGTATGGTAATTAGGTGGACCACAAGGGTACCTTGGAAGCAAGTCTAATCAAAACCTGGTTTGCAGGGAATATAGCGCTTGCAACACACATGCAACTGTACGATGGGTTTAGTATCATCTAAGTAAGTTTTAAGAAGTATGGTCAAACAAAGTTGGGACCCACATAATGGATGACTTGAAACTCTTCCTTTAATAGAAATCAGGGAGTAACGTGCATGGATAGCATCGGAACCAAAATTTTTTAAAGAAGAGGTTATCTAAAAACAAATATTCAATAGAAATCAGATTGATGATTCAGATGATAAATTAGAGCTTGTTTGACATGCGCCTAAAACTAAGTTCATCTTATTTTAATTAATTATAATTATGTATTAGAGAATATGGTTGTTGATTATGAAGATTACTTTTAATTCCATCCAAAAAAGAGAAAAAAAAAGGGCCCCACCAAAATGTGTGTCACATTAATGGATCCCCTCTAAGTTATGGCATGCCTAAAAAATTAGTCATATCTGGAACTTAGGATACACCATTTGAAACTATGTGAAATCATGCCTAAAACATTTAAAAGCACTTGGTGGAGCTCATCTGGACCTTTTAGAACGGCTTGAAATTTGGTGTGACACCTCATCCAAGTGGGTCTCACGCAAAGGATAGACCGGATGTCTAAACCACATCTTAAAAGGTTTCAATGGGCATACATCTAATCTTGACTGTTGTCTGTGGTGTAGCCTACCTAATTCATGGATTAGCCTGATTTTTAGACCCATGGCCCACCATATAAGGGTGCATCTGATTGATGGGGTGGATGTCCAACAACCATCATGGTGGGCCCTAGCTCATTAATACCCCAATAAATATCACGAATTTTAAAAATGATAGTGACTCTTCAACGGAACAATTTAAAAGGTATGGATAACCTTGCATGTGGGGTGCATTGCGTGAGAAGGATAGAAGGATGAGGCACCACCACTTTTATAATGGTGAACCATCGTATGGGTCTAATCCAAAAAAAAAAGAAGAAGAAAGAAGAAGGAATATTTTACTGCAAAATTTCCCTGCATATTATCCAATAGTACCTTCACCAACCTATATTCCAGTCCGGGGAAAATAATCTACACCATTCAAAATATTACAATTTAAGTTTGAGGACCTAATTTTTTTTTTTTTTTTCTTTTAAATTTTATTACCATGTTAGGTGTATATGTTAGAGTTGGATGTTATACACATACTTTGTTGGCTCCACAAGTGTCAACTTTTGTGAGGGTATTTTTGTAATTTCATCCATCAAAAAGCACTTAGCCATGATTTCAAACTATGCACTATTTGGTAAAATCTATTTCCTGAAAGAATTTTAACCCCCCCCCAAAAGAAAAATCTTTGTGTAAATGCATGAGATATGCTAGTCTGAGGCTTGTCCAAGCCCGGCCCTTGGGAGACATTGAGGGGCAGGTCTAGCCCAACCTACTAGATCAAAAGCTAGATTCAGGTCTAGCCTAGCTCATGAATCCCAACTCAATTACTCATCGTTCATCACACTGCATAGATCAGCCAGCGGGCCTTTACACAACACAAATCCATCCCAAAGCAGGCTAGGTCCCATCTAGGTCTTGTCCAGTCTGGTCTAGTTCCAACCTTAGCCTCAGTGGTGTTGAGATGTAGAGCCATATCTGGACAGGGCTGCTCGACCTGTCGAGTGGTCCACTCGACCAGTCGAGGGTCCACTCAACTCAAAGTTTAGTGAACAATAGTTTTTTGGGCCCGAGGTGCTCTATCGGTCGAGGTCCATGCTTGACCAATCGAGGTTACGCAGATTTGTTTCCAGATTTTGTATGGATTGCGTAATTTTAAGGCAGTTTTCGCAGACGTGCGAAAGAGAAGTTACCTAAACTATAAATAGGGGTCCTTAGGACTTTTTTAGGGTTATGAAAGTTATTCTAAGGTGTATGCAAAGAGTTTTTTCTCTACATCCAAGGGCAAGAGGTTAGTATATTGCTTGTAATCTCGTTTTCTTTGTAGTGAAAGTTTTGCACTCGTAGTTTTTTACCCTTGTTGGGGTTTTTCCACGTATATTCTGTCTTGTGGTTTGTTTGGAGTGCTTTGATTCTTCTTCTAAATTATATTTCTTCTTGTTTATCGTTTGTGGATGAGACCGGAGATTGGATCTCGGTTCACTAGTGTTGTTGGCGTGTTGCTTAACAACTGGTATCAAAGCTTTTGGTTTAGTTCAAGTGGGAGCGATGACGGAAGAAGGGAAGACTAGAATTGAGAAGTTTGATGGTTCAAACTTTACCTTCTGGAAGATGCAAATGGAAGATTATTTGTATCAGAAGGACCTCTATATTCCTCTAAAAGGAAAAAAGAAGAAACTAGAGAAGATGGCAAATGATGAATGGTTTTTATTAGATCGGTAGGCTTTAGGAATGATCCGACTCTCTTTGTTTAAGAACGTCGCTTCAATATATTGAAGATGAAAACCACAAAAGAATTAATGCATGCCCTAGCTACGATGTATGAGAAACCCTCAGCGTCCAACAAGGTTCATCTTATGAAACGACTATTCAATATGAAGATGTTAGATAGTGAGATCATGATTGAATATATAAACAAGTTCAATATAGTCACGAGCCAGTTGGAATCCGTTAGCATTATTTTTGAGAACGAGGTCAGGGCATTATTGATCTTGTCTAGTTTGCCAGACATTTGGGATGGTTTGGTGATTGCCGTGAGTAATTCTTCAAGGTCGACAAAACTGAAATTCGATGATGTGGTCGGTCTAATTCTCAGCGAAGAATCGATAAGAAAGACATCAGGAGTTTCAGGAAATTTAGGGAGTGCCCTAAACGTTGAAGGAAGAAGAATAGCGCTAAACAAAAGGAGACAATAAACACGAACATTCTAAGTCGAGGAAGAAGTCTAAGGGACCAAAAGACAAAGACGGGTATTGGCATTGTGGGAAGAAGGGGCACATGAAACGTGATTGTAAGGCGCTTAATAAACAAGAAGGAAGCTCTCAAGGCAGGAATGATTCAGTGAATCTATCTAAGGAGAGTGACACAGAGGCATTGATCTTGTCTCTTGATGCAAGGAATGAGTCTTGGGTCATAGACTTGGGTGCTTCATTTTATGCCACTTCGTGTAAGAATGTTCTGTATGATTATGTGTCAGGTGATTTCGTGTAAGTATCGACTTTACTGAAATATTTTCACCTGTGGTGAAAATGTCTATGATTTGCATAGTCTTGAGTATAGTGGCTACAGAGAACTTACATCTAGAGCAGCTATATGTTAGGACAACTTTTTTTATGAGAATCTTGAAGAAGAGATATATATGCATCAGTCAACAGGATACGTGACACCAGTAAAGGAGAACAAGGTGTGTAGACTAAAGAAAAGTCTATATAGCTTGAAGCAGGCCCCGATGCAGTGGTACAAGAAGTTCGATAGTTTCATGTCGAGAAACAGTTTTAAGACATGTCATGCAGACCACTATTGCTACTTGAAGAAGTTTGATACGTTGTACATCATCCTTCTTCTGTATGCTGATGATATGCTTGTGGCCGTATCAAGCATGAAGGACATCTTGGATCTCAAAAGATAACTGTCTAAAGAATTTTTCATAAAGGATTTATAGTTGTAAAACAAATCCTAAGCATGAGGATAAAACGTGACAGAGAAAGCATGAAACCAGTTTTATCATAGGAAGATTACATAGCTAAGGTACTTAATCAATTTAATATGGGAGATGCTAAGCCGGTTAGTACTCCATTAGCCAACCACTTTAAGCTTTCTAAGGAGCAAGGTGCAAAGACGCAGGAGGAACGAGACTACATGACTAAAGTCCCATACGCGTCAGCTATTGGGAGTCCCATGTATATTATGGTGAGCACGAGGCCAGACAATGCTCAAGCAGTGAGGGTTGTTAGCAGGTTCATGACCAACCCCGGGAAGAAACATTGGGAAGCTGTGAATTGGATCCTTAGATACCTGGTAAGTACCGCAGATATAGGGCTGTGTTATGGAGGATCGAAAATTAAGTTACAAGGTTATGTAGATTCAGATTTGGCAGGAGATATCGACAGCAGAAGAAGCATTACAGGTTATGTCTTTACTCTGGATAGTGCTGCAGTCAGTTGAGTCTTTCAGTTATAGAAGATAGTATCTATCAGTATAACGGAAGCAGAATATGTCGCAACTACAGAAGCGTGCAAGGAGATGGTGTGAATGTAAGGTTTCATGAAGAGTTGGGTAAGAAGCAAGCAGAATACAAGTTGTACAGTGACAGTCAGAGTGTAATACATTTGACTAAGAATTCATCCTTTCATTTAAGGACCAAGTATATTGACATCAGATATCACTTCATACGTTCGTTACTGGAAGATGGATCGATTGCTCTAGAGAAGATTCATACAAGTGAGAATCCTGTGGATATACTGACCAAGACGGTCACATGAGATAACCTGAAGATCTATTCAGCTTTGATTGGTCTTCAGGCTTGAAGACGGGGATATGGTGCTCTCTGGATGTAAAAGACGAAGGTTTATGGTGATGTGTCTCTAAGTGAGAGATTATTGAGATGTGAAGCCACATCTCAACAGGGCTGCTTGACTAGTCGAGTGCCCTACTCGACCGGTCGAGTGGCTCACTCTACCAATTGAGGGCTGACTCGACTCAAAGTCAAGTGAGCAGCAGTTTTTTGGGTCTGAGGTGCTTGACCGGTCAAGGCCCATGCTTGACCAGTCGAGGAGCCTGCTCTGTAAGACCCGTATCATAGTCCGTACCATTCCTAGATTCCCGCAATCCTCCCTTTTAAATTTCGATGACTCGCGACCTTTAATCGGCGTTTGTGTGTGACCCTGAGTTGCACCCTATCAACCTGAGTTGACTCAACCTGAGACTTGTACCCTAGTGATAGCGTTGTCGCCGCGTTTCACGCACCAAGGCGATACCTGGGCCAGGAGATGTAGGCCCACGCTTAGTTTGAGAAAAACGCCATGCGTTTACAAATTTGAGAGAATCTCTATCCAATATATCCCATCAATCCCATCAATGGTCAAGTACATGTTCAGTACACACATCACTCAACCCATCACAACCCATACCTCTCTTACACAAGCAAACCCAAAAGTCAATAAATCTCTTACACAACCCATCTCTCTCCCATCCATCACTCCATCCCATCTCCTCTCTCTCTTATTTCTCCATTCTCTTCCAAGCAATCCAAAATAAAAAAAATCCCATGTCTAAGCTCTCCCAACCTCCATGAGAGAGTTTTGTGTGTGACCCACTTCCTAACCCTCTCATCTCCCATCTCAACCTTCATTCTTCATCATCTTCCGTTGCAATCGGAGCCAAGGAGACTACCTTTTCAAGGAGCCAAGAAGAAGAGATCTAAGGTGGGTGTTTTTATGACTTGATTTTGTGATTTAAGGGGCCCACTTATGGTGGGACCCATCTTGATGTATGCATTATATAGGGAGGGCCCATAGTGGCGGGGTCCCTCATCTCTCTCTCTCTCTCTTGTATGGATGGTGTGTATGTGTGTATGACCCACCATGAAGTAAGTATTTCATCCATGCCGTCCACCGAGTGGGCCCACATGGCAGTCCGTTTGGATGGGCCTGATTGAAGGAAAACACAAGTATTAGTTTGATCCAAAGCCAATGTGGGCCACACATGTGGACCCGCCCTAATTTTTGTGATGACCCACACCATCCCCACCATTGAACAGTGGGATGCTTATGACGGATGGTTGAAATTTACACCGTCCAGACGTCTAGGGTCTGGACGGTGGATCTGGACAGCTAGCTCCATATTCATATAATGTGTATGTATATATATATATATATTATATTAAGTATATAATATATAATATAATATAATATATTAAGATATACATCTAGGTGGGCCATACCATGTGGACCCACCTATTGGATGTGATGACCCAGCGTCCAGACTCTCTGGACGCTGGGAGCTTTTTGGGCATGTTATCATATATATATATATATATATATATATATATATATATATATATATATATATATAAATATAATATATTATATAATATAATATATAAAAATAAGACAGATGTTATGGTGGGCCACTCCCACGTGGGACCCACACCATACCTACAGTAGCTATATACTGACGTGAGGTGGATCCTCACCGTCCAGAGGTTTGGACAGTGGGACCCACTATTGATGGGCGTATCCCATCCAGGCCGTCCATCTGTCTGGCGTGCCAGGTATGGCCCCCACCATGATGCATGTGTTGTATCCCTACCATTCATTCATTCATGTGGGGCCACTGTGATGTACGGGTGGGACCCACTGCTGCTGTATGTGTTGCACCCAAAACGTCCATCCCCTTGACGAGCTGTCTTAGGTGGGCCACGTTCGTGGACCCCACCCTGATGGATGCGGTTCATCCAAACCGTCCATCCATTTGGTGAGCCAGTCCTAAGGCTTGAAACTAAAAATAAGACAGATCTAATATCAAGTGGACCACACTGCAGAAAACAGTGGGATGAACGTCCACCATTGAAATCCCTTGGGTTATAGGATTTTGGACCAATATGATATTTGTTTTTCCTCTATATCTAGGCTTTTGTGACCTTATGAACAGACTGGATGGGAAATAATACTATGGTGGGGCCCACTAGAATTTAATAGTGGAAATCATCATCACCATTGTTAGGTGTGGTATGGTCCAGATGATCCTTTGGATATGATTCGTTTTTGTAATAATGCTCTAAAATGATCGTTAGCAATAGATGAATGGTGTGTTGGTTTGGGCCCATTTGATTCGGCCCGTTTGAATCGGGATTTTTGGTGTGGTCCAAGCCCACTTGAGGCCCATTGGTGCGGCCCATCCATGAGGCCCACCTGTCTTGTATTTAAGGCCCATTGATGGGGCCCACCTGCTTGAATCTGAGGCCCATAGGCAAGGCCCATTGTGATGTATTCGAGACCTGTGGGCAAGGCCCATTGTGATGTATTCGTGGCCTATGGGCAAGGCCCATTGTGATATGTATTAAGCCCATGATATGTGACCCATTTGATGTATTCAAGGTCCATGGGCGAGGACCATTGTGATGTATTCGAGGCCCATGGGCGTGGCCCATTGTGTACATTTGAGGCCCTTGTATGAAGCTTAATGCGATGTATGTGAGGCCCAATGTGATATATGTATGGCCGTTACGTTGTGTATGAATCCCTTATATGGGCCACTCCTTGGGAACAATGTCGGTTAGATGTCCGCATTGATGGGCAATGTGGTTAAATGTCCTCATTGTGACCTTTCCTTAGGTCTTGTTAGGCTCATTTGCATCATTCTCTATGTGGGTTGACCCTAATTATTGGGCCCCATTTGCATGATCCATCTATTCTCATTAGGCTATCCCAAGATGTTGGTTCCTCATTAGTTATTAGTAGGATTACTTCTTTTATTTTGGAGTCCATCTAAGACTCGTTTGGGCCCCCTAGGGCATCTAGTGGGCCATGCAATAGTATAGTGAAGGAACCCTTTTTGAATCCCTATGATTGTAGGTAGGCCGCTTAGGCTCAAACTTGATATAAGGGGGAGTACATCATCACCATTATACAATATGCTTAGAATAGCTCCACGATCCATGCCCATATGCATCATATGTATGCTTAATGTGAGGAGTGATTAATCATAACACATGCCATTGGGCAGACCATTATGAGACTCTTTGATGGGGGGGTTGCATGCATGAGCGCGCGGTACGCGCAGGATTGCTGCATGATTAGATAGTGTGATTCATACATTTCACATTGTCTGATATGATTACTGTACGCCATAGCAACATCAGGGCCGTAGCCTCCATAGGCGATTGTGGTTGGCAGGATTAGACACTGAAAATCTTATTCTATATGGGGTGTTATAGATGTCCCTGGGTAAAATTTCTTAAACCCTTATGGTACCAGGAGGTTGCTCTAACGTCTAGACCAAGTGGGTGGGTGAGTGCCGAGTGCCGATTACTAGAAGGCCGCATTTTCCATGGTCGGTTGGAAGGAGGTGCGGCCTTACCCGTCCGAGAGAAGGGGACAAAGCTAGGCTGAGTTTGACCAGCTCGAGGAATGGGTCTGCTATCAACGAGCCGAGCCCGATATTGGTAGGCGGATAGTGAGGTTTCTTCCACTCATCTTGTTGCGCGTGATGGAGCGACAATCTGATTTGGAGTGTACTAGAGCACGGTGATATTCCAGAGTTGAGTTGTATTGATATGTGGACTCAGATGAGGATTCGTATGCTTGAGTTGCATTCGCATCTTATGACCTTGGTATGACCGACATCATTCATGCCTTACATCACATAGCCTTGGTACGGCCAATTCATCATCATATTCCTCATTACTCTGATATTGCATAATTGTATTATTACATTACACACACACTTTCACCACCCTCTAAGCTTTCCGTAAGCTTATGCACGACTGTTACGTGTATGTGATGTTAGACTGCAGCAGCGCTGAGATAGGAGTGCATAACAAATCATCTTGGAGCTTTTGTCTATCATCATTGTATTTCCCTTTATACGCACTGTACTTATAAGTTTTTGATCATAGTGGAAATGTAATGGAATTTTTGATTATTGTTTGTGGGTTATGCCTTTGGTTATGCTTATTACGAATCGAACCAATATTGAAAATCCTCCTTATAGGATCCCAGGATTAGAACCTGGTAAATGGGTGCTAGGAGCCGAGAATGGGGTACTACGGAAGCTGTCGGCACCGGATTCGGCGATCGAAAATTTTGTGAGCCCGATTTTCGAGTTTGAAGCGTGACATGCTCGACCAGTCGAGGTTACGCAGATTCGTTACCGGATTTTTCACAGGCTGTATAATTTTGAGGCAGTTTTCGTAGAGATGTGAATGAGAAGTAGTTGTCTAAACTATAAATAGAAGTCCCTAGGGCTTTTCTAGGGTTATGAGAGTTATTCAAAGGTGTATGTAAATGGTTTTTTCTATACATCCAAGGGTAAGAGGTTAGTGTATTGTTTGTAATATCGTTTTCTTCATAGTGGAAGTTTTGCACCCGTGGTTTTTTTGCCCTTGTTGAAGTTTTTCCACATATATTCTATCTTGTGGTTTGTTTGGAATGCTTTGATTCTTCTTTTATATTATAATTCTTCTTATTTATCGTTTGCGGGTGAGATTGGAGATTGGATCTCGGTTCACTTAGCATGCTGCGCAACAAGTGGGCCATAAAGCATGACTATGATCCATTGTGAAAAAAAGGAAGGAAAGTAGAAAACAAAATCCGATTCATGTGAAATTGTAACTTGCTATTTTTTTTTTCAAAAAGCCACCTCGATATAATTACCATTCCACTGCCTTCCCTCTTTCCACCAGCAAATGGGTCAGTGGCTTGGTTGTCTCCACCACGAAGTTTATGTAAAATCCATCCTAACCATTAAGCGTGTCACCCTATGTTAGGCTGAGGGTCCAAAAACCAGCTCCATTGTTGATTTAAGTGGACCATATAATTGGAAAAAGTGAACAAGGCAATGTTGACCTTCCAAACTGTTTCCACTGGTGTGGCCTATGCAAATCGCGAATGGGTATGATATTTGGAATGCTGGCCTAAAAGTTTGTGTGGAAACTAATGGTTAGAGTAAATTTCATATAATTATCATGATGGGCCCTATAAACACATCAATGGTTGATGTCTCTCTATCAACCTTTTTGTTTAGTGTGGCCCACTGGAATCATAGGTGAGTCTGCTTTTTTGTGTTGGGCCTAATATAGGACTAAATATCTAATGGTCAGAGTGGATCTTACATGAACATTATTGTGGCCCCTGTCAAAATCAAAAGTACCGCCGGATTCAATTCTTTTTTGACTAAACAATATCTATGTACAGTTGAGGGACTTGATTTTTAGCAGGCCCTCGGTGATGTGTATACGAAATTAATCCTCCAACTATTATATGCATAATCCTAATTTAGGCCGGATTTTAAAAAATAAGCTGACTCGTAATTCAGGTGGCCTTGCGCCAAAGAAAATCACTGGGAGACAGATAACTACCTTATTTTTTTTTAAGGGCACAAAGCCAATCCACTCCAATCATTAGATGGCACACCAAAATCTAAGCTTGGACCTAAAATTTCAAGTATGGGTCTTCCACAGGAAAATAATTAATTTGGATGGTGATTGCTACTATGTACACTATTTCCAATCATATAATCTAGACGGTGGTTATTTTTGGACCCTTGGCCTAAAATGAAGTGACTCATCCGTGGTCAAGGTGGATTTCACATAAACATCTTGATAGGGCCCACCAAAGCAACCAACTCATTTGCTGGGGACGCCCACCTAACATTATTTATATGAGTTGATGAGGTAGGTTTGTTTGTTTTTTTTTTTTTGTTGAAATAGGTATCGAACGTAAATTTCATATTAATAAGGTTTTTTTTTTTTTTTTTTTTGATAAAATTTCCTATTTTAAAATGGGATCTCGGCCATGAAAATAGAATGACTTGTAAATTGGATCGATCCAACTATCAGGCATGGGCCACACCATAAAAAAAATGAACAACCATCCAAGATCCTCTTGCTCATATGCGTCCTATCTAATGGTGGGATCAACCTGATTTTTGGCGCATCGATCCCATTTTCATTGCAAAAGTACCATGGTGAAAGGATGGGATGGCATATGGACACCAAGATTGGGTCCATCACACACTACTTAGATAATGTACAGTTAGTTGCGTGAGAGAGACGTACTAGTTGAATGTGCTAGCTGTGTGAGAGACCATTATTTGGGTGCACTGTACAAATACCATAGTGGGCCTCACACACACAACGAGTAGTGTTTCACACACACAACTAGTTGTATGTCCAACTAGCAGCAGACTCAATCATGGTGTCATTCCTGCAATGAAAATGAGATCCCAACCGTTCTAATTAACCATGGTATCCTACCAATGAAAATGGAATGCTTCAAGAATTAGGTCTATCAGGTGGGCCACACCATAGAAAACAATGAAAAACTACCTCAAAACCTCTTCATATGCATCCCATCTAATGATGGGATAAACCTATTTTTTTTGGGCAGCCCATTTTTATTTCAGGGATACCATAGTAGAAGAGTCGGATGGCACTACTTGAAGGTACTACCAAGTTATGTGAGAGCATTCATCCGTTTTGAAATAAATGCAATTATGCAGTTTTATAATTGAGATTATTGAGAAAATAACAACCATTTTTTTGGAAGTATGAAAAAAATCTTATGTTATTTTGCATTATTTAAAAATGTCAAGAGCAGGTGTAATAAAAAAATAATGTTTTATCATATCTTAACTATGTAATATTCACTTTATACATCTATTATGCTGGCCTATGTTAGAACATTAATTAAAAAATGAGATAGATATAGAACTTGTGTGTGCATGTAATGTGTAGTGGCACCCTCCATCTCTTCCTCCTTTTCTCTACCCCCAATTCTCCATGCGGGTTTCACGTGTCATACCCACTTGTCTTATTAATGGTTACAATAGATGAAAGAGAAGGATTGTGTGCACACAGTTTGTGGGTCCCATCCAATAATGCTGAGTGATAATCTCTAAATGAAATACTTGCTAGATTCCCACCAACCATCTTTGAAAGTCGGGAGATGCATGCCTACTGAAATCTCAGTCCGAAAGAGAGTACATTGAAGTTATGTCCCCCTGAAATAAAAATCAAGATGTGATATTGCACCTACATTGGTAGGCATTTCGGAAAACCTGTATATTTTGTGGGCCAGTACTGTTAAACATCATTAGTGGCATTGAAGTTTAAAATGAAATGGCCTCGATGTCGGCTGCAGATTTCACTTAGATGGAAATTCTCTATGGCTATGAAATGCCCACGTCGTCGCGTCCTCCATCATGGAATTTGGTGGATCTCTCTAGACCTGTCTATTGTCACACGCCAGTGTTGCCATAGAGCGGATCGCGGGCAAATATCCTTCTAGAATATTTTCATTAATTACCCAAGTATCTCCAATGCTAAACATGTAATTGGTTGTAGGTTAATTTCACCTACAACCAATGTTGCTGTTGAAAATATGATAAATGATCACTTACAACCAGTTGTATGCTACAATCTCTCTCTCTCTCTCTCTAAATTTTAAATGCTTCCTTTTATTTTAACTTCCCTTGAATATTTCAGAAACTCTTGAAAGGAAAATAATGCTTGTAAAAAATGATCTGTTAGTTAAGCTAGCCTATGACTGGTTGTCGGTGATTAGCTTGTCGAAAATATATGTTATTTTGTTAGTGGCTCAAAAAGGTCCACGTAACCCACATACCTACCAAAAAAAAACTATTTAAAATTTCTTAAACTAATTAGATTTATTTAATTCTGGATTCTCCCTTTAAGAGATCAATTGAAATTGGTGTGTTTGTTCCTCTTAAACCAATCCTTCCTTTGAAGACAATTCTATCATATATACGTTCAACTCACAGTTAGCAAATACATGTATTATATGCGTATCTACTATATATATATATATATATATATATTGCAAAAATGTTCAATACGGTGTGTTATTTAAAATATATGGATTAGTTCAAGCATTTTTTTTGTCCTAGATTTATAAAATGCATATAGTACATAATTTGTGTGTTGGGATATTGTATGGTGTTATTTAAAAATTCCTAAATCGAGCCTTGTGGCAGCTTCTAGGCTTCATCCTCTCTCTCTATTATCTTGCACGAGCATCATGTTGCATTTGTCGGAGTATTTTAATATTTGCAACTTGGAGGGGGTTGGGATAAAATGAGGAAGACTCATGTGAGGGGTGAAAATGTGTCATACATGTGGTAGATGGTACACTTGTTTAAGATCATCCAATTCATCAAGTAAGAGACACTGAACATGGCAAGTAATAAGAAGAGATGTTTACCCAAAAATTACTCGTAGTTGCTAATTTTCTGAAAAGGGAAATGGTACTTTGAGGTCGACTTCATGGGAGCTTCCCATGAGGTCGAGCTGTGTGGGCCCCAATGTGATGTGTGTCGAACATCAACACCGTGTATTTTATAAATTCTCTTTGAGCTATGAAATATCTCAAAAATCAGCCGTATACATGACTCGGGTATTCCATACCATATAAAACCATGTGAAGACATGCCTAAAACATATAAAAGCACTTGGTGGGGCCCACCTGAGTTTTGGATGGGGCTGAAACTTGTTCTCATGACCGCTCCTTTAACTTTATATATTTACAAAATCACGATTCCAAACCTACTAATGAGGGTAAAAGATGTGGTTATTCATATATTTTTAAAATAAGGAAGGAAACCATAAGCACCCATTATAAAAAGAAATTAAGAGCTTTGGTAAGTGTACATGCATGTGTAATAAAGCTCTTATAGACGCCACATGTGCCGGCACAAGATCTAATTCATCCATTAGGTTAGCTTGACCTTGTACTTGTTTTCCACGAAAGAAAATCCAGCTTAATTGGCCCCCAAAGAAAATTCTTAACAGAACAAAGGGGTCTTTTGGAAATCCAATTCAAATACATCGAGCCAAAGATCTCTGTTATGATCATATATATAATCTCATATTTCACACCTAATTAATTTCAATGTTGATGATGATATTAGTACTTTGATCTTTTGCACATTCCATTTCAAAAGCCATGCAAATATAAGATTATATGTTTTTTCCTATGTGTCGGTGAGGGCACTAGACTTATAGGTTAGGGTAGTTTAACCTTTCACAACTATTCTTCAAGAATCTCATCATTATTTTACTGAAATACTCTAGAGCCTATCGTAGTCTTAAGTATACCTATCTAAACTGATGATAACGTCGATGGGGTGCATCAGTATGCTTAATCCAAGTATCCAGTGGTAAATAAGTTTGATCAAATTTGAGCCATTAATCATGTATGCCCACTTAATAGAAGTTTTATAAAACCTCTTATAAATTTACCTTTATTTAAACTATTCCCAAAATGCCCCACCCATAATATTATTGAAATAAACTTTTACCAAAAAGCTCCCACCTGTTGAAGAACCAAGTCACAGCCCAGTAAATTATTTTTACAATCCAAGGTTTTAAGACTCGGATGAGTCTTGTGCACCTCCAACTCAGTCCTACACGACCTCGTTCGACACCCCGACTCTAGTGAACAAGTCGGTCCGAGTCACTGAGTCATAAAACCAGGATATCAAGGTTTAATATCAATCTATTGATCTATTGCACGTTGTATCGTTCACCACTGTTACAGCTCCATATTGCCTCATATCATCCTGGATCAGGCTATTTCGCGCCAATGCAAATGCATCATTCATACACAGTACCAGTACATATTAGGCGATACATAATGGTTTGAGACGATAATTTTATGCACCTTTTGCCAATTCACTGCAAATCGCAGCCCATTAATTTATGTATTTATAATTTTTATATAATTTATTCCTAAAATACTCCCAACCTCTTAATTTTTGTACCAGAAGGTGGTTAGCAGTTTTCTTAGAAAAAATGTAAGGTCACAGGTTAGGTATAAACTTATTTATTTATTATAATTAATCCAATTTCATTACATTTGCAGGCCAATACCGATCGATGTTGGTCTGGCTGGTCGGACCAGACTACCTAAACAATGGTCGATGTCCGGTTTTATTTTTGAAACACTATTGTACATATATCATTCGCTACCAAGATGCCTCATAAACACGGGTTCCTCTATGATTGTTGTAGATGAGTGGCTGTAGATGCTCAAAAATCAGGCCAATCTAATCATCATGTTGAATACCGTGGAGAAAAATTAGGGTTAACCATTCAATACATATGAATGAGTTTTAGACACATGCATGTGTTTTACATGCATATGAATAAGTTTTGCAGGTAAAGCTTAATGTACAACAATTGTGGAGCAACCTGCCTTTGCTCCTATATTAGGAATTACAACCATTTGTATAGCATGTATTCCCAGAAAGTCCCATTAGATTAAAAACCCTGAAAACCTAACTTATGACATTTCCACCCTATACAAATCGTCTGCAACAAGCTCTTTGGTCAATCATGTTGTATTTGTGAAATCCACTCCGTCCATCATGTGGTGACTCTTAGGTTCACTGTACATACAAAAAAAATAAATCAACCTGATATATAAAAAATAGATGAGCTATAGCAGTGTGAACAAGGTAAAATCGCACCTAAAACCTCTTAGTTCACATGCTGTTTCCTGCCTGAGTTTTGGATCAGGCTGATTTTTTTTGTCTTCCATTCATCTCCGTGAGTCACATCCAATGAATGTGTTTGATTAACTATACACACTATGGTGGCCCCACTCATAAACCTATGGTGCGCGTTCCGTCCCCCTTGTTCCCTGTGATGTGGCCCATATAAGCTCTGGATGTCGCTGATTTTTGGCCCCAACCCTAGAATTCAAGGTTCACACCTGATGGACGGAGTGGAATCTACATATACAAGTGGAATCTACATATACAACATGCATGGTGGGCCCTCAAACGCCTCTACCTGGGGAATTCATACAAATATTGTACCAAAACTTGTGCATTTCTCTTTGTAACACGAGCAATTCCACAACATATATGTATTCTATACTTTCATTTTCCTTAATAATACATTCCAAAACATAAAAACAAGACAAGAGAACATGTAAAATTTCCTTTTATACAATTGCATAACAAGCAATATTTTTATCTCTATATTTTGTTTTGGTTTGAAGGTATTATTACAAATACAAGAACAACACAAAAGTATTCAATACAACCCATTGGATCTTGTGGTCATCAAGAAAATGAGATTTAGGGGCATCCCTTCATCATGAGATGAAGAAATGGAGGGACCCAAATCACAGCCTTTGGTCACCAACTTGGACAGCCCAAGCTGAGAAGATTGCATCTCATGTGGTGTATTTCTCTCTTCCTTTCTGTTTTTTTTTTTTTTTTTGAGGGTTTTGGTGTGTGTGTGTGTGTATGTCATACACCTGATCCCAAGCCTCTAGCTTCAGATCCTTTCATTATTCTCAATCTCTTGCATGAGGAGATAAACATACTGCAAAAAATAGCACATGAAGAATAAGAAAATAAGCACTTTATATGATAAATACACCCACTTTTTTGATAGATAGAACCTTCATTTTTTTACTGTTGGTAATAGAATTACACAACTTGAGATAAAGAAACTTACTCCCATGGAACATCTCCAACCAGCATCCAATCACCATCTTTATCTTCATATGTGGGTGCATAATCAGACCCTTTGCAACCTTCCCTCTCTGAAAAAAACATCCAAGAAAAACCATATCAGCCATACCACCATCAAGATAATCATAGTTTGAAAGCATGAAAATTCGGATCAAGCCAGGGTCGACCCAAAAAAAAAAAAAAAAACCCAGTACTACGAGTCGAGTTGGGGTTTTCTCAAGACCAACTTGTGTTTTTCTTGAGCCTAAGTGGAATCTGGGCTATTCGAGTCGAGTTGAGCCGAGCTTTTTTGTTATGATTCTATTATTACCTGTGGTGAAAGATTTGAACATGCTCTCCAAGGCCTTAAGTAGCTCTGGATATCCTTTGTAGACCTTTAAATCAATCTTCCTCAAGTAAGGAGCTCCATCCATGCTAACTTTCACATAGATCCCACCCGTCTCGGCCTCCGTCTTCTTCGCCTGAAAGCTGTTCTTACGGTAGGATCTGATCGGAGGCCACCCGACCACTTGCACCCTGCAATAATTCCATGCACCCCATCAATCCATTATCCAATAAATCTAGACCATACATAAAGAATGGCCCATTTCACATCCTAACAAATTCTATGTTTATCAATTATCGTTCGATCAAACTTACTTGGCGACCGGCGCGGCATCCCGATCACTCTCCCCGGCATCAGAACCACTCTTCGAAAGGCAATCCTCTGCCGTGTCGGCGGCGAGTGTCCGTTTATTGCTTCTCGCAGCCGACGGTGTCCGTTTATCGTTTGAATCGGTCCCGGGCAACCCAAGCCTGAGCTCGGTGGCCTTAAAGTTGAGATCGGTCTCGTAAGTCGCCGCAATTTCCATCTTCTCCGATGATCGACGTCTATTATGTGGCCAAATCAATCACAACGGTCAACAAGGCCTTATCTTTCGATGAAATCCAACCTTCAATTGTTTGATACAAGGGTACCAACTTCTTCAAAGGGTCCCAAAACGTTGTATAGATGAATCTCCGGTGAAATTCAATTCCGGTGCAGATGAGGTGATTTCTCAGGTGAGTGTAGGAATGCTAGGGTTTTGGTGATGGAGGTTGGTGGAATGCATGGGTATTTTTATAGATAGATGGTAGTACGAAAGGGTGGTTGTGACATTATTTAAGGTATCTTTCTCTCAAATGCATGAATTTCGGGACATGTACAGATAAGCTGTCGGTCACATGTTCAACACCTTTGAGGGTTCTGCTCCTCAATTCCATGGCAAGGGACAGACAAGCTCAGCCGTCCAATTTGAAGAGTCAGAGTAGTGTTTTGATATGTTGGTGGAGTATTTCCATCTATACACGTGCATGGACATACTTCGTTCCGAACCGTTAGTTTAGATGCGGTATACATCCCAAGTCAGATTGATTGATGGGATGGATCGTAGCATCTGATTAGTGGAAATTTCTATATTGAATGTGAGTGTTGAATTGTTTTGATTTTGACCGTCTATTTGATGGCTAGAAATAGGGTGGTTAGATTTTCCTTTGAGAGTGAATTTTGGGCTGTCCCATTTATAGTGGGACCCACAATATGAACTGTTTAGATTGGGATAAATGTGGGCCACTTTGAACTATTCGTGTGGATGAGTAAGGATGGTCCGTACTCTGCCAGGGCATGAATTGTTTTGGGATGCTCAACGCGAGAATTTGTAGAGACGGCTTGGATTTACATTCCTGCATGTGTGGCCCATATATTAGTGATCCAAACCGTTGATATGAAGGAGCCCAGCTTTGATGCTCCATATGCTAAAAATCTCACGGATTGGGAGTCTTTTTCTATATTGAATCCTGACCTTTCTTAAGCGTCAATTTTCAACTGCTTGGGCCATCGGCCACTGACTGTTTGATCCTATCACAAACGGTTTAGATCAGCGAAAATCATGGGCCCCACCATATACTCCGGTGGAGCATTATATAGTATATTACTATATTGAAAAAAAGGGGGGCGTTTGGATGGTCTACATGCGTTCTTGGGAACGCCGGAGAGAAGCAGGGACCGTTGGATGGGAAGGAGGGAGCAGCCCACGTGACCGGGCCCCACGGACAGTGTCATGGATGGCGATGGCATGACCATGTGATGAGTAATTTAGTAGAGATGGGCAGCACATGGCATGTGGGAGAATCATGGGCATCGTCCCTGACCGACTTACCCAATTTATCACGAGAAAATGTAAAATATCACGATAGATATGGATGAAAAATTCTCTGATACTCTGGTAGACCGTGATGGATAATACGCATGTACTTCGAAATTACTTAAAATTTCCATAAATGGTATATAAGTGATTCAAGATGAACCGTCCAAAATATTTATCCTAGTTCATATTTTTAATTGACTAAGAATTAGAATTATTTAATTATATGAATATTGGATTGATGGATATTTATTTTGACGGTTAAAAATGAAAAGTGAAATGATTCTATATTTACCAACAAGTGTCCACCAATCAGATGATAGAATCATTCAACCAATGGTGTTTTAGACTTGAAGGTAGTGGCTTCCACAATTTAGTCGGTTTTATTTGAGTTTATATTTGCCACGTGTACAAGTCCTGGTGCCTGACTATCAAGCATCATACCGTCCGGCCTCCAGAGTATAATATGGCTTGATATTTTGAAAATAGGAAACATTTATAAGCACCTCGGAGTTAACACCCTCTTAATGCATGTACCATACTCGTACATGCATCTGGTTATCAGAACCATCCGTCATGTGGGCCCTACTATGGATTGCTTAGCGATCTAAAATCTTTTCGTGAGTTGATCCAGACCGTTCGATCCATAAACATTTATATATTGAATGTGGACTGTTGAAAAGTGATGGTCTTTACTGACCATTGTACGCTGCGAAGTAGATGGTCAGGATTTTCGGAATGATGTGATGTTTATGTTTGGACTATTCAAAGTCAGGCCCACCAACTGAAATGTACGATTGCTGCACCATGTCACACGTACAGCTGTACACGTGTGAATAAAGTGGATAATGACCTCCATGTACAGAAGATCTTTGATAGTCTAGAAGAGTGTGATTGATGATGCACGGGTACTCTGAAATTGCATACGTGGCATACCAAGTCAAAATAAGCTGCCAAAATTATGGATCCCAGTTGAGATGCATCATGGACCAAAATCAAGGTTATTTGTTTGTTACCTGACTACGGCCTAGATGGGCATTTTTGGACGGCTAAAAATTAAAATATCCAACGGTCGTAATTCAACGAACAAGTGTCTACGAATCAGGGGGGTTAGTTCAACTAATTTATTTTAAGATGTGATTTAGAAACACTGGTCTTCATAATTGAGTCGGTTTAAATTGTTTTAATGTATGCCAAATGGACAATGTCTAAGTGCCTGTGTATCAAGTGTCAAACGCTGCCTGAGTATTATATAGAGAAATTTACCACTGTACGACCTATTTAGGGCCATCGCTGTTTACCTCACCAGAATAAGCCCTAACTGTACGGATGACTGGCCAAAGGTCAAAAATACCCCCGCCATTTCCATCAAGCGGATCGCCTGGTGATCGGAGACGAGCGCTGACACTCCCCAAACACGAGTTGTACGAACAGTTTAAAAGAAATCAAAGATACGTCGCCCCCACAATTATGTAATCTTCGAGTTCATTTCATGGCATTATAAAAAAAACAAAATATATCCAAAGATCAAATGTACCACACCATGAAGAGCAGTGAAAAATTAATTTTCACTTATGAAACTTTTGTAGGGCTTACCATAACATTTATTTTTCATCTAACCTATTCATAAGGTCATAAAAATATGAATAAAAAGAAAAAATAAATTTTATAATGATCCAAAACTTTTGCTACCAGACAGACATTTGATCCTCTATTATCTTTTACAGTATAGTCCATTTGATAGCTAGATTTATCTTATTTTTCATCTCAAATCTTAATACGAGTTCGCCAAATATGAAAAATTTAGATATCATACATACCTTATAATGAGACCCACAAAAATCAGTGAGAATTAAAAGTTACAACGGAAAAAAAAAACAGTAAGTTGAGATCAGAGCTGGGCCTATAGTTACAGATTATAACCATAGCCATAATCGTAGTGCTATGCACTTTTTTTTCTTTTTTATTTTATTTTTATTTTTTACATAGAGAACTTTATTCCACCTACATTTTTCTCATATATATATATACACGAAAATGCTCACCTGCAAATCAGTTTGTATATACTATATACGAACTTTTTTGAGAACTCATCATATCTGATGAGTTTCGAAAATCTGAACGGTCCACATGAAGCAGAATCTCATGAAATCTCCTGGTACGAAATTTTACTTTGATCTAAAACTTCAGTAGGCCATGAAAAATGCAATAGTTTCTTCCCTTGATTTGAATTTCTCTTTGCTATGGCCCACCAGAATCATAGATTAGGGTGAAAATTCACCCCTAAGGTTTCATGGGATTCCGCATCTTATGGACCGTTCGGATTCGACACCCATGACACGTGTTCAAAGTTGCGTGCCCACGTAGGTGAGCATGCCTCTTTCTTTATATGTATGTATATAAAATTTTTTCTCACTTTTTTTCATTTCTTTCTTTATTCATTTAACAAGAATATCTTCTAAACCAAAATTAGTTACTTGACGTACTACATTTGATTTTGGAGTAGGAGACATTACTTTATCCAATCAACCTGGTTATTTTCTAAGATTCTATTAGGTCAAAGGTCGAAGATCCATTTCATTCACTTCGCCGTTAATTTCATTCATTTCGTGGTTAATTTCATTCATTTCGTGATCAATTTCATTCACTTCGTGGTCAACTCAATTCATTTCACGGTTAATTCTCTTTACTTCACGAAGAATTTCATGCATTTCGCGATCAATTTCCTTCACTTCACGGTCAATTCTATGCATTTCACAGTCAATTCCCTTCACTTCATGGTCATTTCCATGCATTTCATGGTCAATTTCGACGATTCCACTTCACTTCACGGTCATTTTCATGCATTTTATAATCAATTTCCTTAACTTCATGATCATTTTCATGTATTTCACGGTCAATTCCCTTTACTTTATGGTCATTTCCATGTATTTCATGGTCAATTCCCTTCACTTCACGGTCATTACCAAGCATTTCATGGTCGATTTCGATGATTTCGTTTCATTTCACGGTCAATTCCCTTCACTTCACGGTCATTTCCATGCATTTCATGGTCAATTCGCTTCACTTTACGGTCATTACCATGCATTTCACGTTTAATTTCGGCGATTCCATTTCACTTCACGGTCATTTCCATGCATTTGACGGTCAATTCCCTTCACTTAACGATCATTTTCATGCATTTGACGGTCAATTCCCTTCACTTCACGGTCATTTCCATGCATTTCAAGGTCAATTCCGGTGATTTGGTTTCATTTCATAGTCATTTCTATGCATTTTATGGTCATTTTCGGCGATTCTGTTTCATTCCATAATCATTTTCATGCATTTCACAGTCATTTCCATGCATTTCACATTTAATTCGCTTCACTTCATGGTCATTACCATGCATTTCATGGTCAATTTTGTCAATTCTATTTCACTTCACAGTCATTTTCATGCATTTCAAGGTTAATTCCGTTTCACTTCATGGTTATTTCCATGCATTTCATGGTCAATTCCCTTCACTTCACGGTCATTTCCATGCACTTCATGGTCAATTCCGGCGATTCCATTTCATTTCACCGTCATTTATATGCATTTCACAGTCAATTCGCTTCACTTCACGGTCATTACCATGTATTTCACGGTCAATTCCGGCGATTGCGTTTCATTTCACGGTCATTTCCATGCATTTCACAGTCAATTCTCTTCACTTCACGGTCATTTTCATGCATTTCATGATCAATTTTGATGATTTCGTTTCATTGCACAGTCATTTTCATGCATTTCATGGTCAATTCCATTCACTTCACGGTCATTTCTATGAATTTTATAGTCAATTTGCTTCACTTCACGGTCAGTTCCGATGATTCCGTTTTATTTCGCGGTAATTTTCATGCATTTCAAGGTCAATTCCTTTCCCTTCACGGTCATTTTCATGCATTTCACTGTCAATTCTGGCAATTCCACTTCATTTCACAGTCATTTCCATGCATTTCACGGTCAATTCCCTTCACTTCACGGCCATGTCCATGCATTTCACGATCAATTCCGGCAATTCCCCTTCACTTCACGGTCAATTCCAAATTGTGTTACATCCAAATTGTCCACCCATTTGGCGAGATTGTTGTAAAGCTTGAGCCTAAAATGAAGATGGATCTAAAGATCAAGTGGAGTACATTGCAGAAACCCGGTCGACCCCGACTTACTATTCGTGTGACCCGGTTGACCCTAAATATGCTCAATCAGGTCAAAGTGGGGTTGACTAGGTCAACTTATACTTAGAGCTACGGTTATCTATGGCTATGGATTATAACTGTGGCCATAACTGTTGTGCTATGCATTTTTTTTTGACATGGAGAATTTTATTCTACCTATATTTTTCTCTACTACATATTCATATAAATATCTATATATAAGCATATAAAATTTTTTTCTCTCTTTTTTTCATTTCTTTCTTTATTCATTTAACAAGAGTATCTTTTAAACCAAAACTAGTTACTTGATGTACCATATATGATTTTAGGGCTGAAAGTTGGGTGGGTTCAACCTAACTAACCTGTGATCGACCCCACATTGGATTGGGCTTGGGCAGGATGTATCGAGTTTGGTCTTGGGGTTGGGCCATACAAACACCAACCCAATAAAACTTAAGTTGGGCTCGAGTTGAGGTCTTAGGTTGCCTGACCCAACCCGAACCTGATTAATATACAAGTTCCTTATAAATTAATTATAATTGAGTGTGGATCATTTGTGTTGAAGGCACAGGAAATTCCAATGCAGACTGCTATCATTGGTCTACATCATTTTCGATGACTCAAGCTAACAAGATATGTTAGATTTTCCTCTCCCAAATAAATTGCTTGATACAAAATACGACTTTTAATGGAGTAGTTGTCCTATATTTTAGCTTGTTTGTTTAGAAAAAAATGAACTTATCATGATAAAAAAACTATATATGTAATTAATAAAATTATAGGTATAAAAAATAAGATGTGTATTGAAAATACAATACACTAATGTAATAATGAAAATATTAACAGATATCTACCCAACCAACTCGACCGAGCCCACTTGGGTTGAAAGTTCCCAACCCGAAGTTGGGTTGGGTTGGGGTTGAGGTATAGGAACCTTGGGTTGGGCTATGGTTGAGCACTAACCCAACCCAACCCGCCTGACTTTCAGCCCTATATGATTTTGGGGTAGGAGAAGCTACTTTAGCCAACTAACCTGATTATTTTCCAAGATTCCATCAGGTCGATGGTCAAAAATCCATTTCATTCACTTTGTGGTCAATTTCAAGAAGTTCTTGGTCAATTTCATTCACTTCACGGTCATATTCATGCATTTCATGGTCAATTCGTTTCACTTGACGGTCATTTCCATGCATTTCACGGTCAATGACTGTGAAGTGAAGGGAGTTGATCATGAAATGCATGGAAATGATTGTGAAATGAAATGGAATCGTAGGAATATTGACCGTGAAATGTATGGAAATGACCGTGAAGTGAAGGGAATTGATTGTGAAATACATGAAAATGACTGTGAAGTGAAGGGAAATGACCGTGAAATGCATGGAAATGACCGTGAAATGAAACGGAATCGCCAGAATTGACTGTGAAATGCATGGAAATGACCGTGAAGTGAAGGGAATTGACTATGAAATGCATGGAAATGACTGTAAAGTGAAGGGAATTGACCGTGAAATGCATGACAATGACCGTGAAATGCATGGAAATGACTGTGAAGTAAAGTAGAATCACCAGAATTGACCATGAAATCTATGGAAATGACCGTGGAGTGAAGAGAATTAACCATGAAATGAAATGGAATCGCCAAAATTGACTGTGAAGTGAAGCGAACATGCATGGAAATGATCGTGAAGTGAAGGGAATTGACCATGAAATGCATGGAAATGACCATGAAATGAAAAGGAATTGTCAGAATTGATCATGAAATGCATGGAAATGACTGTGAAGTGAAGGGAATTGATCGTGAAATGCATGGAAATGACCGTGAAGTGAGGGGAATTGACCGTGAAATACATGAAAATGATCATGAAATGAAACAGAATCGTTGGAATTGACCGCGAAATGCATGAAAATGACCGTGAAGTGAAGGGAATTGACTGTGAAATGCACGGAAATGACCGTGAAGTGAAGGGAATTGGTCGTGAAATGCATAAAAATGACCATGAAATGAAACAGAATTGTCGAAATTGACCGTGAAATGCATGGAAATGACGGTGAAGTGAAGGGAATTGACCGTGAAATGCATGAAAATGACCGTGAAGTGAAACGAAATCACTGGAATTGATCGTGAAATGCATGAGAGTAACCGTGAAGTGAAGGGAATTAACCGTGAAATGCATGAAAATGACCGTGAAATGAAACAGAATTGCTGGAATTGACTGTGAAATGTATGGAAATGACTGTGAAGTAAAGGGAATTGACCATGAAGTGAAGGGAATTGACCATGAAATGTATGAAAATGACAGTGAAGTGAAGGGAATTGACCGTGAAATGCATGGAAATGATCGTGAAGTGAAGGGAATTGAGCATGAAATGCATGGAAATGAACATGAAATGAAACGGAATTGATGGAATTGATCGTGAAATGCATAGAAATGACCATGAAATGAAACGGAATCGTCGGAATTGACCGTAAAATGCACGGTAATGATCGTGAAGTAAAGCGAATTGACCGCAAAATGCATAGAATTGACCATGAAATGAAGGGAATTGACCATGAAATGCATGAAAATGATCATGAAGTGAAGGAGAATCGCTGTAATTGACCATAAAATGCATGAAATTGACCGTGAAGTGAAGGGAATTGATTGTAAAATGCATGGAATTGACCGTAAAGTAAAGGGGAATCGTCGGAATTGACTATGAAATGCATGAAATTGACTATGAAGTGAAGGGAATTGATTGTGAAAGCATGAAATTGACCATGAAGTGAAGGAAATTGATCGTAAAATGTATAAAATTGACCATGAAGTGAAGGGAATTGATCGTGAAATGCATGAAATTGACCGTAAAGTGAAGGGAATTGATCTCGAAATGTATGAAATTCATCATGAAGTGAAGGGAATTGACCGTGAAATGAATTGAGTTGATCGTGAAGTAAATGAAATTGACCGTGAACTGATTAAAATTGACCACGAAGTGAATGAAATAGATTTGCGACCATTGACCTGATGGAATCTTGGAAAGTAACAAGGTTAGTTGGCTAAAGTAGCTTCTCCTACCCCAAAATTAAATGTGGTATGTCAAGTAACTAATTTTGGTTTAGAAGATATTCTTATTAAATGAATAAAGAAAGAAATGAAAAAAAGAGAGATTTTTTTTTTATATGCTTATATATAAATATTTATACAAATATGTATTAGAGAAAAATGTAAATAGAATAAAGTTTCAAATGAAAAAATAAAATTTTTAAAAAAAGAGAAAAAAGTGTATAGAATTACAGTTATAATCGGTAGCCATAGGCCCAGCTTTGACCCGGTCGATCCTAACTCATTATTCCCTCTCTTGTCATTGGTGGATTAATGCTATGGTCATGGCTACGGTTGTAATCCGTATTGATAAGCAGGGGCATCTTCTGGCAAGTCGTCCTTACAGCCGGGGCTTATTCGGTGAGGTAGAAAGTGGTGGGTTCAACGGGTTAATGGGCCATGAATGGGTGGTACAGTCGTAACTTTCTCATTTTTCTACGAGGGAGTTCGTTGCGGGATTTTATCGTCAATTTACCGTGATATATAAGGAGAAACAGGAGATATCGTTAATATAGCACGAGAAATAGAGTTTGAAAAATAAATTTCACCCGCAGAAAGAAAGATTCGACGTGTCGATGCGTCGACGCATTCGGTGAAGAGGAATTACTGGATCCTCGGCCTAAGGACATTTCTACATGTCCTCGAGCGCTGGGTACGTACATGTGGGGCCCAAGGTTTGTAGATACAGACTATCGATCTGACGCGTCCAGTTGATGGGAAAATGCCAAAAAAGCTCAGGGATAGGATAATTCAATTCTACACTTTGATGTGTGGGACCCATTTTAAACGATCCACATTCAACTTTCAAAGGATGGCACAAATTTCAACCATCCATTGTTGTCGCAGAAACTTTGTCCAGCCGATGAGTGTCCTGTCCCGATCATTGTTTCTGGAACATCTCCAAAGTGCGGCCCACATGATGAACGGCTTAGATTTAGCACACGTGAACTAGCTTAAAACCGTGCTCTCTCATGATTAATGAAGTTATAGTGCCTGACTGGGAGCGTGGATTTGTAACCCCTGGATTCCCAACTCTGAATTTGATGTCTTGTTTTTGTGTTTGGCACCAGACTTGAGAATCCGCTGTAATTGAAAAGTAATTATGCCTAGTATACCTACAGGGGTTTGAATTTAATTATTAAATCAACTTTAATATCCTTAATTAGTGTGCGTACATGATGTTTGACAAAATAATTATAATAAATTCGTTGGAAAATATACTTTGGCCCCCAAAAATGATGAAATTCTAAGTTCCTGGTGAGCCACACAAGATACAAGATTATATCCAAGTGACTAACTAATTTTAAGCATTGGTTTACATAAGCAATCTTTGGATGGTGCAAATCATCATACTAAAATAATTATAGTGATGCAATTGATAATATGATGGTTTTGAAATATCATTAGTAGGTCATGTGCCCAATAAATTAATAGCTCAGTGACACGCATGTTACACATGCAACTCTTGGAAGGATTTGAGATGTAACCCAAGCCTTCGTTGAGTTGAAACGGGTTTGAAACCCTCAAATTTACTTCATCGTGCCAAATATACCAGCGAATCCCCTCAAACACCCTCAAATCCACGGTGCCAAACGGCCTCTTAATGTCTTAATCTCATTTATTTAGATAGCTCGTATGTCTTAATCAGGACTTAAATAGGAAGGAGCTTTGGTAAATCCACACATGTACATGCCACAAATGTGCAAGCATGGCATGGGATCCAATCCATCCGTTAGCTTGGTCCTATCTTGTAGATGTTTCTAATCCATCCGAGAGGTTGGTCCTACGTACCTTGTAGATGTTTTCACAGGAGGAATTTTAGTCCATTTCGACATTTATGGTGACAATGATTCGGGTAGCTTACCGGGTCTTATGACGCTGATCGGGCTTTGGGCTGGGCGTGGACCTGCTAGCTTGGCCGGTGGGTTGGGCTTGAGCCTTTCATGCATGGTCTAATCGATGTCCATGCCGATCTGGGGCACATGGCATTTTAGCCCGACCAGACCTGGCCCAGTCCAGCCCAGCTAAGCCAAATGTGGATTAAACAGGTTAATTCATAGAAACATATGTGGATTAAACATTTACTTTCAAATCTCAATCCTTACACATCGTGTTTGCAAAGTCCAAACATATAGAAATCACAATCTAATAAAGATGGAATAGAATTTCTCACAGATTATCCAACTGAATCACATAGATGTTTAAGTTCCTCTTCTATAGAAGAAAACCAGAGACATTTCATATAATTTTCAATATCAGCTTCCACTCCATATTCCATTGTGGAAGAATGGCACCCCATTTATTTTTTATTTTTTATTTGTAAGAATTGGTCATGATATATCCTATTAATGAATAATATCATGAAAAATGTATACAATATTATAATGCTCAAATAAGCCTACCCCAAGCACTTTAAAAGTCGGCCCCATATCAAAATTTATGTAGGGCAAAGTTAGGGTGAATCTCATGGATGGCCATGATTGAAAGAAATTAAACTAGCAATTAGATTAACAACTTCAATTAGCTTATAAGGCTATAACTTTGCAACCAGCTATTCATTTCATGTGTATAAAAAGTTGTCAACGAGCTCTACGTTTTAATTTAAGTCATCATCCCAGGCATATTGGCTTAAAAACAACTTCACAAAATTCAATCATTTTAGGGTTCAAATTAAAGAACAATTGTATTGGATAAAATTTTTCTTCTATATATCGAGTGAAATGTATTCTAAAATGTATATATTTACAAAGATGATTTTCACAATTAAGAGGAGAAGATTTTATTTATTTATTTAGGTTTTGGCAATTTTTTTTTGCAGTACGTTATCATTTTTCATACAAGGTTTCTATGATGAGGGGGATTTACTTGAGCTGTGAGTTGTAAGAGACTTTAATGAACTTATGTAGAGTGCCTGTGAATGAAAATTTTCTTCTATATATTTAGTGAAATGTATTCCAAAATATATGGATTTACATAGATGATTTTAGGATGATTTTTACAATTAACAGAAGAAGGTTTTGCCAAAATTTTGGCAATCTTCTTTTATAGATTATCATTTGTACAAGGTCTCCAATATGATTGGAGGGATTTACTGGAGCTGTGAGTTATAAGAGAGTTGGATGAATCTTGTATGGAAAATGTTTTAATACAAATTAGGATTTGGAGTTAAAATTTATTATTTTAGTAAGTCCTATTCTCTATTTTAGTGTTGAAAGTCTTGTTGTAATTTAGAGTCTGGCTTAGATATTCATTGGTTGGTTATTAGGTTTAGGTATAACTTTTACTATTTTGGAGAAGTTTCTTATTTTGAGTCAAATTAGGAGTCAATGCCTCTTTTGCTTATGTAATGCTCTCACATAAGTTGTAAGTAGCACTTTTCATTTAACAATAATAATTTTCTTCTCATTTTGAAGAGTTTTTCTTTTATCGTGAATTCAAGTGTTATTTTTGAGAAAAAAAAGACAATGATCTCTACTCTTTCTCCACCACCCGCTATGCCAAAAATCTAGCCCGGCTCGTTGTGGCCTTTAGAAAAGGGTTTGAGAAAGTATATAAAGGGTGAAATTTAGATATCTATATCATCTCGAAGTAAGAAACCATGGCATCAATGTTCACTTCTACCTTGTCGCAGGTGGGTGAGTGGAAGCGAGAATGCAGAGTGAAGTACGTAGATTTCATTGATGTGCACCCTAGCTCAATCTCAGTATTGACAATACCATTGCAAATGCTCATGCATCTGAAGGTGCCTGAGGCAGTCAGTGATGGATCACTATTCAAACCTTACAAGTGTTTTGGCCACCATTTGGTATGTTGCGAGCGGTGGATGTCTAATCCTTATTGACTGTTTGGTGGGCCATACTAATGTAAATTTTGTTTGGCATTCATAGAACATTGGAAAAGGATATATGTATCTAATTGCCAGTTTTACGAGCTACTCAGATCAACATGCTTAGGTGACTTGCGAAATTAGGGCGTTCAACCTTTTTTTTTTTTTTTTAAAAATATTAATGATACCTGTTTATCCCTAAAATGATATGTCATTTCCATTGTTTGTCCCGACTGCAACTGAGGACAACGCATTCCATATCAGGTGAAGAGATGGACAGCCAAACGCGATCAATGGATAATTTGGTTTTGACAGTTGATTCAAGTCGGGCAATTCGGTTAGAACAAAGGGTTTGGTGCATTAGAATGCGAAAACATGAAAAGGGTCCACATGTTAGCTTAGCAACATTTCACACACATTATTTGTTCTAACTTATGCTAGGCATTCGAGGCAGCATGTGGCTGATAGAGATCCCGGCTGTGTCTGCTACATAGAAGCCACAAAATTCTTACTTGGGCATGCAAATGCAGGTGGAAATTGTTGAAAACAATTCGATAACCTGGCATTCGGGGTGAGGTAGATCGTTGATTGACCATGGCTTGGTGGATCACATCAATAGTGACTTGTATGCAGTTTGGACCACAAAACATGCTGATAGATGGGCAACGGACGGATGTTTTCAGGAGAATTCATGTGGAGATAACAATCTTCTGCTATGCTGTCAAATGGATCCAGTCCACAAATTAGTACAAGCCGTACTAACACGATATACAGCTCGTCTGGTTCTTGATTATTAGTGATCCAAACACACTAGGATTGTTATAAAACGTACCTTTCAACGGCCCACCTATGTCTATCTGAGACGGTTTCGATTGACCGATTAGGACCTGACATGTCCAGCATGTGTTCAGGCGATACAGGTCAGTGATACTGCACCTGAATGTCCAAGAAGTACATATCAGTGGACCACACACCGCCAGATCTTGAATGAGAGTCTAGCTCAATTGGAATGTGGTCCGAAAACATTCAGATCCAAACCTCTCTTGACCAATGTTAAAACCTCAGGTTCAAAATTAAGATAAACTCAGGCTGCGTTTGGATGCACAATCAAACTAAATCACAAAAAATCAGTTTACGAATATTTCAGTATCAGATTCTAATTATATTCACTATCAAGTCCAACTTAAAAATAACAACAAATTGAAAAATGCTAATGAAAAAGTATCAAATTTTGGTTGTTTCCGCTTTATTAGACTAACAATCACAATTAAATTTGAAAGTCCATCCAAGCACACCATTAATTTTTCTCATTTGGGTCATTCAAATATTGCCTAAATTAAGGTTTGGGAGTTGAATTAGGGTTTTTTAAAAGGTTTAGTTGAGGTTACAGGTCAAGAGATTGGAAATTTAAATATGTGGTTGGAGTTGAACTTTGTAATGGAACGAGAAAAAAATCTTCTAGATTTTAGGGTTGAGATTGGAGGCTGAAAATATGGCTCAAGGGCAGCCTGGCAATGTCTACATACCTAACCATTGTGAGTAGGTCTGTCTTTTATTTTTAAATTTGGGTCCCATCCACATGACACAAACATACAACAAACCCCAACTCATGCAAAACCCAAAACCCTAAAAATCACAAAACAGAGAGACATTGGACAAAATAGGGAAAGAAAATGTCACACCCTTTTCATAAATCTGTGGGTATACTTGATCTAACTCCAGAGCATGGACAGGACCACACGCCCCTAACCATTCCATATGGTCGTTTTCTTTATATGGGGTGGGCCAGATTATCGGATAAGTGTTTGCCTATGGTCTTTTTCTTCATGCCAGTCCACCCACGTACCCATCCTTTCTGCATTATGTGATGGCGCAAGCCATGTTTGGGATCAGATGGACATCGACGATCGCACGTGTACACTGTTGGTGCACCATAAAAAGGTGTCATTATTCTGCTAGCCCAAGGCCTTTGGACTTTTCTAAAATAACTGTTTTTTGTTGTTTTTATAATTTCCAGAATCACTTAAATAATCACTAACAATTTTTGGTTAGGCACTGTATTTGTTGATTATTAAAAATCAGTTAGCTAAAAAAAGTGTATTTTTGTTAAGCAATTTGGAGATGTTTCCAACGGTCTATCTTACCCTAGACATGTGGACCATCATTCGAAGGGTGGTACATGTGTTTGATTTCTGTGTATGCCACACGTGTCATAGATCTGGGCCATTTATCAAATAGGAAACATTGCATACATGCCATAGGGTTGCACAATCATCATGTGTGCCACACATGTTGAATATGGGCTTTTAGACTTTTATTTTGATTGCCCATTTTTTTTTTCATATGATTTGGACCTTGATGTAGAAAGGGTCGCAGACACTTACATGACCAAGATGGATCAGAAAAGACATGGTCAACGACAAAAGTGATCTGGACCGTCAGACCTTAGATCAGGCGTATCTTGCAATTCAGGATGAGTTATTGGATGTAAAATATATGGTTTTGAGGTATAACGAACTACTTAAGCCAACCAACCCTACCACACTAGGTTGCCAAAGCTGGATTTTCGAAATACCGCTAGATCGACGGTCGTTTTCCTATTTTAATTCCGTTTTTAATATAAATAGTAAATTTTAGTTTGATTATAACTCTTTATCCGTTGGGTTTTAAGAATTGTGCCCAATGTGAAAAGAGCTTAGAAAAATTAGGAGGTGAAGCTAAATAGGACACTTACTATTTTTGGCCAAAAACCTTGTGCACTAGTAGACATCACGAACGTCTATAAATAGTAAGTTTACTATTTATAGTAAGTCGCGAATTCTAGGAGTTTTAGTTGTAGTTTGATTCTGATTTCTTTCCCATTGCTTGGTACCTCTATTTAAAGGGTCGTAAACTCATTTTTCATTTATTAATCAATTTCGAATTTATTAAAATTTATTTTTATTTTCTTGCTTTCTTTCCTCGTGGATTCAAGAAGTCTATATGAGAAGTTCAAAAAATTTCCGTGGATTTGGAATAATTATCCTCTTGAGGAAAATGTAGCATATGTTAACTAGAATTAAATTGTGAAACCCATTGTCACTGAATCACCGCCCAAAATCAAATTAGATGAATAATTCCAATATTTGATATGTAGACACTTGTTTGTTAAAATCAGACCTTTCAATAATTTTCATTTCTCTTTGTCAAATAAATGTCCATAAATCCAATAATCTTATAGTATTGTTAAATAAGTATAATTTTTAGTTCATGATACATTTATGATAATTTGAACAGTTTACTAAGAATACTCCCATGCCACGTATGCAATTTTTAAGTACATGTGTATCATCTGTTGCACGACCACAAAGAGCATCGAAGTTTTTATTTTTTTAAAAAACCCTTGATAGGTTTTTCCCACATCCAATCCCATGTGCAGTGCAATCAAAGGTCAACCAGAGGTTTGCTAGGCCTGTTTTGACCGTAGGATTAGGTGGTATAGAATTGTAGATTTGAAGCTGCTTGCTTTCTCGCTTCCGAGAGGCGAAGGGAGCTAGCCTGCCTTATGGCTGAGTTTGCAGTATAAAATTGATCACGTAACGAACGGTTTATAACAGGTTTTGTCCTTAACCCGGAACTCGTTCAATCCTAAGTCAGGATGATTTAATATGAGGTCTACTTTCTAATTTCTGCACCCGGAGTGGAAGTATAGCCAGATCACGAACGACTAATCGCGACTAATCCTAAGGCAAAGGGAAGAGAAAGTCATCGCCACCCACTATTCAACTATTCCTAAACAACTCGGAGCTGGGCCTTCTTTTCACACTATTCTAGATTGGATGTGCATCGGTATGCTTTTGGGGCTTTTTTGTGCTTGGGTCATGCCGGTTTCCACTGGTCTCTTAGTTTAAAAAAGTACCATGCAAATTTCATTTGGTATTTGGAAACGACTGAAAGAATTAGATTAATTAAGATATTATATCATCCAATCACTATAGTATATACAATAGGATTTTAGATGGACTTTGAAATCTATTAACATTTGCGGCCCTGTGTTGATGCATGTGTTTTATCCACATCATTCATTTATATGTGTCCTTTATACATGACATTTGAGTTGCATGCATGTAGTTGGCCGCATCAATTGTGAAATTTAATTCTTTAACTACAATTCCATGATCCATCAAAAAAGTTTTTTTTTTCTTAAAGAAAATTTTTGTATCAAATATGAGATTGGATAGAAAAATACCATGGTATTTCCAAACATATAATTATTGTGCAATAATGATGTTAATTCCATCAAATGCAATTTCATACCATTTAATCCCATGTTCCAAATAGGCCCACATATGCATTAAGCAAACTTAAGCAAACTAATATATGTTAGATAAATGCAATATCTAATTGCTATTCAATAGGTGTGTCCACCTATCAAAATGTTCTCACCTAAAATCATAAGATAATGCAGCCGCACAGCTAAGCCATGATGTTAGAAGTAAGAGGATGGCTTTAAAGATCTATAAGCAAGCTTTCAAAGTTATATATTTGTTTCATAAATACTTGCAGTTGATTAGCGCTTTCAGGCCCAAATGATCTCTGGTGGTGTTGCTCCTTTTTTGGTTTCAATTTCAATCACATGATTTGTACAGGCATGTTAGAATTGAATGTGCGGCTTAATTCAAACCAAACAAATTCTGACTCCAAGCATCAAGATAGGAAGATACGTTGGAATCGGCCGTATGTGACCAAGATCGAATAAGATCGATTGTCTATTTATCCACTTTTACAATATTGTTTAAGATGATTAGGTGATTACCAGAGGGTGAGGTTTGTCCTTTGAAGATGGGTTGCATATATGCCTTCCATGTGAAATGACTCTTTCAATACAAATGAAATGAAAAGAAAATTCTTACGTACAGTCGGGCATGGAGAACAACTGTAAAGTACTTTTTTGAATAGAACTTGCTTAATAGTTGAATCCACATACGAGCATACACCAAAATTACGGCTAAAGTTAACAACTACTTAGTTACTTCTACTGATTACACTAAGGAATGTAAATGAAGGATAATATTAAGAAGCACAAAGTAAATATAGGATATACTTAATTTAGTTTGATTAGTATGAAATTTATTCTTCTACTAAATTTCTGACTATTTACAGCTTTAAATTAACCATTTAAATGCTTTTCACGTTTTGATGATTGTCATAACCATTTCAGCATTATTGACCTTTTGGAGTTACCTGTCTTATAACCACTCCAAACTTTCTCATCGACTTGATCACGTTCTACTCAGCCACACTTGTTTTGTAGATGGCGTGACATCATTCGATAGATGCCAGCTATATTACCGCAAAATTCGCTTTGGGTATTTCCACAGATCTTAAATATATTTAGAGTTGTACATGAGTTGAACTGACTCGAGCTTGGCACAACTCGACTCGCCTTGGCCAATAGCTGACCTTAGCTCGAACTCGGCTCGGCTTGGTCCTCGAGCTTGACTGGCCACTCGGCTCGGTTTGGTCAGCAGCTTGGGCTAGTTTGAGCCGAGTTCAAGCGTGTGCGATATTTTTTCAAATACATGGAGTGCACCTTTAATTTCTCACATTATGAAAAATAACAGCATTAATTTACATGTATTTCATCAAACACTTGGTAGGTAGCATCAAAATCAATTTATGAAGGTAGTTTTATCATGTAAAGTTGTTGTTTTTTTTTTTTTTTTTTTTTTTAATTTTAATTTTTTAATTTTATTTTAAATCTATACCTTTTTCGCCACCAACCGATCCCATGAAAAATGTATGCAACCAAAACTTCATTGAGTCGTTTCATTAAACGCTTGGTGAACAATGTCAGAATCAAAATAATCAAGTCACCGAAATGATTTGATCTGTGTTCGATTTGAGTTGAAGTTCGATCCAAGTTGATTCAAGCTCGAACAAGCTCAGAATTTTTTTGAGCTCTAAAAATCAGCTCAACTCGGCTTGAACTCAATTTTGAACAAAGTTGAATTGAGCTTTTTTTGAATCGAATTGAGCAAGTTAACCGAGCTAACTCGGTTTATGTACAACTCTAAATATACTACACAACTCTCTTAAAATTACACATATTTCTTTCTTATTATCTCTAGGAGAAACGAACATAAATAAGATATAACAAATTGTAGCTAATAATACGCTAAAACTTATTAATAATCATTGTTCCAACCGTGAGTATATGGTCAAATATTGTCAAATGGGTCTATTCTAATGCTGTGAGCAGAGCATATCTTAGCCGTTAAGATAGGAGTGGACTGCGAAAGGACACATGGTGGGGAAATTATGAAATGACTAAGCTATTATCCTTCTTATATTCATTGTTGTTGAAGAGAAGAACGAACAAGATAAGCATGTATATGCATTTTGTGAAAAGCAAGAGATATGGCAGGCTAAGGTGTGATGTCATCCTGACCATTGGCTATGGCACCATTGAGTTGGTTAACCAGCGGCTGATTGGTCAGTCATGTCAATGGCCCAAATCATGTTTTGGGCCCATGAATTGCTTGAACTTTATTGAGAATGTTGGATATTAAAACAAACTACCATGATTAATGGAATCACACAATTTTTTAAAGGAGGACATTTTTTTTTCCCCTCTTTTACTTGAGCCGATGATGTGTTGATTGTTATTCATGCATTGCTCTTCAACGTGATGTGGACCTTTTATGAGGGAGAGAAGGACTTGAATCCTATTTACTTTTGCTACGGTTGGAAAGAAAAGTTCACTCATGCGGTACTGGTTGTGGTACGGGGTTTTGTGGAGCCGACGTCAACTATACACTCATGTTGTAAAATCATGCCTTAGGATTGCTAAATATATTGGTTGTCTCCCACTTGGGTTTTCGAATACCTATATTTTGGTTCTTTTCTTCATCCTAGTGGGTCTTGCCGGATGAACGGATTGGATGGTATATACACAATACAGTGGTTCCACGAATAGTGGGGCAGTTTTTATTCGTTGGACATCCCCTATCAACTATTTCTTGTGGTGCGGCTCAAATGAGTTTCAATTCAAGCTTATTTTTGGCCCCACGATCTATAATCTGTAGGAACATCTAATGGACGGACTTGATCTGATGCACATTTGACGTAGGTCCCACACACAGCTCGGTACCACCACAAAGTTATGATGGTACCGGTACCATATGGTGCCATGGCATAGTTGTACGGCATTCCAGACGTCTACATCACTGATCCAACCGTGGGGTTACTGAGAAAGCACTGAGAAGGAAATAAAAACCAACTGATTGTTCTCTTTAAATTTGGACCGCTCATTACTTTATTTTTAACCTTTCATGTGATAGCCATTTATCCGATGGTCAGATTTTTTTTTATCAGTGTGATTTTAGATATATGCTCCATCCAAAACAATCTGGACGGTCTGGATAGCTGAGTATTAGTGCCACGTGTGAGAAGGGTGAATCACCACCATTTTAAAATCGTGCAGACTAACATTGGAGTTTGATAGAGAGAAAGATGGATAAGACGATGACAGGATGCATTAAAGGACGATAAAGTGAGTTGATGTTGCATGGCCGGGGCATGCAATCAATGCACACGTGTGGTGTCTTGGATTCGAGCGTTCCTATGGGGTCCACAACCCACATGAGAGGGATGGTTGCGGCCCCTCCTTGTCTGGCAGTAGAAGGGACGTCCTTGTCATCCCCTCTCTCGCCTCGTTGTCAACCTCTAGAGAATAAGCTCTGCCCACGCTGCATGTTGGTAATGCCATGCACACATGCCATGGCCATTTGCATGCCATCCCTACACTACACATGCATACGTGTCATGTTTACTGATCTTGCATGCACATGATGGCAAGATCAATCACGTTAATTGCTGTATGTAAAATGATCACAACAGGCTGTCCTTACCTGGACCCGAATTTCCAATTCGTAGGGATCCATGCGATAAATAATCTCTGTGGGGCCCACCTTGATGTATGAGTGACATCCACTTCGTTCGTTAGTTTTGGCAGCTGATGTTAGAATCAGGATCCAAAAATAAGGTCGATCAAAAACTCAATTGGGCCACACCACAGGGAAGAGTGGGGGTGTGAACCCCCAACCATTGAAACCGTCGTGGGACCCGCTGGTGTTTATAGGCCATCCGATCCGTTCATAAGGTGATTCCTACAAGGATGAAGAGAAAAACCAAAAATTGCCCTGGTCCAAAATTTCAGTGGCCATGAAATAGGTTTCAATGGTAGGCGTCCATATACCAACTTTCCCCTATGGTGTGTCCCATATGAATTTTTTATTGGCCTTATTTTCAAACTTATGATCTAAAATGATCTGCGGAAAATGATGGACGGAATGGATTCCACACGGACATGACAGTGGGGCCCACAGAGATTTTTGTTGGGCGGTGTCCCTTCAACAACTGGTCCAAGAAATTCGCTTCCTCACCACCAATTTCAAAGTGATCGCCGACTCACACACAGCACAAACATGCATGTATGTCAACAGAGATCACGATGACTGGACAATCTTAACTATAGATCCCGACCAATGAATTCGGAGCACCGTCCATTTTTTTTTTTTAAATTTTTTTATAGAAATCGGATGGTTAGGATTGTTCAATAATTACAAATTTCGGCCTATGCTCCATCCACAATAGATCCCAACTATTCGACAGTCTGGATTTTAATCCATGCATACCAAAATATCCATTCGAAAACTCACCACCATTTTAAAAATGGCAGTGAACTATCATCATATCCGAGAATTGGTTTGAACCAGCGGTTGAGATAACGTCCATCACAAGAATACGTACGTACTGATGATATGACAATTAGACACGTCCGTGGGAGTTAGAAATGTCTGTCAAAACGATGGAAACTTCACGACAAACGACACACGTGAGATCTGTACGTATGAATCACACGGTTGTCTCACGTAGTTGTCGTACAAACATGTGCATGTGCATGGGATTTTTTAGTGGACATATTCAATTTAGGTGAGAACTGCTCCGGTGCTCTTAGAAGAATATAAGTTGTAGTGCTCCTAGTTGCATTGGTTCACATGGACACTCCTTATGATCGGTCTAAATTGTCCATTAAGTCCATAATACTTTTAATAGGTTATTATAAAAAAAATTGTATGTTTGGATGATCCAATCCATCTTCGATTTGTGCTTATTTTCTACAACCATCCATTTTTTAAAGACACGGATGGAATGATTATTGTTGATGAGTAAATCTGGACAACTCTCCACTCTGACTTGCGAATTCTGAATCGTCTCAGCCTCTTGAACCTGCATAATTGCAATGAGTAGAGGAGACTCTGGTCTAAGCAGGGGACCCTCTGATGCCTAAGTCAGGTTAGGAGAATCTGGGTCTAATTTGAAGAGTATAGGGAGAGTGCAAGATATTGCGTACCTGTAGCAATGGAGTCTCATTGCATTTATACCTGACTGTCGGTCTGTTAATCTCGGCATGATTCACTCAATCAGTGGGATACTGTGATTGTGGAGATATGGTCCGTAATCCGAAGGTCGTATAACGTATCGTGCATATCTGCGGGCGACATAATCGGTTGTGTCTGCTTAAGGTAGTTTTCTATTTTATCACATGGAGGCCTTCATCCCGCCTCGACTTGAGAGCCCTGGCCAAAGAAGCCCCGACTCTAAGCCTTGGCTATAGATCAACATGCACATGAGCCTTTGCGAGTTGTTAAACAGGGATTGCGTCATGAGTCCGAGCTGAGCCTTCGCCTAGTCTCATGATGAACTTGATTTATCTGTTGAATATCCTGGAGGTCTCCCCTCCGAGCTCTAAGGTGGGCGGCGGATCTGTCCTGTCGAGTTGAGTTTTCTCGTCGGACAATAGTGAGGCAGCCTGAAGTCTTTGGTCTGAGCTTCATGCCGACTGTTTCGGTCTTAAATCACTCTGAACTAACTACCAGCCTCGAAGTGGGAGCTCAACTGCGACTGAGCCGGGAATCTTCATTCCCTTCAATAATATTTATCGTTTCAGATTAACTCTCGTATGTCTGATCGGATTAAGGGGATGTTGGTCCTCGGAATTGTAGGGGCCCAGATTTCCCCATAAAGATTACAATTACCTAACACAAATGATTCTTTAGCATCATAAGTAATCCATAAGGGCTTACAACAAATACATGGATCAAATTGTTGATGATACCTATTTTTGAGTAAATGATCTTGACCGTACATATTAAAGACCATTGATCAAATGGTTGATATTTTCTAATGAGAGTGATGTTTGTGTGGTCACCCAGAAATGTAGGCTGAACCTAATGAACGGTCTAGATCAATGGATTGGACTTAGTGTTCCAGTGCAACTGTCGGCTGACTTATAGTGCTTTGAGGGCTCTGGAGTATCTCTCTACAAAATTTATTTCTGAAGTGCTCATCTCTAACACGTGTGCGAGATCCAAATCCCACGTTTCCGGGTACAAAGATGAGGCTAATATGTCTGGTAGAGGGCCACAAGTGTAAGTTGACTTAGCACCGATTGGTCAATTTCTCTTATCAACCATGTGTGGCCCACCTAATGGACAGACTGTTCTATTATTGGAACAAAGCATTTATGTAGTGGAGCCCCTTCGGTTAGGTGCTTGAGTCTCGCACGCGCGCGTTGCGTTGCCGAGTTTGCGAGGTAGGGCGGACAACGGGTCCTCGGGTTGGGCATTGGTTTACACATTTTGGCCCGATCTAAAGTATAAGAATCGGGTTCTGGACTCATGATCCGGTCGCGCACTCTCGTAGAAATTGGCGAGGCTAGTTTCGAGCGAAATCGGAGTGCGAACTGAGTTACTCAGTACGCTCTTATCGCACTGAGTACACTCAGTTGGGCCCACCCTGAATGTATGTCACCTATCCACGCCGTCCATCCATTTTTCCATCTAATTTAAGGGGTTGAGCCCAACATTGAAGCATGTCCAAAGATCAAATGGATCATACCACTGGAAACAGTGGGAATAATGATTTCTGCTTTTGAAAAGTTTTTAGGCCTATAGTGATGTTTATTTGTCATCCAACATGTTTATAAGATCATACTGACATGGGTAAAAGGAAAAGACAAATATAAGCTTGCTCCAAAACTTCCGTGGCCTCCAAGATATTTTTAAAAGTAGATGGTCAATTCAATTGTTTCATATGGTTTGGTCCATTTGAATGTTAGTTGTGCCCTCATTTTTTGACACAAGTCTTAAAATTATCTAGTAAAATAGATGAAGTACATAAATCATGAAGGACCTCTTAGAGTTTACTCATATGCAGAGCGTGGTGACTAACTCACTATGCAATTCACTTCCATTTCGAGCATGGATCAGCACATATACAATCACATATACAATCGCTGTTCTCTTGGTATGGCCCACTTGAATTGCTGATTGGCTAATTTTTAGGCAAGTGCATAAATTTTTATGTCGAATCTAATGGTTGGAGTGAAATTCATATAAGCATCATAGGCGTGCCCTCATCGAAAATCAATGGGTGGATGTATCTCTCCTAATTTTTTTCTTTAGTGTGGCCCACTTGTATCTCAAGTCAGCCTGATTTTTTAGGATCTAGGACTAAATTAGGATTACGCACCTAATGATCAGAGTAGGTTTTCTATACACATCACGGTGGGTCTCATAAAAAATCCAGTACTCGGCTGTCCCTCCTTAACTTTACATGGAGACTATTAAGAAACATGGGATGCTGCTCTTGATTTTGACAAGGCGTATTTCATGTTCATGTAAGATCTATTCTAACCATTAAATATTCGGTGCATATCTAGCTCAGTACAAAAAATCAGGCTGACTTGTGATTTTACTAGGCCATATCAAAGGAAACGTTAGGAGACCAATCCTCAATTTTAACAGGGCCCACCATATTATCGAGGTAAAATCCACTCCAACCATTAGGTTCCACGCAAAAATGTAGGCGAGGTACCTAAAGCTCATACCCATCCATGATTCACTTGGGCCACTCTAATAGAAACAGTTTGGAGGGAGTGTTGCCCTATATATTGTTGCAATCATGTGGACCACTTAAATCATAAGTGGAGCTAAATTTTGGGCTGTTGGTCTAAAATGGGGTGACGCACCTGGTGGTCAGGTGGATTTTGCGCAAACATGACAGTGGGGCCCACCCGAGCCACCAACCCATTTGCAGGCAGCCAAAGCTACGGTAAGATAGTGAAATTATAATTAATGAGGTAGTTTTTTGATAATCCTTTTTAATTCAAAAGTATCAAAATGTAAATTCCATGATTGCTAGATAGTTGTTTTAAAAATTCCCAATTCATAATTACGTACCTGTCTGAGTTCGATACCCGACCCAACCCGATTTATAATCGGATCCAAAAGCATGGCCCGAATACTTCGGGTATCTGCCTATCCATGTAACCATTGAAAGCTGAGCAAGAGAAAAACTGAAATCGTACGGTGCTGAGCATACACACGTGTGGAACCGTTCTGATATACATGCAAGCACATATGCTAATATGGCCCATCGTGGGAGACTGTCTTTACAGTTTTTAGATCTTCTAAACATAAAATCAGGCCGTGTCCCTCCTCGGGTGGCCCATATATACAAAGCAAATGGCTAAAAATGATTTTAGCCCCACATATGCTTTGTACATATGGTCGGCCTAGACAGTGACATGGCCTGTTTTTTTGAAGTGTGGCCCACCTAATGTAAAGCTCTGATTCTATTTGTTGGATGGACAAGACACTACATGCGTTTGCTTTACATTAGTAATCTAGATTAGCAAACCATGGACCCTGCTTATATAAACTGAAGCCTCCCATACTGAATTTTCCTCTCTAAAATGTAGTATTTGTTGATGCTGTTTTTGGCTCGCCCCTTTATGGCCCCTGGACCTGCACACAAAGAAGGAGAAATGTGACCCTGACTTTTTAGGGGATCCTCTGATGCTTAAGTCAGAATTTGGGTCTTAGAATAAAAGTTTTAGGTGATAGTTTTTTCATACCTTTCACCATGGAAGCGTTCTTATTTATAATGGTGTTGTACTCCTTACGGCTTCCATAATTAGGGTAGATCTCAATCTCTTGGGATGTATAATCCCTGATATTCTTGGGTTCTCGGGGATCTTGGTTTATCTCCCGAAAATCTTGGATGAAGATCTAGAGTTTTACTAGGTAACTTCTGGATATTGAGCGATATGACTCGATCGACTCTCATCTCTTTAGTACGGTCGTGTTGAGATAGGTTTTACGGCTAATCTCCGCCCATTCCATTGGACGACTCAATTTATGAGTCGAACTAAAGCTCGGGAGGCTCTAGGGCCGACTGATCTTAGGTCAGTTTGGGCTTTCCTCTGTGAGGCTTCTGATTGAACCTTGAGGTGCACTCCCTCCCTTAGAGGTTTCGCTTTATGGCTCAGGACATTCAAGCTACGGTCGGACTAGGTGCCTCACGATCCGAGCTACGTCTCTCCATTCAACATTTGTGGGCTTTGAGCTTTATCTGCACTTGGCGCCTGACGAATCCGAGCCCTTGCTTCATTGACTTTGCTGAGCCTTAAGCCGACTCAAGGACTTGTCATATTTTCCCCCCAACAGTGAGCCCCCTACTTCGTGCATTGCCTTAAGGCAGTGGGGAGTATTTCAGAATTGAGTCGAGTTGTATCTGAGTTGAGTTCATGATGAAGCATTTATTGATTACTGTAAGACCCGTATCCTAGATCGTACCATTCTGTAGATTCCCGCGGTTCTCTCTATTGAATTTTCGCAACCTGTGATCTATAATTGACATTTGCGCGTGACCCTAATTTGATCTTGTCGATATAAGTTGGCTCGACCCAAGACTTACACCCTTATGACCACACCGTCGCTGCAGTTCAACGCCGCGTCTCATACTCTGATCCGATACCCAGGCCAGGAGTTGTGGGCCCACGTTTATCTCGAGGAAAACACTGCGCATTGTAAATCCCAAGAGAATCTATCAAATCAATTATATCAATCAAGTCAAGCACGAGAGGTACAACACCCATGACTCTCTTACTAATAAAGCATGACACCCCTCTCTCTCCCATTCCCAAAGTCAACCTTCCTTACAACAACCCATCCCTCTCTCTTTACATCTCCTCTCTCTCTCTCTCTCTCATTTTCTCCACCATTATTTCAAGCAACCCAAGGAGAGGTGACTGTCCAAGCTTCCCATGAAGAAGCTATGGTGTGACCCACTCCCTACCACCCTATCACCCATCTCCTCCATTCAATCATCATCTTCCACCATTAAAGGGAAAGCTAAGGAGTTTAGGAGTCCAAGGAGCCTAGAAGGAGTGAAATCGGTGGGTGATCTTAAGATTTCCACCGTTAATTTCTATTTGTGGTGGGACCCACTTGATGTATGCATTGTATTGAGTTTAGGGAGGGCCCATAGTGGCGGGGTCCCTCCCCTTCACATGTTTCTCTCTCTCTCTCTATCTCTCTCTTTCCCATCTTGTGGCCCAGCATGATGTATTTTTTGATTTATGCCATCCACCACATGGACCATATCGCTGTCTAAGTCGGCCCGCCTTGTCGGCATCCAGTAGGTGGCTGGACGGTCTAGCATTGCTGGTACCGTCCAGCAGACCTGGACGAAGAGGAAAACACACGTATCAGCTTTATTCACTCGGGCTGGTGGTTTGCAACTAATTGATATATGTACCTTCACAATGGCCAGGATTTCGGTTGGGGCGCACGACCAACCTGAGATCAGGAGTTTACCACATTAAACCTTATCTATCCAAATTTAGGTATAAGACTGGTTTGGATATAAGTCCCTTATGATGAACCCTGTAGCCTGCGATACTATGTACTATTATTCCGACTTTACACTCCAACTTGATCATTTCATTCACACCGCATATTGCATCCACAACATATGACATTTTGGGTTGCTATGTTTCTGCATTTTTATGGATTAGATGATCCTGACAGTATTTATGGACTCATTAGGATTTGTATATTGCATTGCATTCTCAGTATATGATATTTGTCTTACTATGTCTCCACATTGCATAGCTGATGTACATTACTTCCTCAATATATGATATTAACTTATTATGTTTTTGTATCACATAGCCTGGATAAGGCTGATGATATTTATGGACTTACCAGCATGTTTTCGCATTACTCTGATATTGTACGATTTATGGATTGCTAGTATTTTCACTTATTCTGATATTTATATGATTGACACATGCATCGCACACACTTACACCACCCTCTAAGCTTTCTATAAGCTTATACGCGATAAATGTGTGCAGGTGGTGTTAGGTCGCAGCAACGTTGAGCTTAGAACGTGCGGCTGTTTTCTAGAGCTTTGATTTTTGATATATATATTTTCCTTTCAGTACTATATTTAACTATTTATATTAATAGATATGTGATGATGATGTTGCCTTTGTGATTTGGGTATACTTGCGGTTATGCTTCTTAAGAGATAAATGTATGTCGCAAAATCCTCCTTGTAGGATCACATGATCGGAACCTGGTGTCACGCCCCAAACTCGAAAATCGGGCTCACAAAATTTCTGATCGCCGAATCTGGCACCGACAGCCTCTATAGAACCCCATTCTCGGCTCCCAGCTCCCATTCGCCAGGTTTCGATCCTGGGATGCTACGAGGAGGATTTTCAAAATCATTTTGAATCGTGATAAGCATAACCAAAGGCATAACCCACAAACAACAACCAAAAACTTCATTACATTTCCACTATGACAAAAAACTTTACAAGTACAATGAGCATAAAGGGAAAATACAATGATGATGAACAAAAACTCCAAAACGATCTGTTAAGCGATCCTGCCTCAACGCTGCTACGAGCCAACGTCACCTGCACGCAACCGTCGTGCATAAGCTTATAGAAAGCTTAGAGGGTGGTGAAAGTGTGTGCGCAAGGTAGTAATATGATCATGCAATATCAGAGTAATGTGGAATATACTGATGGATCCATGAATACTGTTGGCCATACTAAGGCCACGCGGTGTAAAGCATGAATGATGTCGACCATACCAAGGCCATGCGATGCGAAATGTAACTCAAGCATACAATCCTCATCTAAGTCCACATATCAATACAGCTCAAATCTAGGATATCACCGGGGTCTAGTACACTCTAAACCAGATTGCCGCTACATTGCGCGCAATAAGGTAAGTGGAAGAGACCTCACTATCCGTCTGCCAATATCGGGCTCGACTCGTCGATAGCGGACCGATTCCTCGAGCTGGTTAAACTCAGCCTAGCTTTGCCCTTACTCTCGGGCAGGTAAGGCCGCACCCCCTTCCAACCTACCACGACACAGTGGAGAGCGCAACCATCTGGTAATCGGCACTCAACGCTCATCTACCCACTCGGTCTAGACGTTGGAGCAACCTCTTGGTACCATAAGGGTTTAGGAACTTTCACCCAAGGATATCTATAGCACCCCATGTAGAACGAGATTTTCGGTATCCAATTCTGCCAACCACGATACGCCTGTGGAGGGTACAGCCCCGTTGTCGTTAGGGCATACAGTAATCATGTCATATAATGCGGAATGCATGAATCACACTATCCAATCATGCGGTAAATCCTGAGCGTATCGTGCGTTCATGTAGGGCAACACTGCCTAATCGGGGTCCCATAAATAATCTGCTCGAAGGCATATGCTATGATCAATCACTTCTCATATCAAGTATACATATGATGCGTATGATCATGAGTCATGGAACTATAGTAAACATGTTATAAAGTAATGCACTATCCTTACAAAGCAGATGGGCCTAGACGGCCTATACAAATAAGTACGGGCCTAACAATGGGCCCTAAGGAGAGTCTTAATGTGGACATCCAACCAACATTACACTCGCAATGTGGACGTCAAACCAACATTGCTCCCAAGGCATGATCGTCGTAAACATCGTTACATAATCCGTGTTGGGATCACACATTGCAATGGACCTTAGGGACATCCCATTGGGCCTTAAATACATCAAATGGGCCATATCATTTGGGCCTTTTATTCATCAAATGGGCCACATAAATGGGCCGCACCAATGGGCCTTATGTGCATTGCAATGGGTCATAACCCGTGGGCCTTAGATTACATTCAATGGGCCTAATCTCATGGGTTTTATATGTAACAAATGAGCCATACCAATTGGGCCCCATATGTACATCAAATGGGCCCCAACCCATAGGCCCTAGTACATCTCAATGGGCCTTAACCCATGGGCCCCTAAAACATCAAATGGGCCCAATCCTGTGGGCCTTATACATATCAAATGGGTCTCAACCATGGGTCGTAAATACGTTGAATGACCCCATGACATGAGCCTTACAACCACATCAAAGTGGGCCCCAATGAACTACTACAATTACATTAAGATGGGCCTCAAAACATGCCAAGGTGGGGTCCACTTGGACTATGGATCTGGCTCATTTTCTAGCCCATACAATAAAATGAGCTTTCAAAGTGGAAGGACGGATTGGATGCAACAATGCATCATGGTGGGTCCCACGTGGGGCCCACCATAATGTTACCTACTATCCAATCTGCTCATAAGGTCACCCTGACCAGGGTGGAAATAAAAATAAATTTAATATTGAACCAAAACTTCTGCCAAACCAAAAGTGTTCCAACAGTGGACTTTAATCAACACTGTTTCCTACTGGATGGCCACCCCATCAATGGCTGGATGGAGTGGATAGAACACATACATCACGGTGGGTCCCACCGTCCAAATAGTGGACGGTGCGAATCAAACACATAACCCTGGTGGGATCCACTAGCCGTCTAGTTACTGCTAGATGGCGTTAATAAAACACGTACATAGGGGTGGGCTCCACCGTCCGCCTGGACGGTGGGAGTAAAACACATGCATCACTGTGGGTCCCACGTGGGGCCCACCATAACACATATTTTCCATCCAACCAGTTGACAAGGTCACACGTACCTGAAAGAAAGGAAAACACAAATTTCATCTTGATCCAAAACTTCTGTGGCCCACAAAAGAGTTTCAATGGTAGACACTCAATTCACACTGTTTCCTATGATGTGGGCCACCTGAGCGTTGGATGTGGTTGAAACTTAGAGGTGGCCCACTTCAAGCAGTGGCCCACCTTATGAGCTGGTTGGATGATAAATGAACATCATGGTGGGGCCCACGGTTGGAGCCATGGGACCCTGCTAGTACGCCCGCCCACCAGCGCTGGCGCTGCCAGTAGCAGCAGTAATGCTGCTGCATGCTTTCATTATATTTTTATTTTTTTGAAATAATTGATTTATGTGATTTTTCACAGGTGGGGCCCACATCAAGTTAATCCAATCCGTCCATGGGATTCTACGGCTCATAACAGGTGAAATGAGTCCAAAATTTGAGATTTTTGGGTGTATAAAAACATCAGGGGAGATTTCAAGGGGTAGAAAATACTATTTCCTATGTTATGGCCCGCCGTATGATCGGATTGACCCCATCTTTTGGCTCAACGCCTAAAATTGGCTTGGGAAAGGAATGGATGGCATGGATTGAATACATACATTAAGGTGGGGCCTAGGTGAGTGGGTCACCCCAATAGCTTGGAAATAAGCTTATATTTGTGTTTCCTAACCCACGTCCAGCATACGCTGGACTTTGCATGAAATAAATACATTAGAGGTGGACCTTGCGTAGGTTGGCCACCTCATGGAGTATGGTGTGGATACAACACACAAAATGGGCCCCACTTGTAGATGGTTAGATAAAATACATGCCTCATGATGGGGTCCATTCAAGTGGGCCACACAACCATAACATGATTTCATAAGAGGAATGAAATAGAGAGGGAAATAGAGAGATAGAGAGTGGGACACGCTTGTGATGGAGGGACCCCTGCACTATGGGCCCTCCCTTGTAACCAATCATACATCAAGTGCGTCCCATTACATATGGCCCAATAAATCAAAATCCAACGGTGGAGATCCCTTCTCCACTAAAATAGACGGTCTAGATGATCCTAGGTATGCAAGAAAATAAACATCATGATGGGGTCCATGGAGAATGGCCCCATCATGGAATGATCATGATGATCAAAGTGGGCCATCGGCCACATTTAGGGTCCCAAGTGAGATCCAAACCATTGATCGGTTGGCCTCACTTGGCTCATCTTAAAAATATGAAAAACTACTATTATTAAGCACCCACCGTCCGATCTTCTTGCTCCTATGGATTCCTTAGCACCTTAACTTTGATTTTAATGGAGGAGATGAGGAATGGATGGTTGAGATGAGAGATGAAGGGGTAGGAAAGGTGGACCACACTTGGAGTTTTCGAAGAGAGGGAGAGACTCATACGTATGGGATTTTAGTTGCTTGGGATTGGTTTGAAAAAAATGAGAAAGAGAGTAGTAAAGAGAGAGAGAGTGATGGGTGATGGATGTGGTGGTGATGGCTGTGTAAGACACTTTTTGACTTTGGTGGCCTTTTGTGTAAGAAAAGCATGGGCTTTGTAAGAAACTTTTGACTTTTGTGGTTACTTGGGTATGGGTGAAAGGTGATATGTACTTGACATGAGATGTGATGGAATTTTATTAATTGATGGGATTGATGTGACACTTCGTAGAGATTTTCTTGGATTTCACAACGCGCGGCATTTTCCTCGCATCGAACGCTGACACACATCTCTTGACCAGGGTATCACCTCGGTGCGCGAGTCACTACATTAGAATCGCAATGACGGCGCGGTCGATATGGTAAAGGTCTTGGGTTGAGTCGATACGGGTTGACAACATACGAATCAGGGTCGCGACAAATATCGATTAAGGGTCGAAGGTTGCCGAAATTCGATCGGTAAGACCGCGAAAGTCTACGAAATCGTACGGACTAAGATACGGGTCTTACACCTGGTGTATAGGCGCTGGAGTTTAGAATGAGCGACTAGGGAGGTTGTCGGCATTGGATTTGACGCTCGAGAATTTTGTGAGCCCATTTTTTGAGTTTAGGGGTGATAATTGTAGGGCAGTTTGTGCGACTTTCGAGACACATCGTCTTGCTTGACCACACGTCGATTCACTTATCAAGGCCGCACAAGCAGAACGGCCTTCGTTTCAGCACCAGGACATATAAAGATCGAACACATGGCGGAGTACTTGATGGCAACGCATGGGGTGCCACCACGTGTAAAGTTGGGGTGCCTGAGGGAACATCGCTTTGGCTCCTCATTTAATGTCGGAGACACATGACAACTCTAAAAAAATGGGTCGCCTTAAATAGGCTTTCACCATTTTCTCGCCTCTTTTGATTCTCTCCCCTTATCTCCTCGTTTCCTCTCGTAGAATTCGGCACAGTAACCCTTTGCTTCGCTGTCCATTTTTGGCACTCTTGGATTTCTCCCGATGAGCTCCTTCTTCTTCCTTTTCTTTTCTTTTAATAATGTCAGGCCCACAAGACCTAGGGAGGGAGAATATAGTGGTGAGGGTGAAGCAAATGACTTTTGGGCGGTTTCGAAATCACCTTAACTTTTGGTGGAGGTTGCTGGAGAGGTAGACATCCTGTTCTGCCATTCATAGTGGGTAATGGACCCTTCGACGGAGAGGCCGGTGGCGTTAATGGAGGCGTTGGACTCACCTCCTGAGCGTGTAGCCGTTGAAGGCTCCTCTGGTCGTTCCAATCCTAAGGAGGGCAGTGAGGAGGAAGTTGAGGCAAAAGGACGTGTCAGAGGGCCCATGTCTTCTGTAATGAAAATAGATGAGCTATCTAAAATCCGGTCCAGATATCATATTTAAGACTCGGTCATTTTGACTCTTCCCCGGCCAGGAGAGCTACCCGACAAGCCTCCTCACGAGGCAGTTGGAATTTTCTATGTTGCACTATAATGCGATCTCTGATTACCGGTTCAGAAGATTGCTCGGAATCTGCTGGGTAGTCTTGGCATAGCTCCGGGATAGATTGTGTCGAACAGGTGGAAAGATTTGTTTGGTTATGCGGTGCTCTGGGCTAAGATGTAGTAGCCCGAGCTAAGTGTGAATGAGTTTCTCCACTTGTACCAAGTGCAAGTGCACACTTAGTATCTTGGGTGGTTCTTTTTCTGCTCTTGGAAGAATGCTGGCGGGCCTTTAATAACCAACTTTCCTTCATCGAATAAGCATTGAAGGGATAGGTGGTTTTGGGCCCTCAGTAGATGAGAGTCGGCCGAGATAGGGCCTCTCCACCCTTTCGTCCCTCCAGCTTTTTGCGCGCCAGGTAGTATTGGTGTTGGATTTATTACTTTTACTTTGTCGAATTTCTGTTGGATCATTGATGCAACTTCTCCTTTTCTTTCAGTGATACTCAAGCATCCTCTGAAACTTAACTCAAGCTCTTTGACTCGGATTCAGAATTTCTGAACCTGGAGTCCAGAAAGGAGATCTTGTAAGAGGCTTCTCCAGCCAAAGCTTCTTTTCGAGTGGGCTTCGACTCTGCTGTGACCAGTGAGAGACTTAGTTTTTTTAATTGTATGGACGCTTATCTTTCGAACACAGACATGTTTGAAGCTCGGCTCACTCTTCGTCCCCTGTCTTTGGTTCGACCCCCATCCCGCTCATGTTCTTGGGCCTCGAGAAGGCATAAGACGTTCTCGAAAGGCCCTGCGAGGACTGCCCCTCCTGCTCCCTTAGCTGTTATCAAGGTTGAGGAAGGTACGGAGGTGGCGAAGGCGATGGAAGTGGTAGCGACAACCTCTGAACAGCCTCAGGAGGCTCCCAAGCCAGAGCTAGACGAGGTACCCGTTACACTGGAGACAAATGAGAGGGAGCCGCGCAGGGCGGAAGCAGTTTAGGAAGAGATGATAGCCTTCCGCTAGAAGGTTGAAGAGATCCTTCCATGGGCGAGTCGGCAAATGTTCACGGGAGAATTCTTTGGCCCCTAATGTGTCTCCATCAGCCCCTGATGCAACTCCATTAGCATCTTCTGAGTTAGCTCTTGGTGCAGTGGGCGAGGCCGACCGCTGATGTTAGTGTGGTGGAGCAAAATTCCTTTCCGCTCCCTACATTTGCTTCAGCCACTTCAAGCACACCAAGCTTCAGGGCCGAGCAAGTCAACAGCGATGAGCGTCGTCCTTTACCGATATCTGAGTACTGAGTATTTATTGTTTTGTCAATACGATATAATTGTAAACAATGAACCGACAATGTAACACTTTACTGATTAATGAATATATATTTTTTTGCTACTTATTTATGTATTATACATTTTTTCATGATTCTTCTGAGTATTTAAAGTAATCGAGCTGAGTATAGATTGCTCTTTGATTAAGCTAAGGATAGTATATCTTAAGATGCTCGACATTCCAAGGATGAGGCAGGAGTTGCCCTGTTAGGTCTTCTAGTCGGTAGGTACCTGACAGGACAACATTTGTGATTACGTAAGGGCCCTCCCAATTGGGCACCAGCTTTCCTGCACCACTTTCCTTGGTATTCTGAAACGTTCTTAGGAGGACTAAGTCCCTCGCTCGGAATCACCTGACTTTGACTCGGGCGTTGTAAGATCGGCACACCAATTGTTGATAGGCGGCTGTTCGAAGTCGAGTTAACTCTCTGATTTTGTCCAGGATGTCGAGGTTGAGGGTCAGTAGCTCCTCGTTGTCTTGTTCATTGAACGAACTTACTCGGGTGGTAGGTAGGCCGATCTCCACAGAGACAATTGCGTCCGAGCCATACGTTAGTTAGAATGGAGTTTCTCCTGTCGCGGTTTGCGCCGTAGTTTGGTATGTCCAAAGAAATTTATGAAGCTTTTCAGCCCATGCCCCTTTAGCTTGGTCTAGCTTAGTCTGAAGGTACTGCTTTATAACCTTGTTAACGGCTTCAACCTGTGTGTTCACCTGTGGATGACGTGAGGACGAGTAAACATTGCTGATCTTGAGATTTTGACACATTTTTCGGTATTGCTTGTTATCAAACTGTCTCCCATTATTGGAAACAATAGTCCAAGGTATCCCAAACCGACAGATGATGTTTTTCCAAACAAAGTCTGTGATCTTTTGCTCGGTTATATTCGCTAAGGGCTCGACTTCGGCCCACTTGGTGAAATAATCTACGGCGATAACAACGAACGTAGTCTGACCCTTCCCTAAAGGGAATGGTCCAATGATGTCGATTCTTCATTGTGCAAAAGGAGATAGTGGCAAACTTCTAGCACTTATCACAATTCTAAATGAACTTTCGAGCATCCTGTTGAATGGTCGGCAAATAAAAACATTACCGAATAACCTTGTGAGCCAGGGATTGGCCCCCCCAGTGATTACAGTAAAGGCCTTCATGAATTTCACGCAGGGCATAGTCAACCTTAAGAATTGCAGGAGGGGTGTGTAGAATCCTTTCTTGTATATCATTTCGGTGAGCATGGTGTAGTGGGAAGCGCGGTTCTTCAGTTGTCGAGCCTTGTTGCGATCTTTGGGGAGTACGTCGGTCTCAAGATATCTGACGTTTGGATCGACTCAAGATGGCTCGGAATTGATGGGGAGCAGGGCTGAGGGTTCAGTTCCCTCGATGCTTGGCTCAGCCACAAATTCAATAGGAAAGGATCTGGGGATGTCGTCTTCGTCGGCTGAAGTGAGCTTCATTAGGAGGTCGGCTTTGGCGTTCTCGGCCCTCGGGATATAGGTAACAGAATATTGGTGGAATCCGACGGTCATCTCTTTTTCTTTCGTAAGATAGGCTTTTAACCTCTCCTTCCTAGCCTGCAATATATCAGCTATCTGGTTGATGACTAGTTGGGAGTCGTTGTACACATTTAGATGAGTAACTCCTAAACTGGCTACTAGATAGATTCCTAGGAGTAGAGCTTCATATTTTGTTGTATTATTGGAGGCTTGAAATCCAAGTCTCAAGGCATATTAAATAACCGTGTGATCAGGAGTCTCCAAAACTACCCCTGCCCTGCTTGTCTTAGAGTTGGATAAGCCATCCACGTAGAGAGACCAGACGGGTTGGGTTGGAGGGGGTTGATCGGACGATGCCCCTAGGTCAGTAAAAGAGATTTTTGTTTGCACGATGACTACGACGATGTAGTCTGCCACAACTTGTCCCTTAATTACTACCCTGGGCTTGTAATGTATGTCCAATTTATTAAGTTCGATCGCCCATTTTGTGAGTCATCCTGAAGCCTCCAGCTTCTATAGTTCCTGGCGAAGAGGCAGGTCGGTCATGACAATGATCGAGTGAGCCTGAAAGTATAGCCGTAGGCGTCGTGATGATATAACTAGTGCTAAGGTCACTTTTTCTAGGGTCGGATACCTTGTCTTTGCTAGGAGGAGGGCCTTGCTGTTAAGGGTCAACTATTGCATATCAGACCCAGTAATTACCTGAATTTATGAACATGATACTGTTTAACGCCCGGTTTAATTGTGTTTTTGATGCAAGGTGCAAATACGAGCGTGGATTGAAAAAGGGTATTAAAAGAGTGAATTTGATGTTCAGCAATCACTAATGCATGGGACAGACCCCAGGAGACCAATATCAAGGAATTACATGCCAGATATCCAAGAAAATCAAGAAACTGAAGCTCAAGTGCCCTGAAAGTCAGCCAAAATGCATGATCACAGGGTTCCCTCCATCCGTTCGGCCCGAAACTTTATACATGGTCTGAGGGATATAAATTAACCGTACACGTTGAATTTTGACCGTTAGATCCTGGTGAAAGTAGCTCAATCAACAAATCAGCCCATAATTCTCAATCTGGGGGCCCACCTGTTACCTGGATATGCTCCATTTTTGGTCCCAACCGATTAAATAAGATGACGAAAAAGATGGCCAGATCAGATTTCTCATAGACATCACTGTGGACCCCACATGAGTCAGGGTGTGCACGGTGCACAATAACTCCAGATGTGCACGGCAGTGGTACCTCCTTCCAAAATGGGTCGGTCCCGTGACTGAGACAAAAACGGCAATTGTCGTTTTGTTTCTGCGCAAATAGTGGCGTGGGAGATTTTGCGGAAGCCGGTGGGCCACCATCATGGTCCACATGATCGATCCACACCGACCATTAGGTAGCCAGGATGGAATTGCCCTAAACCCATTCTATTTCACGGCAGGAAGTATACTAGTGTGGACAAGAACTCTAGCCGAAAGAAGCCTTTTTCACTGCGACACTAACAGACAGCGTCCGTTTGAGCATTGATGTGGCCCACCGTGCATAACCATTCGAGGAATCCAAACCATCTATCGTGTAGGTGGGTCGAATCCATCCACACCCTAGTAATTTCATGCCAAACCTGATCAAGAAATCAAGCGGAATGTTGTCCGCAAGATTCTCCCGCACAAGGCTGAAGTGAATCATCTTCCTGAAATTTCTTATGGTGTCCCTTGCTGATCTGGATCATCTTATAAAATTTCATATCAGCAAACCTTGATGATTTGGACCATTCAAATCAGGACCATAGAGTGTCCGATCTTGCCCAAGAAGATCGGCAGAAAAACGACAATTCTCGTTACCTGTTGCTGCGAACGGAGAACAGGGGGGCTCTGTGTGATCTTTGTGGGTCCACACAATCCATCACAACAATGATCGGGACTGTCCATTTGATCCAGGAGGTGTCCACAACCGTTGCAAAGGTCTCTTTTGGTTCCCATGCACGTGTACGCACGTGAATCGTCGAAAAATGCAGAATGGACGGCGGAATAGAAAATGATGTGGGACACCGATTCTAATATAAAAATAGTGATTTTCAATTGGTTTTTCGAGTACAGCTCAATGATCGGTGTGAATTTTTCAACCGACATCGATTATGGGTCCCACTATCATCACTGCGTAGTGCTAACGCAGGCTCTGTTCGCAACAGAGCTTGTGAACGAAGCTTTGTGGGCCACCATGGTCCCTGATTCAGTTAATCAGGACTGTCCATCAGGATTAAAGGGTCCTCTTATCATAGCCTAGAGGACAGAATTTCAATAGACAGTGAGAGCAGGTTCCCTGCCGTTTAAATGTCGGACGGATGGTAGTCTGAAAGGCTTAACAGGCCGCATCAAACCTAGTAAAAAACCATCTGTGTCCAGCTGGTTTTTCGAGGCATATACAATGAACGGATTGGATTCATCAGACTTCAGCTACAATGGGCCCCGCCAGACCAAAACGCAAGTTGGCTTGCGGTTTCCTGCGCGACTTCCACCGTTTGGATCTTTCCGCACCGACGTGTCTATGCACTGCTCCTTGTGCTTATGCACATTCGACCGACCTTCCATCAGATATAAAAGAAGAGAAAGAGAGAGGGGGAGCATGGGGTGGAAGTGGAATTGAAGTCAGCAAACGTCAGAGAGAAATTTAGAGTTTTGTTTATTTATTTATTTTTTATTATTATTTGAAAGAGATTAGCCAAATCATGTCTGGCTAAACCTCTTAGCTAGGGCTAAGAGGTGAAGCTTGTAGTGAGATGGGAGATTCTATGATTTTAATTTAATTTTAATGTATGAATTGAAGATGATTTTAGTTTAATTAGTATGAAAATATTTTTAGTCTTTAATGGTCTGTTGTGACTGAAATTACAGTGGGTCTGCGATGACTTTGAATATTTTCTTCTCCTTTTCTGTTTATGACGTCAGGAAGCCCTGTTGTTCACCATAGTCTCCTGGGTATGGTCAGATAACGATAACCTTCCTAACTTTCATAGCATGTTGATTGGTTGGTAATTAGTTTAATTCTGTTGTTTGCCATAGTCTCCTGGGCATGGTTTGGTGATGAAATCCATTCTAATTCATATACCTTTCATCTCTTAAAAACTAGATCAATGACAGTTCAGTTTAAACTCCATTATTCTTGAAGAAAGCATAGGATCTCCCTGATCCCTACAAGTGGATCCTCTGAATCCCTAGTTTCTTATCTCTGAATTTTCTTAAGTTTTAGAATAATTATTCCATCATTATTCCTCAAATTATAATTAGTTTAGATTTCACCTTATTCTAGTTCTAATTATATTTAGTTTTAGATAACGTACGAGTTTCAGTCCCTTGGGATTCGACCTCGGTCTTACCGAGTTATTACTACATCACAACCCTGCACTTGGGAAGTGAACACTTGCTAATGTAGTAAATGGGGAATTGTCTGCCTTCATGTTCGTGAATCAGGGCCGAGCTTATGGCTGCTTGGGTACTGTCAGATAGATCAGTAGAGGCTCGCCTGGCTCGGGCTTAGAAAGCAGTGGTGGCGATCCTAAATACTCCTTGAGTTGCTAGAGGGTGATCTCGCATTCCTTTGTTCAATTAACAATTTGTCGGCCCTTCAACTATTTGAAGAAGGGGAGACAACTGTCGGTAGCTCGGGACAAGAAGCGATTTAGGGCTGCTATCCTTCCTGTCAACCGTTGAATATCTTTGATCGTCTTTGGGGATTCCATGTTGAGCAAAACTTTAATTTTCTTCGGATTAGCTTTAATTCCCTGATGGCTGACCAAGAATCCGAGGAATTTGCCCGAGCCTACGCTGAATGTGTATTTGGTTGGGTTGAGCTTCATCTTATATTTTTGTAGGATGAGGAATATTTCCTCTAGGTCAGATATATGGTCGATCGCTTTAATGCTCTTGATGAGCATGTCGTTGATATAGATCTCCATAGTCCATCCTATTAGTCTGGCGAACATTTTATTGACCAACCTTTGATAGGTCACTCCAGCGTTTTTCAATCCAAACGGCATCACCCGATAACAATAAAGACCTTTCTCGCTGACAAAGGTGGTTTTTGATATATCAGACTGATGCATTACATTTTGATTATAACCAGAGTAAGCATCCATAAAGCTAAGTAACTCATGTCCCGCAGTACTATTAACCCGCTGATCGATCCAAGGAAGGAGAAAACTATCTTTAGGATAGGCTTTGTTTAAGTCGGTATAATTTATACAGACTTGTCACTTCCAATTAGCCTTTTGAACCAACACAACATTAGCCACCCACTCGGGGTAATATATTTCTTTAATGAAATTGGCTTTGAGGAGTTTTTTAACCTCTTTCTCAATTATAACATACCTCTCAGGGCCGAGTGCACGCCGTTTCTGACGAATCGACTTATAAGTTGGGTCACTATTAAGGCGGTAAGTCATGACTAAAGGGTCAATGCTCGGCATGTCTTCATGAGTCTATGCAAAGACATCGACGTATTGGTGGAGCAAGGCTACCAGCTTCTCCTTTAATAGTGTTACTAGGGATGAGCCAATTCGGACGATTTTCGAGACGTCCGACAAATTTAATGGCACCTGGATGAGGTCCTTTACGGGCTGGCTGCGTCCGGGAGATTCTTCGCGCAGATCCAGGGTCTCGATTGTCGTATTTTTTACGGGTGCTCACAGAGCGGTAGCGTAGCATCGTCGAGTGTCGTGTTGGTCTCCTTGTAAGACCTCGACACCACTCTCAGTCGAAAATTTCATAGATAGGTGATAGGTTGAGATAATGGCTCGGAGGAGATAAAAAGAAGGTCGACCGAGGATTGCATTATAGATCGAAGATTGATCGACTATCAGAAAGTCGACCATAATAGTGGCTTGATTTGGCGCATCCCCGGTAGTGAGCTGGAGCTGAATTGCTCATTTTGGAAGAATTTGTTCGCCCGAGAATCCGATCAGTGGAGTCCTTATGGGCTTCAGAGCCGAACGTTTGACACTCATCTTGTCGAACGCCTACGTAAACAACATGTCCGCAAATGAGCTTGTGTCGACGAGGACCCTGAAGACTCGGTGGTTGGCGATAATAACAATGATGACTAGAGCATCGTTGTGTTGCTAATGAATACCTCTTGCGTCTGCCTCAGTGAATGCTACACTTTATTTTTCAAGCTTTCTTTCCTTTGAGGGCTGAGTTAGAACCATAATTTCAGACTCAGGTCGACTAACATTCATCACATGGCTTTTTCGAGTGTTATTTGAGTCGCCTTCACGCAGATGACTATCGATAATAGTTCAGATATCCTCAGTGGGTCAGTTATCTCTAAGGCGTTCTTCTGTGGTTCTGGCTCCTAGGTCAACATGTTCGCCAAGGTGACCCTCTTGGATGAGCCTCTTAATCTCCTGCTTTAGATTATAGTAGTCACTTGTGTTATTTCCATGATCATAATGGAAATGGCAGTACTTACTCTTACTTTATCGGTGCAGATTACTCTAGAGTTTGTCTAACCATTTGACGAATCCTTCGCCCTTGATCTCCATTAGTACCTGCTCTTGCGGCTTGTTGAGTGGAGTATATGTCGAAAACTTGTGGTTAGGCCGCTTACCCGACTTATGTTCGTCGCGGGACCAGTCATCTTTCTGCTTCTTACTGCCGGCTTAGTCAACTTTTTTTTATTGGGTTTTTGGTCAGGGTTATTTCGTTTTGAGCGACCACGCGCAAGATTCGGGTTTCCTCGGCATCTGCATACTTCTCCGATCGGGCCATGAATTTAGCCAGAGTAGTGGGCGGGTTCTTGTCCAGGGATGCAAAAGTGGCTTGTCTCTGACTCCTTGCATAATAAAATTGAGAGCTGTCTCGTCAAATGCTTCCTGACTTGGAGTGATTTGAAATTGAAACATTTGATATAATCCTTAAGTTGCTCTCCCACTTTCTGGATTATACTGTTTAGGTGTGCGGATGACTTCAACTTTTTATTCCCTCTAATGAAATTGGCGAGGAAAACGTCGCTGAGATCCGTAAATGAGATAATGGACTTTGATTTCAATTACTTGAACTAAAGCTGAGCTACATCGGTCAAAGTGAGAGAGAAGGTCCGGTGCATCATGACATCCAAGGCATCATGTAATTCTATATAAGTTTGAAAGGACTCAATGTGCTCGGTTAGATTAGTTTTGCCGGTGAAGGGCGTGATTTGAGGAAGGCGGAATCATTCCGATAGCCGAGCTTACATGATCTCATTTGTGAATGGGGATACCTTCGCCTCAGGTCCTTCATGATTGGCATGGTAGTTTTACTTCATATATGCGTTCTCCTCCCACATTTCCTTCCATAGGTCTTGGAGCTTAACCTTCTACGGTTCGTCGCTATCAGCTGTACCCTCAACCGGGGGCCTACCGCGCCATCTATGATTTATTTCGTGTCATAGATAGGTGGCAGGCAGCGGGGCGGTCACGGAGATATGGGAGGGTGTAGGCTCGACTGGACCCTAATGTTGGCTTTGCTGAGGAACAGTTCATGGAGCGACGGGCTGAGGATTGACGAATTATCATGGGGCATTTACCCGACCATTGTCTTGTTGAGGCAGCTGGAACTGCTAGTGATGAATCTATTCCAGCATCTGCTTCATGTAGTTCATGTCGGTCCTGAGTTCTTAGATCTCCTTATTCAATCGTCCGTTCCCTCGATTTTGTTGAGTGTGCCTGGTCGAAACGGAGGTTGCTTGACGGGCTGTAGAACCTTGTTGATTATTCGGTTGGTTCTGTTCCCCTTGGGCCCATTCGTACCAGGTGGGCCTTTTGTTGCTGGTGGTCCGGTGATAGGGACATCACTAGGTTCGTTCTAAATGGTTCTCCTAATTCTTACCATTGAAGATTACTCAGTGCTTAGAGAAAATGACTTTTCGTATTGTTTCCCACAGACGGCGCCAAACTTTTGATGCTTTTTTGGCTCGCCCCCTTTGTGGCCCTTGGACTTGCACATGAAGAAGGAGAAAGGTAATCCTGACTTTTCTAGGGGACCCTCTAATGCTTAAGTCAGAATCTAGGTCTTAGAATAAAGGTTTTAGGGCGAGAGTTTTTTCATACCTTTCACTATGAAAGCATTCTTATTTATAACGGTGTTGTACCCCGTAAGGCTTCCACAATTAGTGTAGATCTCAATCTCCTGGGATCCGTAATCCTTGATATTCCTAGATTCTTGGGGATCTTGGTTTATCTCCCAAAAATCTTGGATGGAGATCTAGAGTTTTACTAGGTAACTTCCGAATATTGAGCGATATAGCTCGGCTGACTCTTATCTTTTCAACACAGTCGTGCCAAGATAGTTTTATGGTTAATCTTCGCTCATTCTATTAGCCAACTTAATTTATGAGTCGGACTAAAGCTCGAGCGGCTTTAGGGCCGACTAATCTTAGGTTGGTTTGGGCTTTCCTCTGTGAGGCTTCTGATTGAACCTTGAGGAGCACTCCCTCCCTTAGAAGTTTCGCTTTATGGCTTAGGACATTCAGGCTATGGTCGAGCTCGGTGCCTCACGATTCAAATTACGTCTCTTCATTCAGCGTTTGTGGGCTTTGGGCTTTATCTAGACTTGGTGCTCGATGAGTCCGAGCCATTGCTTCATTGACTCTTCTGACCCTCAAGCCGACTCAAGGACTTGTCATGTTTTCCCTCCAATAATATTTTTATTTATAAATTTACTTTTAAAAAATAAATTTTTATTATGGATTCAATCATGATTAATGAAATTGTTCTTAATTTAATTCAGTCATTGAAAATGGATGAATAGAGAGAAAATATTAGGCGGTGTTTGGAGAAAAATATTTTAGGGTGTGTTTGGTTACATGAAATATCATGATGAATTAATCTAGTTTGGTCGAAATTTTCATGATTTCATGAAATAGTGCAACCAAACACACCTTTATTTCAAAAGATGATTTTAGCTAATGATGGAATTAAGGAAATGCATACTAAAAGGCAATTTGAGAGAATGCACACTCACTCTACCTCTCATTTGGTTGATTGACAGATTACAAAGAATCAAAAATTGCTCAGTAGAGGCTTGTTTTGATGCAAGCTGAGCTAGTTTGATATTATATTACTATCTATTTCATTTCAATCTTTGAAAGGAAATCAATTGAAAATTCACGTTTCATTTGATGGTCAAAGGCGAATTGAAAGCTACGAAATATAGGGTTTTATAAATCGGCATTGTAAGACACCCAAATTAGCGATATCATATGAACTACATCGAATGTTTGTATCGATTTGTTACCTTAATTTTACATGAGGGATGTAATGATCTCGGATTTCTGTGCATAAGCGTACACGAGTGTAACAACCCTAAATTTTGGTGCATTAAAAAAAACTAAAATATATATTTAAATATTTTATTTTTAAATAAATAAAAAAAAAGTAGATAGTTGAGTTGGTAGAGACATTCTTAGTCGAGAGATAGGTTTATGGATTGAATGTTTATATCGGTTCGTTACCTTGATTTTACATGAGGGATGTAATGATCCAGGATTTTGGTGCATAAGCATACACGTGTGTAACAACCTTAAATTTTGGTGCATTAAAAAAAGGATCGATTCTTGGAGTAGTAATAATAATAATTATTTTTTTTTATCAAATGTCATAAAAAAATTCAAATTCAAGATAAGGGAAGATGTGCTTATCATATCTTTATAAGAAGTTTTTTTTTTTTTAATTATTTTTTTTAATTTTTAGGATACAGAGAAGTTTCTGCATAAGAAAAAAGGAAAAAGGGAGATGAGATTCTAAGAGGGCTTGATCAGGTAAGTTTCAATCCTTAGATCTTTTTAATTTTTTATTATGTTATAAATTTCTTCTTGATCTATACAATGGATGGTGTGGATCATCCACATGATCATTGTATAGATGTGTAGATACAATTTTAATAAAGTGATACTTTTATGATTTCAGATCTGGTTAGTAATATTTTAGGAATAAATTAAATAGATAGAATTTGATTGTGTTAAGATAGATCTGTACGGATCATATGATGTCTAAGGCTAAAATATACAAGGGCCCTAATTTTCAAATCAATCTGACCATCAGATGGGCCACATTAGTTAGATCTAGAAGTGTTTAATAAAGGAATCTTAGATTTTTACGTAAGTGTTGGTATGACTTGGCGTAAAAGGTCGAGATGGGTCATTGGTGTATATGTGGTTAGATCCATACCATTCATCTAATGTGCAGAGGCAAAATATGTCAAGACCTCAAAAATCTTGATAATCCAATCATTTGGTGGGCTACCTCGATTAATCATTTGACATTCAATTTTAAGATCTTAAAAAGAAAATCTAAATTTTGATAATTAAATTTAATAAACATATAATTTTAATTATTTGATCATTTATGATATGACCACTTAATATATATATCAAAGGTGGGCCCGACCGTGTAATATAACTAGATGAATAATAATATTATTAATATAATTGGTAGAATCTCTGAATTTAAACCAACCTAATTACCATGTGGATTCTACTCTACCATATTCAGGTGAGTAACCCAATGTGTCTCATGATTCATTAAAATTAAAATAAATTTTTTATGATTATTTGATTGATTGATATACTAATTTGAGTATTTTGTTATGATAATTGTATGCTAAATTCATATGTGAATATTTTGATCTAGATAACTATGTCAAATATGAAAGTGCATCTACTAGTGTCCTGGTTTGTCAATTACGGTGTAAGTTAAGTTAGTCGGACAACCGCGCCTAACAGGAAGATCAAGTCAAGTGTCTGCCTCAACTGGATGTGTGGAAGCTCGCCATAGGTAAATCATAGCCTCACATCCCATGTCCCAAAACACCAGGTGATTAAAATCCTTAAAGCTAAGTAAAACATCTTAGGGTTTTAGTGTAAGAAAACGTTTTACCAAACAGAAAATCTTAAAGTTTTCTTACCCTGTCGATTATATCGATTCACATTTCGATATGATCGACCTGCTCTATTGATGTCCTCGGCATCTCAATCGATACAATCAAGTGAGGACAAAAAGCGTCCAGCAATCAAACATTCATCTGGACAATTTATTGATATATCGACGGATCAGTCGATATCATCGATATTCGAATATCGATCTTATCGAAAGTGGATCGATAATATCGACAGATAGTTTTTCGGCGCCCCTATTTTTCTAAAAAAAACTAGTATGAGCTTCGATATATCGATGACTGTCCGATTCAATCTGAACTCAAATATCGATAATATCGGAAGTCAGTCGATCATATCAATAGTGGTCGCATGTTTCCTCTAGTATAAATTTCAGGGTATTTTAATCGTTGATCGGGGTGCCAGTCGAGAAATAGATATTCATATGTCGATCATATCGAGACCTGGTCGATTGGATCGAGACCGGACACAAACTGTCCAGCAAGCTTATAGGTAAATCTATATGATTTATCGATCCCATCGATACGGATTCCAATATTATCGATATACAAATTCTGATGACATCGACTGTTCCCCGATCATATCTCTAGAACCTGAAATTCTTCAAGGCTTGTCTCTCTTATTTTCACCTGTCGATAGATCGATCCCGCCATCGATGGAATCGGAGTTCGAAATCTGATAACATCGATGTGTGTCTCGATCCCATCGACCAGTTGGCTAAAGGTTTCCAAAAGCAAAAATGACATTCGAGTTTGTATCATCGAGAGGTCAGTCGATACAATTGAGAGTATACGCTCGATCATATCGACTCTTGCTCGATGATATCGAACTCTGTCATAAATGTCGCCATTTGCCTATATATAGGGAGAGATTAGTCTTTATTACTGGTAGAGAAAGAAGATAGTGCTTCTGAGTGTTTTAAACTTCATATCATTTACCTTAAGCACTTTCTCTCAGGGAGTTCATCCTCCAATCCACCCTCATCATTGATATTCAATAGAAAGGATTGGAGAATAAAATTTCACATTCAAGGATCCTCCAGCTACTACCTTAATGGCAAATCATTAAGCTGGGATGCCTTGAATGCATAGATGATTGGAACCACTTTATCTTCCTAATAGAAAAATCTTTAGAGAGTGGAATTTCATCATAACCTTGACCCGACCTAAAGCCTAGTATAGGTATATCTTTTATATTACGGATCAAGGGAGCTGAAGACCCTTCAACATCAAGGAGGAGATCTTCGACATTACGCTGAATGGGACTCATCAACTTATTTATAAGTATTTAGAGTCCAGAGGTCACTTGTGATCATTTCTTTCTAGGATTGGGTCTTAAGTGTTGCTCACCCTTCGAAGTCCTCAAAGGAGGCCTCTGACAGGAGTATACGTGCGGGGTGCGTTGTGTGAACCCTTGCTCTGTAGAGAGTATAAACATCTGAGTGCGTTGTGTGGACCCTTGCTCTGTGTGGGCATAAACATCTGGTTAGGAGTGCGTCAGCAAAACTCCAGGATTTGAGGTGAACCGAGTAGAAACCTCTGTAAAGGTTAAAGGTGAACTTGATTTGAAATCTTAGGTTTGAGGTGAACCATGAGAAACCTCCTTAGTGAAATTCGGTACACTCAAGGGTTGAGTGTGGAAACCGGGAGTGGAGTAGACAAGTAGTTGAACCACTATAAAAATGATTGTGTTTGTGATTGATTCTTGTGTTTGATCTCTTGTGTGATTATATTAACTATATTTATACTTGCTCACACTTCACACACAGTCACATCCATCATAGACTATAACTGCTCAATGATTATCATTTAAATAGTTCTGTGATTGGACCCTTTACCAAGCTTGGAAGCCAATAGAGTTAAGTTTGAGTAATCCTAATCTGTACTTTGTGATAGGATTTTTAATAATTCATAAAAACCTTAAAAAGTCCTATTCACCTCCCTCTAGGACATATTGGCATATTCCTACTTCAACTCAAGCGGTCTTCACCGCTATTTTAAAATATGCATTTACATACTATCCATGTTTCATTACATTTATATAATGCATGGTCGATCTTAGGAGCCCTCATTGAAAAAAATGTTGATCCTGGTAGAGCGTTACCAGATGCGGGCTATGCGCAAGCCTTCTGAAAGGTGGAATCCTACCCAATGGGTGGATGTAAGTTGATGACCTCCAACATAAGTAGATGGACGATCATCCTATCTAATACATTCATACACTATTTACATCCATATCATTGTACATATAAATTTATGTTATTTTGATTACTATGATTATGAACCAAGCTGAGTTATTTCACTAAGCTTGACTAGTTTACCTTTTTATTGATGATAAAACCATACAGAGGAGCCATTAATAGATGATGTGACGCAAGAACCGGAAAGATCCACCATACCTAAACACGACCCATGTGAAACGTGGCCATACTTATGTGAAGATGAAGTAGCAGCATTAGACAATTTCTGATTATGTGATTTATTTATTAGTATAGTTTGATTAACGTAAAATACATATTGGTATTGATTTTGAGATTTTAAGAAATTATTTAGATTTATTCCATTGAAACAATGTTAGCATGGAATAAACATAGTTATATTATGATGGTATAATAAATGAATGATTTTTAATATTTATATTATTTTAACGGTCGTCAAGATTTATATATGCCTAGTTGATTGGTGTTAAGTATTATGCATGTGTAATTGGAGTTGGGGTGAAACTTCGACTGACTGTAATTATCACCTCTGATTAAATTGATTAAGGAATTAAGTTAGTACACTTTGTGTACGAGTTATGAACTGAAACTCGAGTTTAAGGGTGTACACTCTGTACTCGAATTTTGGGGCATGACACATGCGCACACTTGCATTCATTAAAGCACAAATGCATACGTCCATGCATACATCCATGCATCCATGCATACATGCATCTATCATTCTGTGAAACTTGTGACTATTGATATGCATTTTTGATCTAATTAGGGTTAACATTGACTCATGTGATTGTTAATTATGTGATTTTTGTGTGCGTGTGTGTATGTACATATATACTTACACTCTTATCACTTATGCCTATAGATCCAATCGTCCATTCATATATTCATTTAATCTTAACTGTTGAACATACACTAAACTCACCTAACCTTTTAGTTGTCTATCCGTGTGCATGGTCATGGTATATTTCTCTAACTATCAATTTAAACTTTTCATTCAATGAACCATATGGCAGATCCATATATATTTTTTAAAAACCACATTGTATTCATTTATTAGTAAAAGTGACTGTAAGTTAGCCTAGTTACGTGATTACACTCTTAAACATGTAATTATCCTAATTGTATCTCACCATCTAACCATATAACCCACTTGTATTCTTCAATTGAGCCACCCAACTATCAAAGTAAACTGTCCATTTCATAACTTATAAAGTAAATCTAAATCCACTAGTTAGTATCCAAATGGAACCCTCATGCATGTCACGTGAGATCTGGAGAGAGGGAGCCATTGAAATTTTATTTTCAGTCCACCATCAAGGATTATAAGTTGATATTAAACTCATTATTTAAAGCTTGTCAAGTAGTGGGCCATAATCAAGTTCTACCCTGATCTAATGGTCCGAGTATAAAATACATCAGATTAAACCTTGAAAGATGAAAATGAAAAAAATGCATGAAGCATCCGGGCCTTATAAAGTAAGTTGTGTAACAGTAAAAAAAAATGAAATAGAGAAGTATATGTGAGTGTTGCTTAAGCCCAAGTATGAGACCTGCTTCAGAAATTCGGAAGTTTATAAATAAGAGAACTAGCGGAAGTATAAATTCAGAGTGCGCTAGCAAAATGAAACATGGATAATCATATAAGCCCAAATATTTGACCCACCCAGCGAGGGGTCTTAGTTACAAAATTCATAAATTTCTGAGATAGTGCTCAACTGAAATTAAATAATGAGACTACTGATTTACCCCGAAATATGCCGCTGCCTCTTGCTGTGATTTGTCATCACTGTACCCTTCCTCGGGCTATGCGGTCGTGCCATTAAGGCCAGCGCTGACATCCTCTACATCTACCCCTGTATACTCTGTACGGTTGGATAGTGATGAATGAGTGGTCAGCTTAGTGAGAACTCCCCTCAAGATTACACATCGCCTCCTCAGCAGACATAAATTAAAGAAAATAAGGCAATAATCCAAAACAGGCAAGATATAGTCTTATTAAATGCATGGATGTATGAATGCACATCGACCTGGGGATGCTCATCCAGTCGGACTTGGGCTCACCACCCATGTAATCATCGACTTGGAATGTTCATCCAGTTGGAACAATAAATCGATAGTTGGTGGTATGGGAGCTAGCGAAACGATACCCCGATGATCGTAAGGGCACGTGCTACAACATTCAGAATTAGCTACTCATCATCACCAATATGCTATGGATGCATGATTAACTAACCCATTATTATTCTAGTTATAATCAGCCAGTTTGAGTAACTCAATGGTCACTACGGGGGGCTCATCACCCAGCATAGGTCGACAACTCGAGCATAGTGTCTCATGACCACCATCCTCGGCTCATGAGGTTCTCCACCTTGGGATGTTTTAATAAGACCCCTCGATCAAAATGACACCAGGTCAAGGGTCCTATTCTTTTCCACACGATCAGTCTAATTACATCCCATGAGTGGCTTACATACAATAGTGGAATCCTTCACGTGTAGTGTTATGAGTTATATGACAAAGCAACCATGTAACATGTAATAACATATGATTTTAAATGATGATGCTAAAACATGTAGGGAGGCACCATGAAATTTAAATAATAACTATGGACAATGCATTACCAATACATGTGGGTAGAAATCATTTCTCAGGGATTAGCTAGCATGTGGGCCTATCATATAGTGTGAACATGGTATCATAAATTAGATTTTTGTAATGAATATAAGGACCTTAAATTAATAGTAGCAGTTTTGTGCAAACTATGTTTAACTAACTTAGAGATGGAAAGCCCAAGGGGAAAGTCATCAACTGGAGGGTCGCAGTATTTACTCTGAGTCAACACTTTTGTGAATATCTTATAGCCCAAGAATAACACAAGTATCCCCTAGAGTTTATAGCTTGTATTAGCCGCATATTTCCAAGGTTTTTAAATCAATTGATATTGTGTGGCAAAGGGCTTAGAGGGCTCATGAATAAGGGCATTCAGGCCTGAATTTGGGATGTTCAGGCCTACCAGATCTTGGTCCAATAAGTGGCTCAAATTGGGCCTAGGTTATATATAAAAAAGGCCTAGACTGGGCCTAACCAGGCCCAGTTATTGGGTCCCAAAAATCTGGACTGGGTTGGAAGAAGTGGCTCCAAAATGTGTCCAAACTGGGCCAGTTTTGGCCCAGTTATTATGTTCAATACAAACCCAACTAGGGCTGCCCCACTGAGATTTGAATCTCAGGTGCGGCCCACCTATCGTACAGCTGGGGGTGTGGCCCACTTGCTGTTTAAGTTGGGGTGCAGCCCACCTATACAAGGGGCTGAATCTTGGCCCTTAGCACAACCCATTCAAGGCTTGATGAAGACCTGGTTTTAGGCCAGCTAAAGGGGGTTTCCAAGCCCATATAAAAGCCTGCATTCGAGTCATGGTTTCAGCTGGATTGAAGGTCCAACTGCTGCTAGTGTTAGCTGGTTTTAAGGCCTAACTGAGGCTCGATTTTGGATCTGTTTAGAGCCCATGTGGACTGGATTCAACCCTATTCTAGACCAGTTAACGGTCCAGCCAGAGGACCATTTTCAGCAGCTCATAGGCTGAAATTTTAGCCGTTCTCAGGCTGAAATTCTTGGTTGGTTTCAAGCTAAGTAACCAACTCCTTTCAAGATGAATATTCAGCTGATTATAGGCTACATCCTCAGTCATTTTTAGGCTGGATATCCAGCTGTTTCTCAGCTAATTTCAAGCTGACTTTCAGTTGATTTCACGTTACAGACCCCAATTATTTTTAAGCTGAACATTCAGATGTTCTTTTATTGCTTTCAAGTTGCTGTTGCAGCTACATTTATACGACAACTGAATGCAATTTTCATGGCTTGTTTCATTTCAGCTTTAGTGTAAGACCTGTATCCTAATTCGTACTGTTCCTTCGACTCCCGCGACCCTTCCTGTCGAATTTCGGTAATCCACGACTTGTAATCGATGTATGTGCACGACCGTAAGTTGTATCCTATAATTTGAGTCGGCTTAATCTGATACTTGTATCATTGCGACCGCATCGTCGCCGCGGTTCCAACGCCGTAACTCACGCACCGATCCGATACCCAGACGAGGATATGTGGGCCCACGTTCAGTTCGAGAAAAAATGCCGCGCGTTGGTAATCCCAAGAGAATCTCTACAACATGTCAAATCAATCCCATCAATCACCTCTCATGTCAAGTACAAAGCACCCATGCTTCCTTTCTCCACAAGTTAAGCAAACCCAAAAGTCAACCAATCCATCACCTCACCCATCACTCACATCCATCAACCATCACCCCATCCCTCACCTCACATCTCTCCTTATAAATCTCTCTCTTTCTCATTTCTCACCCTAAAATTTCAAGCAACCAAGAGTGCACGTCCATGGCTTTCCCAAGTGAGAGAAAAATGTGATTTTTGGTGGTCCACTTTTCCATCCCAAAACCTCCATTCTAGCCATCCAAATCTCATCATCTACCATCAAAGTGAAGCATAAGGAGATAGGATTTCCAACAGACCAAGGAGATCGCTAGGTGGGTGCTTCTATAGGCTTAGATTTCATTTTGATGATGGGCCAAGTGAGGCCTACCGATCAATGGTGTGGATCTCACTTTGGACCCTAAGATGTGCCCGATGACCACCTTGATCTTCATGATCATTCCATGATGGGGCCATTCTTCATGGACCCCATGATGATGATTTGATTTCTTAGTTGAATGAGGTCACCTAGACCTTTTATTTTGGTGGAGATCCATCTCCACCGTTGATTTTGATTTGGTGGGCCCACGTGTAATGAGACCCACTCGATGTATGGTTGATTTTAAAGGAGGGTCCATAGTGTCGGGGTCCCTCCATCACACGTGTTGATCTCTCTCTCTCTCTCTTGCTTTTATTTATTTTTGTGTGTGAAAATGTGATTGTGTGGCCCACCCGAATGGAACCCACTATGAAGCATGTTGTAGATCCAAGCTGATTATAGGTGGGGCTCACTTTATATAGGGGTGGTATCCACGCCATCTATCATTTGGTGGCCCACATAAGCAGGGCCCACCTTAATATACGTGCAGGCCAAAAATAGAAAGAAAAGAGTCCAGAGACATTATCTCTGGACGTGAACGTGAAAGCAGAAATATTGCCTTGGTTAAGGCATTTGAGGTGGGCCACTTGTATAGGACCCACCTTGATGTATGTTTCTAATCTAAACCATCCACCTCACTTCCTGACTCATTTTAGGCGTTGAGCCAAAAAATGAGGTTGATCGGAGTATCTAGTGGGCCATAGTGTTGAAAACAGTATCATTACCATTGAAATCTATCCAGATTTTTTGTACACGCTGAAAAAGACCCGATGTTGGTCTTGATACACTTGTTATAGGCTGTGGAATCCAATGACTGGAGTAGATTCATCAGATGCGGGCCCCACGCTTGATGAATCATGAAAAACCATGATTTCAAAAAAATAAAATAAATAAAAGCAGTAGAGGCCGCTGCCTCTGGACGCTGGGAGAGGACGCGCAACCATCCTACGTTGTGGGCAGACACCAGGGGGTCCCACGGCTGACCGTGTGGGCCCTACCTTGATGTTTATTTACCATTTGACCTGTCCATGAGGTGGCCCACCCTCTGAGGTGGGCCCTCCCCAAAAATGAGGCACATTTAAGGCTCAGGTAGCCCACACCGTAGAAAATAGGGTGATTGAACGGCTACCATTGGAGCCCTTTTGGGCACCACAGTAGTTTTGGAATCAATATGAAATTTGTTTTTACTCTTCATCCAGGTCTGTGGACCTTATCAACTGGTTGGATGACATATAAACATTATGGTGGGCCCCATGTGGAGCCCGCAATGATATATGTGTTTTATCACCACCGTCTGTACGGACGGTGGAGGCCACAGTGATGTATGTATTTCCATGCCGTCCAGCCATTTCCTTTGGCTGCTGAACGACTGGTGGGACCCACCATGATGCACGTGCTGCATCCTATTCCCCCCAACCATTTTGATAGATCATTTTAGTGCATGAGTTAAAGAAGGGGACAAATTTAAAGTTCAAATGGACCCCCCCCACCTAAAGTAGTGGCCAATGATGTCCACCGTTCAAAATTCCAAAGGGGCCATAATATCTTCCTATAAACTGATATTCGCCTCCACGCCATCCAGCAGGTTGGATGGAAATAAATGATATGGTGAGCCTTGTAAATTTTAATTGTGGAAGTCATTATCACCACTTATATTGGTATAACCCATTTGATAGATGTAAGGCCATGAAATTAGACCCATTTTGATTTATTCTAAGGCCCATGGGTTAAGGCCCATTATAATGTATTTAGGGCCCATGGGTTGAGGCCCATTGTGATGTATTAGGGCCCATGGGTCGAAGCCCATTGTAATATATTTAGGGCCCATGGGTTGAGGCCCATTGTGATGTATTAAGGCCCGTGGGTTGAGACCCACTGTGATGTGTATAGGGCTTATGGGTTGAGGCTCATCTTGACGTATTTGTGGCCCATTATTGAGGACCACCTTGGTATATGTATGAGGCCCATTTGATGTATTTGTGGCCAGTGGTTAGGGCACACTTTGATATATAAGGCCCATGGGTTGAGGCCCATTGTGATGTATTCAAAGGCCCATGGGATATGACCCATTGTAATGTACATAAGGCCCCTTTAATGCGGCCCACTTAATTTACCAAAGGCCTATATGATGTGGCCCATTTGATGTAATTAAGGACCATGGGTTGAGGCCCAACGGGTTGTCCTTAGAGTCCATTGCAATGTGCGATTTCTCCATGGATTGTATAATGATATTTTATGGCGTGCCATGCCTTGGGAGCAATGTTGGTTTGATGTCCACATTGTGAGGTAATGCTGGTTAAACGTCCGCATTACGACTCTCCCTAGGGCCCACTAATAGGCCCATACTAGTTGTGTATAGGCCATTTTGGTCCATCTGCATTGTAAGGATAGTTCATTACTTTATAATATGCCTAGTATAACTCCATGAGTCATGACCATACGCATCATATGTATGCTTGATATGAGTGGTGACTGATCATAGCATATGCCATTGGGCAAACCATTTACGGGACTCCTTATAAGACGGAGTGCCCCATAGTATCGCGCTGTACGCGCAGGATTACTGCATGACTGTACGGTGTGACTCATGCATCTTGCATATGTGTGGCTTGATCACCGAATGCCCTAGCGACATCAGGGCCTTGGCTCCACAGGTACATCGTGAATGGCCGTATCGAATACCGAAAATACTTGGTTCTAGCACTGTGGACACTTAGGATGTCCTTGGGTGAAAGTCTAAGAACCTTTTTGGTACCAGGAGATGCTCCAACGTCTATACCGAGTAGATACACGAGCGTCCTAGTGCCGAATACTAGTAGGCCGTGTCTCCCACTGTGTCATGGTCGGTTGGAAGGGGGTGTGGCCTTATCCACCTGAGTGAGGGGGCTATAAGCTAGGCTGAGTTTGACTAGCTTGTAAATGAGTCCGCTATCAATGAACCGGGTAGGTATTGGCAGACTACTGGTCAGGCGGATAGTGAGGTCTATTCCGCTTGCTTGACTGTACAGCTAGAGAGGTGGCAGTCATTGCGAAGTGTATTAGACCCCGGTGATATTCAGAGAGGAACTGTACTGATATGTGTACTTGATGAGTACCGACTTGCTTGGATTACATTTCGCATATGACATTCGGCTATGTAAGCCTCGTATTACATCGGTGTGGCCAATAGCATTCATGTCTCGCATCGCATGGCCTTAGTATGGCCGATAGCATTCATGCCTTGCATCACATAATATTAGTATAGTTGATTTTATTCATGTACTTACCGCATACTTTTGCACTACTATGATATTGTACACTTGGCGTTTACCTTGCACATACACTTACACCACCCTCTAAGCTTTTGTAAGCTTATACACTACAGTTGCGTGCAGGTAGCGTTGGATAGCAGCAGCGCTAAAGCAGGAGTGCGCATCTGGATATTTTGGAGTTTTTGACCACCTTGTATTTTCCTTTTTTACATTGTACTTAAAGTTTTTGATATAGTGGATATGTGGTGATGTTGTTTTGTAACTTGGTTATGCTTGTGGTTACGCTCCATTACAAAAAAAATTCATTCTAAAAATTCTCCTTGTAGGGTCCCAGGATCAGAATCTGGCATATGATTACCAGGAGTGAGAATGGGGCACTACGGAGGCTGTCGGCACCGGATTCGACGATCGGGATTCCTGTGAATCTGATTTCTAAATTTGGGGAGTGACGTTCAGACCATTTAACGACCCAGCAGAAAGACCGTTGAACCAGGGCCTGTTTGAGGCCAGATTCTAGCAGAAATCAAAGCCCATTACAGGCCATTTTTAGGTGGTTTCAATTTACAGGTTTTTGGGTTGTTTTACGAGCTAAATGTTCAGTTATCCCTGGGTTGAAATCTCATCCGTTTAGTAGCTAATTTTCAGTTACATTTCACATAACTGTCAGCCATTTTTAAGTTGTAAATTCCATCTATTTTTAAGCTATTTTCAGCTTAGATTCGGAGTCTCAAGAGGAGAGAGGGAGAAGGAGTTACCTGCCCTTGCCAGCTCCGCTCGGACTGCACCCAAGATCCTTCCTTCTACTCTCTCTCTTTTCTTTCCCTATCTTCTTCTCCCTTTGGTGGTGGGGCTGTAGGCCAACACTGACCCGACTCGGTCCGATTCTTACGGGCTGAGTTGGGGCAGTGTGCACTAAGCTCACCCAACGAACGTGCACCCCCTGTTTCACTTCTTCCTCCCCCCCCCCCCCTCTCTCTCTCTCTCTCCTTTCCTTGGTGTGGATTCTGAGGGCATTAACACCCCCTTTTATAGGCAAGGAGAGGGGTAGCCAATGGCTGGGATTTGCTCTGTACGTCCCCAGGGAATGACCGTTGATGCCATCTTTCCTTCCCCGAAATGGGTAGTCCCTGTTTTCACCTTTCTAGCCATGTCCGACCATTTTTGGCTTGTGAGAGGACTGTCAGTAGCTGGCAAGTGGACGTCGATAATCTTCAGGATAAACCAACGTTGGCTTGCCCATCAAGCCAGCAGGTGGTCCTTCCTCTAAGGATCCTAACCGTTCGTGATGGAATGGACGACCTTGTGCTAACTTCTTCGTTCCTTTGTAGGGGTCCATATCCCTATACAGTTCTTCTTGGACAGACCCCACGAACAAAGCGGATGGTTTGGATTGCCTGGAAAGTGGCCAGGGTGGCCCACTTTGGGGTTTAAAACTCATTAAATTCAAATACATGCAATGTGGGGAAAATTTTCTTCTCTTTTTACAAAAGGATTGGTCAACAGTCGTTTGACCGTTGGGCACAGTTTGGTGCACATTACATATGGGAAATTTGTGGTGCACATACATTGTGTATGGGGTCCACTACGATGATCACCTTAGATCCGTTTCGTCCAAACCCTTTGGGGGCCCTGCTTGGAGGTCCTGGTCCACTTGGGATTGATGGTGACGTCCCAGTGGGCCATATCATGCACTTCGGGGCTTTATTTGGTCCATACATTGCAATCCAATGGTCGGATTGGTATGATGGTTGGTTTTAACGGTCAAACGAGGTTCTAGAGTACATTGATTATTTGGTTGGTCATTAATTAATCCTCAAGAGTTGTTAGTGGGTTCATTGTCCCACATGACTTGATAATTTTACTTATAAGTTGTCTTATATATCTTGAAGTGTTTGTTGAGTTTTACCTTTTTGACTGGTGTCGGGTTCAACTTGGCTCCTACGGTCCCCGATGGATGGCTTCAATAGCAATTAGAAGTCTTGTCCTACATGTGTAAAGTTCTAGTCACCTAGTTAATCGATCTCAGTTTCCATAAATGTGGTTTTAAGAGGTAACACCTGTGTACTAGAGATACGGGGTGTTACACTCTCCTTCCACTATAATTCTTCACATCTTCACAATGGTGATGGTAGAGTGAATACGCCAAATTTTTTAAAAAAAAACATCCAGAAACTGTCGGAGAAAACAAGAGAGACAGATGGTGCTAGAGACCGTCAATTAGGGTATTTCAGGATTGAATCTAAGTCAATTATGTGTCATGTTCAAATCAATCTAACGAACTAGGTGGGTGATCCAATCCCAAATGTGAACTTTTTAGATACTTGTTTATTTATATATATATATTTTTAAAAATCTTTTTATTTTTCCTCTGAAATTTTTAATAAATTCATATTTATTTAATAAATATATTTTGTTGATGGGAATATGAAAATATAATGATTATGTTAATCTATTTGGAATAAATGAAAATTCTGAAATATATATTTTAATATATAAGTTTATGAAGGAATGAATTTATTTAAATTAAAAAATTTGAATTAATTTCAAAATAGTTTTAATTAATGATTATGTTAATTATTAAACTTAATCATGTAATTGATCTGAATTATTAAAAAAATTAAGTTAAAAAGTAAACCAAAATTTAAATTACAATAATTTATAATACTTAAAATTAATTATAATAATAATAAATTACAATTTGAATATGTAAAAATAATAGTATCCAAAGTTCAAATTAACAACTTCCTTTAACTTATTAAATTTAGATATAAAAAAACTGAATAAAGTTCTGAATTTAGAATGCTTGATATAAAATAATTAGATTAAATTTTTTAATTTAATTTAAGATAGATTCACATAAATTATTAAATAATAATTTAATTATATTGTTAATGTTATAAATTTATGGAATCGGTGTAATATTTTGTTTTTATAAATATTAAAATATGAATTTTAATTCTGATATTTTAAAGAGTTAATTAATTTAAATTTTAAATGAACTCAAGTTTAAGAAAATTTTTAAAATTTTGGAATTGAAGCTAAATTGATTATATTTCTATATTTTAGAATTTAGTGATTAATATATATTTAAACTTTATTAGATTGAAATTTTAATAAAGTATAATATTAAATTTAAAACTCATAAATCTTCTCCTTGTATTTTAAAATTTTTGCTTAAATTAAAATTTAAATAAATTTATCGCTTAAACCTAAATATACATTCTCAATGAAGAGAAATTAAAATTAGTTATAAAATAATCAATTTATTTCAATATATATAATTAACTTAACTTGTAAATTAGAATTTCGTGACTTAATTATAATTTTCAGTAAATCAAGGGACTGAATTTTAATAACACTAAATTTTTATAAATTTTGTATAAAACCTGCATTATTGTAGGGAAATATAATTTACTGAATCATGTTATTAATTATTTTGGGTTCATTTATAACATACATGCATTTCTATTTATTATGGAACTATGAAAAAAAGATGAAAAAAGAAATATAATGGTAAAAGTAAGTAGGGCGATTGTGTCTCTCGAATGAAAGACCCCAAAGGTAACAAGTAGGACAATCGTATCCTTTGGGTAAAAGATCTTAGAACTTATTGGATCCTTCGGAGTCTCTTTTGTATACGACGTATGAGTACAATTGTATGCGAGGACATGTCAGAGGTACGACTGGAGCAGTAGTCTGACTAGCTAACGTGTAAATGGGTCCCTGACCACAAGGTACCAATGCGTGGGCATTAATACAACATAACCATCCACTTGGGTACGGTGTTGTAAGAGGTGTTGGTTATTTGATTTCATTATTTATGGAATTCAGGGAAAGTATGGTATTTAGAGTAATCTTTATGATTCCAGCATTGAATACATGGTATTCTTAAGATTCGTATTTGATTCGTGTTTTGATATGAACTTTAAGCAAAGTATTTTATTATCTACACATATAATTTAATTCTAGAAATTTCAGATTTGGGTTGGATAAGATCCTACAAACTGTTATGCTCAGAGTGGAGCGAAGATCTAGCAATTGGCTTAGTTGTAGTTACCTCTCTATTTGTATTTGGAAAAAAAATGTATATAAAAAATTCAGAAGTGAGTCTAGACTGATAGTGTTATACATTGTATTGGATAAACATTTGTCTATTATAATGATTTTTTTTAATCAAATGCAGTTGTGAATGTTTAATATTAAATCATGACATAGGATTCAGAGTCGGGTTTGACTAACTCGGGTACTGAATTTCAGAGCGTGAAAAGGGAGCTTTAAAACATGTGAGGGCCAAAAAGGTTAATTTCATCGATTTTCATCTTGAGGTGCATATAAAAAGAGGAAAAGAGAAATTCTCTTTGAAATGTTTTTATAAAATTTCTCATGTGTTGATAAGGTTCGGGCGAGAGGTAAAAGGGGTTTTATTTAGATAGCTTTCTTCTCATATTTGTTAGGTGGAGAGAAGACATGACATGGTTTAGTTCAAAATCTTATTCTACATCTATAGATGTTATGTAATGTAAAAAACATTTCAAGAAAGCCATGAATGCATGATTTTTCTCATTGAAAATTGCATTATTATCCCCACACGACAAAAATGGTAGGGAAAGGACAAACCCTCTCTTTTCTTCTCATGTATTTTTTTCTTCCACAATTTCAAACTAAGAGAATACTAAGAGGGAGATAGAAAGAGATTTTTAAGTAGAAAAAGATAGAATACAAACACATTAGGGTTACTGACGAAGGAATGAACATGATGAGGTCGATCACCATCTTCCTCAAGGATAACTACTCCGAAACCATAGAGCTTCTCTGGATCCTCACAAATACTTCTCGAATTCATAAGGAAAAAAAATAAGGAATATAGAAAATAAATTCTATAAAATTCATAATTTGATTGATGAATGAGTAAATGAGCTGACACCCCTCTAAATAGGAATACTAAGCCATGGAAGAAGTTTCAGAATTAAACTACAACTAAGACTGTTAGAATTCGTGACTTACTATAAATAGTAAACTTACTATTTATCGACAGTCATGATTCCTACTAGTGCACATGGTTTTCGACCTAAAATAGTAAGTGTTGATGCCAAAATCCGGTCAGCCCTCCTTCCACGTCAACCACCACGTATGATCCCTGGAACCTACACCAGGAAAGCAGACAAAGGTGACCCTGGCTAAGCCGGGGGACCCTCCGATGCCTAAGTCAGGACAAGAAAATCAGAGTCTGAGTAGATAGTAGAGGAGAGCTCAATTTTTCGTACCTTTAGATATGGCGTGATGTAGTATTTATACTTAGCTGTCGAGTGGTCCGGATCCGATAATCTCGGCATGATCAGGGGGATTCCCGGATCGTGGAGATACCTCCCGCAATCTATCGATCATGTAGCATATCTGGCGGATTATGCGTATCTGCGAGCGAGGTTATCGACCACGTTTGGTTATGGTAGTTTACACGTTCAATGAGTGGGATATGCACATCTGAACATGCGTTCGGCTTGGAACGTTCGCTCTGTTCGGACTGTATGCTCGGCTCGGAATGTCGTTTGCTTCAGAATGTAGGCTAGAGCAGAGCGGCTATAACGTAGACGATCATCCGATCGGATCATAATCCGGGGTCCGACCTCAACCAAGTCGGCTGCTCGGATGGGTCGCGTCTTGAAACAAGTCGGGAGGGTCACGACCCGGCTCGGACTTGCCCTCGGAGCAGCGTTGTATTGTGAGCTCAGATTTCCCATAACAGAAGCCCCCTACTCTTCGAGTTTACTTGCCAGCTCGGAGAGTACTTAGGTAGGAAATCTTCCGCCCTCGCCGCAATGATGACGGATCTAGAATCATGTGCGCTAGCCGTTTTCTCTAACATGTGGCGACGGTTACGATCCCGAATCTCCTCCCAGCCTATGAGAAGTCACCACGCAGGCAGGATGCGTGCGCCTGACGGCTCCGAGTGCCGGGGCGTCGCTTCACCTGTCGAGGTACGCAGTCCGATGTCAGGGCCATACAATCAGTTCGTATCCCGCCAATGCAACGTTGCCAGGTGTACTCAGAGATCGACTCGTGCTGATTCGACGGTTGCCATTAAAGATTGCGATCAATGCAAGAATCGTTCGCTGCCTATATAAGGCGCTCCGGGCGTTTGTTAGTCATTTTGACGTCCTGATTTGAGAGAGCACACCGGAGAGGCGATTTTTGACGAGAGGCGATTCCGTCCAAACTCGAGATTTTCGGCTGAAAAGCGATTTTCGGCCATTATCCGGTGAGTCTCGCTCACCTCCATCCTTGTTTCTTCAATATCTTCCGATCTGGAGATGCTCCGTGGATACGGGGATGACTCCGAGCCGGGGAGTACTGAGAGCGGGAGCGGGTCTTCCGGCGGCCCTTTCGAGACCACTCGACTGTACCCCCCGCCTCGAAAGTAAAAAATGTTGGCTTCTAAGACCAAGAAACCCAGTAAGAAGATATCCTCCCGACCCCACCGAGTTGAGACCGCTACCGCCATTGAGATGCCTGCAAACCTACATACCGCAGAGGTAGTCCCCAGGGGTTCTGTCATGTCAGGATCCCAAATGGAGTGGATCCGTTCGGAGTTCCAAATCTCAGACTCCGTTAAGATTAGGGCTCCTGGCCCTTTGCACGTTGCTGGCGCTCCCGCTAAGGGTGAAGTGGCCATTTTTGTCTGTGCGCTGCAGTGCGGGGTCCGTCTCCCACTGCATCATTTTATTCAGAAGGTAGAGACCTATCTCGGATTGGCCCCTGGATAGTTCGCTCCGAATGCATGGAGGGTGATGATCTCAGCCTATATAATTTGCAAGCAAGTTGGGAACCCCGAGCTGACCCCAGAGGAGCTGCTGAGCCTGTACATAGTCAAGCATGACAGCAACGACCCATGGTATTATTTCGCGACTCGGGGGAGCAAGGGGTCGGGCTTAGTAATGCACCTGCCGTCCTCCAACAAGGACTGGAAGAATAAGTGGTTTTGGGCGGCAGGTGACTGGGAGGCTCCAGCTGCTGAGCTTAGGGCTTCGACGGCTCGTATCCCGACCCACTTTAAGAAATCAGGTCAGATTTCATCTGAAGTCCGGGTTGTTGTCTTGGTTTTTACATGTTTTGGTTGAAGTAAGATTTCTTTCCATTGTAGCTTTCGCAAAGGGGTTGCCGCTCATTGACTCAGACCAGAGGAATCAAATTGCAAAGGCCAGAATGCTGTTGGAGTCGCTTCGCTCCTGGGCCGACCTGATAATTGCGGCCAACCTTCACTGGTCTGGGCTCTGTAAGTCCCAACCTCTGGCCACATCTCTGAGTAAGCTATCCTGACCTCTTCAATAATCTTTCCTTCACTTATTTAGTAGCCGACAGTTTTCTTTCGTAGGCATGGCTGAGGCGTCCGGGACGCGGAAGAGGAAAGCAGCTCTGAGCGCAACGGAGCTACTCAAAGAAGCCCCCCGAGTGAAGATCACTCGGAAGAAGTTATCTCCCCCCCGCGTGGGAGAATCTTCTGCTGCACCAAATCCATCAAGTTCGGCACGGAGGCCCGCCGGCACTCCCTCCACGCTACCTGCCCCGAAGCGCTCGAGCACTACCGCGGCTCCTCCGGTAGTGCTTCGGCCAGTGGTACGTCTTCCTCCGGGGGTCGTCCGAGTGACCGAGGCTGAAACCCCGGTTTTGCCAAGCTCTGTTATTCGGGCTCCCTCCGTCGTCATTCCTCCTACCATCGTTCCCACCGCAGCCCCCGAGCCCCTCATCGCCGTTCCCTCATCCTCTGAGAGGGAGGGAGCCAACAGGGTAGCCGAAAATGTGCTTCCCTCCCTCCCGAGGTTGAGGAGGAGGTCGGTGCCTAGGGTCAAAACTCGACCGGCAGTCGGGTAGGGGCCGAGGGGACTGAGGCCTCAGCACAAGCGAGCACGAGCGGGGGGAGGTTCGAGCCAGGCTATCACATGGCGTGCTTGGTTTCGTGAGCCGCCAATCATGCTAAGGAGGAAGACATTGCCCAGACCCTTGAGCGATCGGAGAGCGGCTTCTTGAACGACTTCGCCTCCGTGTGCTACATGGTATATCTCCGGAAAGACCCTCTTTTTTTTGTTATTCACTATAGACTCTGATCTTTACTTTCTGTTCAGGCCATCCCGATGCTGCTCTCCATTTGGCAGAGAGTGCGAGAATACAAGGAGAAGGAGTCGGAGTTGGAGGCTCTCCGGGCCGAGGCGACGGCCTTAAGGTCTGAGGAGACTGGCCTCTGCCAACAGATTACGGGCGAGAGAGCCAGGGTCAGGCGACTGCAGGGAGTCGTCGTGAACTTGGAAGCCGGGAAGCTACATCTGCAGGATAAGGCAGATGATTTTAAGAAGAGCGGTGACGCAGCGACTGCTGAGCTGATCCGTGTCAGGGACCACGCGGACTCCTTAGCCGTGGAGACGGTTCAGCTTGGGGAAGCTTTGAATCGTGCCAAGGCCGAGGCGGCTGAGGAGCGGACACGAGCCGTGAACCAAGCCGTGGAGGCCCAGAGGGTGAAGGACGAGGCCTCTTTGGCCGCAGAGGTTGCTGCTACAGTCGAAAGCTTCAAGACTTCTAAAGAGAGGGATGCTGAAGCCGTAACGTTCTACAATCGCGGCTTCGACGCTTGCCTCGAGGCGGTCCTGGGTTTATACCCAGATCTTGACCTTGATCCCCTCCTGTCTGACGACTCTGAAGATGCCCCGGTCGAAGTCGTCCGTTCGGATCCAGCTCCTGACGCCCAGACTCCTGATGCCCAAGCTCCTCCTCTGGCCTAAAGACTATCATTTTGTTTTCCTTTTTTTTTTCAGCTATCAATGTACCTATGTACTTTTGTCCCTCCGAGGGGATTCAATGAAGAACATTCTTTTAACATTGTCTATTTGTATGTCGATTTGGTTTCTTTATGGGTTTAGTCAGCTACCGTTTAGATAGTTTTTAGAGTCGGTTGTCCAAGCTTCCTCGGCCCAAGTTTTAGCTGGGCCCGATCTCTTTGGATGCTCGGCTCGTCTCCTTTGTTTTGTTGTATGCCAAGATGAACACTTAATCGGGGGGTCGGATCGTTATTAGGCTTCTTTCCTTTGAAGGGACGCCATGTCGATTTTTCATTGGGTTAGGTTCCTATCCTTAGAGGATCGGACCATTTATTAGGCTTTTTCCCTTGGAGGGATGCCTCGCCGATCTCTCGTAAGGTTGGGTTCTAATTTCTTAAGGGATCGGACCATTTATCTCGTATTTGTGCGGATAGGGCAATCGAATAAGCATTCAAAGGTAGAATCGATCTTTTATTAAGAGCCTTAAAGGCCAGTCGCTCGAAGGCATACATTGCATCATGAGCCTTAAAGGCTATTTCCTCACGGGTAGTAGATCTTCAAGTGCTCGGTGTTACAGGGATGAGGGAGATGACGGCCTTCCAGGTCTTCCAGGTGGTACAAACCCGATTTGGCAGATCTGACCACATGATATGGATCTTCCCAATTGGGTCCGAGCGCTCCTACCCCTGGCTCGGCCGTGTTCTGGAAAACCCATTGGAGGATTAAGTTTCCTGATCGGAAGCGCATAACTTTAACTTTGGAATTATAGAAGCGCACTACCTTCTAGTGCCGAGTCGCTGTTCGGAACTTAGAAACTTCTCGGAGTTCCTTGAGTAAATCCAGATTAGCCGCTATTTGCTCGGAGTTTTGACTTTCTTCGAAACCCCTAACCCGCACCGTAGGGAGTCCGATTTCCATCGGCACCATTGCTTCCGAACTGTAGGATAACGAAAATGGAGTTTCGCCCGTCGAAGTCTGAGCTATAGTCTTGTAGGCCCAGAGGACGAAGGGGGGCTATTCGGCCCAATTTCTTTTTACTTTTTCCAGCTTCGTCTTGAGATGATGCTTGATGATCTTGTTGATCGCCTCTACTTGTTCGTTCGATTGTGGGTGCCGAGGCGATGAGTAAGCGTTCATGATGCCGAGCCCTCGACACATGCTACGGAATTTGTCATTATCGAATTGGCGGCCGTTATCAGAAACGATGGTCCTCGGAATTCCGAACTGGAAGATGATATTTTTCCACACAAAGTCGATTACTTTCTGTTTGGTGATCTTTGCAACTGACTCAGCCTCGGCCCACTTGGTGAAATAGTCGACTGCGACTATAGTAAACTTGACTTGTCCCTTCCCAGTGGGCAAGGGACCGATGATGTCGATCCCCATTGAGCGAACGGCTATGGCCCACTCATGGGGGTCATTTCTTTTGCCGGTTGTCTCGGCACAACAGTAAAATATTGACACTTATCACACTTCCGTACAAAATCCTTGGAGTCTTGCTTGAGAGTTGGACAGAAATACCCTTAACGAAGTATCTTCATGACCAAGGCATGGCTGCCCAAGTGATTTTCGCAGATTCTCTCGTGAATCTCCCAAATCATGTAATCGGCCTCGTCCCACCGGAGGCACCTAAGGTAAGGTTGGGAATGTCCCTTCTTATACAGCACTCCGTCCAATATTTCGTACCGAGCCATTCGGACCCTAAGTCGCCTAGCCTCTAACTTATCCGAGGGGGTCTCACCGGTTGATAGGTAATTGAAAATCAGGTCCATCCAACTAAGAATGGACTGGACGGGGTTAACTTTCTCTGACTGGCCGATGCTTGGGGGCCGGTATAAAACCTGGGATCTTACACTCGGAGGCTGAGGTGAGCCTTGCTAAGGCGTCGGCCCATGAGTTCTCAGTTCTGGGGACCTGTCGAACGGTGTAGCTCCAGAATTTCTCGATCAATTTCCTCACCTCTTCGAGGTAGGCGATCATTCTGACTTCCTTAGCTTCGTACTCCGAAAAGATATGGTTCACCACCAACTGTGAGTCGCTGCGGACTTGCAGGGTCTGAACACCCAGGCTCGCTGCTAGCCTGAGCTCAGCCAGCAGCGCTTCGTACTCGGCCTCATTGTTTGAAGCTTTGAACCCGAGCCTGATGGCGTATTGGATCGTCGTTGAATCAGGCGCAATCAGGACGACACCGGCTCTTACTCCTTTAACGTTGGAGGATCCATCAACATAAAGGACCCACCCCGGATCTGATGCGGGCTCTTGATTGATCAGCGAGGCGGGCGGTGTCATCTCGACTTCCTTTTTGGCTTGCTCTTCGTCTGGAGTTGTAAACTCGATGATGAAGTCAGCTACGGCTTGTCCCTTGAGTGTCGTCCTAGGCCGGAACTGAATGTCGAACTCTTTGAGCTGTACGGCCCATTTGGTCATCCGGCCTGACACTTCGGGTCTCTGGAGGATCTGCCTCAGAGGGGAGTCCGATAGCACGATTATGGAGTAGGCCTGAAAGTACGGCCGTAGTCTTCTGGCCGAGACGACAAGGTAGAGCGCCAATTTCTCTAAGGACTGGTACCTCGTTTCTGCTGGTACCATGACTTTACTTACGTAGTAAATAGGATACTACTTGGTTCTGACTTCTTGGATCAGAGCCGAGCTGACGGCTGAAGTCGAAACGGCGAGGTAGAGGAAAAAGGGCTCTCCTTCTTCCGGCTTGGACAAGAGAGGCGGCTGTCACGCCCCAAACCCGGGAATCGGACTCATAAGAATCCCGATTATCGAATCTGGTGCCGACAGCCTCCGTCGTACCCCATTCTCGGCTCCTAGCATTCATATGCCAGATTTCGATCCTGGGATCCTACAAGGAGGATTTTTTTTTTTTTGTACATATAACTAGTAATAATCATAACCACAAGATTACCCAATTCACAAGGATAACATCATCATCACATATCCACTAATATAATCGTTTGAGTACAATACTGAAAGGAAAATACAAAAATAAAAGTCAAGCTCCAGAAGACCACTGCACACTCCATGCTCAACACTGCTGCAACCTAACATCACCTGCACCCATCTATCGTGTATAAGCTTATAGAAAGCTTAGAGGGTGGTGTAAGTGTGTGCACCAGGTAAGTGTCAAGTATTCAATACAATGTCATAATCATACGATACCAAAAAAATGATAATCCATAAACCATACAATGTCTAAATAAGCAGAAACACTAATAAGAGCAGAAATTATCAGAGTAAGCAGAAATACTGACAAGATATAAATCATACGATAACAGAGTAAGCAGAAGTATGGACAAGTCTATAAGTTAATCAATATCAGGACACGCAATATAGAACAACTATGCGATAAGGAGTCATAAAGAGTCAAATATCAGATGCCGAGGATGCAATGTAATATACAAGTCTTGCTAAATCTGTCTAGGCCATATAAGTGCAGAAATAGCAACCTAAGATACCATATGCCTGCAGATATAATGCAATATGCGATGCGAATGAAATAATCATGCTGGAGTGTGAAGTCGGGATGATAGTACGTAGTATCGCAGCTATGGGGTCCACCACAAGGGACTTCTATCCAAACCAGTCCCATACCTAAATTTGGATAGTCAGGCTCGACATGGTAAACTCCTGATCTTAGGTTGGTCGCGCACCCAACTGAAATCCTTGCCGTAACGAAAGTACACAACAATTAGTTGCGCACCACTAGGCCGAGTGGATAGTGAATGAATGAATGAATGAGCATGCAACTCCTACTCGATAAGTCCACATATCAGTACGGTTCCTCTCTGAAAAATCACCGGGGTCTATTACACTCCATACCAAATTGCCACCCCATCACGCGCAACAAGGTGAGTGGAAGAGACCTCACTATCCACCTGCCAATATCGGGCTCGGCTCGTCAATAGCGGACCCATTTCTCGAGCTGGTCAGACTCAGCCTAGCATTGTCCCCTCCTCTTGGGCAGGTAAGTCCACACCCTCTTCCAACCGACCACGACACAGTGGAGAGCGCAGCCATCTGATAATCGGTACTCGGTGCTCATCTACCCACTCGGTCTAGACGTTGGAGCAACCTCTGGAACCAAGAGGGTTTAAGGACTTTCACCCAGGGATATCTATAGCACCCCATGTATAACATATTTCTGGTGTCCCATCTGACCATCCATGATATGTCTGTGGAGGCTACAGCCCTGATGTCGCTAGGGCGTACAGTGGTCATGTCATACAAATGCGAGATGCATGAGTCACACAGTGCAATCATGCATCAATCCTGCGCATACCGTGTGCTCATGTGAGAAAATCTCCGCCTATCAGGAAGTCTCATAATAACCAGCACTATGACATATACAATGGTCAATCATATCTCATAATAGACATACAGATGATGCGTATGAGCATGTATCATGGTGCTATGCAGTCACATACTCATAATCGGTATCAACCATCGGCCTCGACAATGTGGACATTTAACCATCATTGCCCCAAGGAATGACCCTCATAGATCCAAACATATAATGGGCCCACGGCCTCACACAAGGGCCTAATATACGACATAATGGGCCTTACTCAAGGGTTACATGTACATAATAGGTGGGCCCTGCTCATGGGCCTAACATACATCACAATGAGTCTCATCACCTAGGCATCAATATACATCACATTGGGCCTTAGACACGGGCTGAATACACATCACGTCGGGCCTTAAATACAGGTCGCATGTACATCACATTGGGCTCTGACAATCGAAATTGGCAATCGGCCACGACGAATCAAAGTCGGTAATCGGCCCTGGTCGATAATCAGCCTCGATCGATAATCGATAATCGGCCATCAGAATCGGTACTCGACCTCGATCGATAATCGGCAATCGGCCATGACAAATCAGAATCGGTAATCGGCCCTGATCGATAATTAGCCTCGATCGATAATCAAAAATCAGCCATCAAAATTGGTATTCGGCCTCGATCGATAATCGACAATCGGCCATCAGAATCGGTACTCGGCCTCGATCGATAATTGGCAATCGGTGATCAGAATCGGTACTTGGCCTCGATCGATAATCAGCCTCGATCGATAATCAGCCTCGATCGATAAATGGCAATCGGCCACGACAAATCAGAATCGGTAATCGGCCTCGATCGATAATCGACAATCGGCCACGACAAATCAGAATTGATAATCGGCCTCGATCGATAATCGGCCTCGATCGAAATGGCAATCGACCACGATAAATCAGAATCGGTAATTGGGATAGATCGATAATCAGAGTCGGAAAATCGGTCACATCAATCGGAATCGACAATCGGTCACGAAAATTGGGTGCGATCGATAATCAGATTCGACAAATCAGTCACGACAATCGGAATCGATCAATAATCAGAATCGAAAAATCGGTCACGACAATCAGAATCAGCCTAACAAAGGGCTTAAGGGAAGGTCACAGTGAGGACCTTCAACCATCATTGCCCATTAATGTGGACATTTAACCAACATTGCTCCCATAGAGTGACGCTTATAAGGTCAATCATATGATGGGTCCACGGTCTCATCCAAGGGTCTAATACACATCATCATGAGCGTCGTTTATGGGGCATAATCGCATCACATTGGGCCTTACTCATGGGCCAATGTATATAACATCAGGCCATATCATTGGGTCGAATTAAATGGGCCAATACAAATGGGCCAAATCAATTGGGCCGAGTCAATGGACCAAATCAAATGGGTTGGAAATCCATCACAATGGGCCTCATCATGTGGGTCGAAAATATATCACAATGGGCCTCGTATATGACAAGTGGGCCGCACCAACGGGTCGCACCAATGGGTGGGTCCATCAATGGACAACTTGGATAAAACCCGTACATCACATGGAGGCCACGTGAATGGACGGTGTGAATACAAAAATACATACATGTAGGTGGCCCCCCACCCGTTTAGAAATCAGATGGACAGCATTTACGAAACATATATATCACGGTGGTCCACTGTCCAGTCATCTGGACGGTTGGAATAAAACACATACATCACGATATGGCCCACACATCACATACATCAAGGTGTGGCCCACCATCCAGCCATCTGGACGGTGTGAACCAACACATACATCATGGTAATCCCACGTAACTGCTGACTGTATACAACAGCTATACAGCTGGTGTCATCGTACACCAGCCAATCATCCAGCAGGTGGTCCTCACATGAGGCGCATCACAAACGTAAGTACATGTATATATATAATGAATATAATAATATTTATATGTTTGAAATGGTGCAGCGCCCAACGTCCAGACTCAGGACGTCCTAGACAGACTACGTAGATTTTACATACATGCAGGTGGTCCTCTATCTGAGTGATAGACGGTGTTGATACAATATATATCCAGGTGGGCCTACCCCACACGTGCAGCAGGTGTGGGTGGGTCCCACGTCCTCTACATAGGTGGGGTGGACAAAATAAATACATTAAGGTAGGGCCCCACACGTGATAACTGACCAAAAGGATGGACGGCTTAGACACAAACACCAAGGTGGGCCACTATACGAACGGTGCAGGTACACATGTACCATGGTGGGGCCGTACATGGTAGATGAAACACGTACACTATGGTGGGTTCCACCAGATAGACGGACGGCTGGGAGGGAGCTTCCACGTGCAGTAGGGTGCTGCTGCTACAGCAGGCCCATCATCAAGGCAGATGAACGGCTTGATGAAACACATATCTCATGGTAGAGCCCACAGATGAGTGGTTGGCGTGGATGAAACTATGCACACGTGTGGCCCATCCAACACTGTCCAGAAGTGGACGGTGTGGATGCAACACATGCCAACGGTGGGTCCCACATAGGTGGGCCATCCCACTTCCCTCTCTCTCATTATATAATATAATATAATATATATTATACTATATTATATTATAATATCATATGCATTGATTGAGAATGCATCCAGCGTCCACTGTCCAGAGATGGACGGACGACCTGGATGAAGAATATATATACGCAAGGTGGGTCCATCCCACACATGTAGCACGTGTGGGTGGACCCCACACGCACCAAAAAGGATGGACGGTTTATATATGAAACACATATATCACTGATGGGTCCACGTGGGAGTAGCCCACCGTAACATCTATTTATATAATTTATTATATTATATAATATTACCCTAACATCTATTTTTATATATTATATTATATAATATTATATGTCATACATATATACGTGTGTGTCTGTGAGGGAGGGAGAGGCATCAGCGTCCAACGTCCGGTCTGAACAGACGGTCTGGATGTTGGGATGTGTACATCGATGAGGGCCCATTTTCACACGTGCAGCACGTGTGGGGTGGGCCCCACACGCCTGCCAAGTGTATGGACGACATGTATAAATCACATACATCATGGTGCACCCCACACCTGTACCGTCCAGATGGAAAGTGTGGGGTATAGAATAAATGCATCAATGTGGCCCTGCACGCTGCAGGTGGCCCTGGTGCTGTCCAAACTAATCCAGCACCGTCCGAATAGTCTGGACGGTGTGGATTGAATTAAATAAATCTCGGTGTGGCCCTTCTATCAATGGGCGGTTTGGAGAAACACATGCCTCATGGTCAGCCCATAGCTGTTGACATCAACTGCAACATGAGCTGCCAGACGGCTCAGATAAACAACACATCATATGGTGGGCCACACGCATCAAAGGGGAGAGAGAAGAGGAAGCGGTGGAGATGGGAGGGACCCCGCCACCTCTTTTATACAAGGCATATATCAAGATGGGTCCCACATATGTGGGCCTTCTAATAATAAAAAATCAAATATAAAATCACCCACAAAACAAAAGAAAAGAGAATAAAGAAAGAATGAAACACCCACCTCAAGATCTCTTCTTCCTTCTTCCGCCTATGCACTCTAGAGCTCCAAGAGGACATTTTCAACGGTTGAGATGATGGTCCAAGGGTTGAATTTTATGGTAGGAAGGTGTGCCACACTAGCTCTCTCATGGGGAGCTTGGACGTGGCTTGCTTCCATGGGAGTTTTCTTGGAATGATAAGAGAGAAAATGAGAGAGAGAAGGGTGAGGTGGAGTGATGGGATGAGAGGGATGGTGAGTGATGTAAGGGAGTACTTTTATTGTAAGAAAAGTTAACTTTTGGGGAGGGTAGTTGTACTTGGCATTAATTGGTGATGTGTACTTTGATTGATAAGATTGATGAGATATTTCGTAGAGATTTTCTTGATACTTGCAACGCGCGGTGTTTTCTCGAACTGAACGCGGGTCCACATCTCCTGGCCTGGGTATCGCCTCGGCTTGCGAGACGCGCCATCGGAACCGCAGCGATGACGCGGTCGCTAGGGTACAAGTGTCGAGTTGAGTCGACTCGGGTTAACGACGTGTGAATCAGGGTCGCGCGTAAATGCCGGTTAAGGGTCGAGGTTGCTGGGATTCGTTTGGGAAGACCGCAGGCTTGCTCACACTTCACCGTCCATTCCGCCCTCTTGTGGCCTTTCAGCTGCTGGAAGAAAGGAAGGCATTTGTCTGTAGCCCTAGATATGAAACGTCCGAGGGTTGCGACTCTTCCCGTGAGACACTGTATTTCCTTAAGAATTCGAGACGAGTTCATGTCCAGGAGAGCTTTGATCTTGTCTGGATTCGCCTCGATACCCTGCTGGCTGACTTGGAAGCCCAGGAATTTCCCTGACTCAACCCCGAACACGCACTTGGCGGGGTTAAGCTTCATCTGGTATTCACGGAGGATGTTGAATGTTTCTTCGAGATCAACAAGGTGGTCGGAGGCTTCGATACTCTTCACCAGCATGTCGTCCACATACACCTCCATGGTGTGTCCGATTTGTTTGACGAACATCTGATTCACCAGCCTCTGATACGTTACCCCAGCATTTTTTAGGCCAAATGGCATGACCCGGTAACAGTAGAGTCCCCTGTCCATGACAAAGGTGGTCTTCTGCCTATCTGGGGGATGCATGGTGATCTGGTTGTACCCGGAATAGGCATCCAGAAATGAGAGTAAGTCGTGTCTGGCCGTGCTGTCCACCAGTTGTTCGATCCGAGGTAGAGGGAAGCTATTTTTGGGACACGCCTTATTCAGATCGGAGTAGTCTACGCATACCCGCCATTTCCCGTTTGACTTCCTGACGAGCACGACATTTGCTATCCAGTCAGGGTAGTATACTTCTTCTATGAAGCCCGCATCGAGCAGGACGGAGACCTCCTCGGCAATGGCTTCATATCGGTCGGCATCGAACGACATTCTTTTTTGCTTAACTGGCCGGTGGTCTGGGTCCACGTTCAGCCTGTGAACTAGCACGTCGGGCGAGATCCCCGGCATGTCTGCGTGCGACCACGCAAAGACGTCCCGGTGTTGCCTCAAGAAGGCCAGTAACTCATCTCTCCGCTCGGGATTCAGGGATGCTCCCAGCTGAACAGTTTTGCTCGGATCTAATTCATCGAGCGGTATTCTTGATAAATCTTTGACGGGGGGATGCTCCGTCGCCTCGCGAGGGTCCAAAGCGTCGACTACGAGCCTTTGTCTAGCAACCCCTTTTCTCACGGCTACCGCATAACATCTCCGGGCCTCGCGTTGATCACCTCGGAGATAACCAATCCCGCCTTTGGCTGGGAACTTCATCATCAGATGATAAGTTGAGACGACCACCCTCATCGCATTGAGGGAGGGTCAGCCCAGAATCATGTTGTGGACTGATGGAACATTGACAACTAAAAAGTTAACTAAAAGTGTGACTTGATGTTGCCCTTCTCCCACTGTCATTGGGAGGGAGATGGCTCCTTCGGAGATGACTCTCTCTCCTACAAAGCCGTGCAAGGGAGTCTTCACAGGACGGAACTTGGACCATGGAATTCTCATCTTCTCAAACGCCTCGGAATACATTACGTTAGCTGAACTCCCAGTGTCGACTAGGATGCGGTACACTTTGTGATTGACTATGGTCATAGTGACCACTAGCGCGTCATCGTGTAGATGCTGGATACCGCATGCATCATCTTCTGTGAAGGTTAAGCTGCACGGAGCGACATGGAGTTCCTTGCTAGGACGTTCCGTCAGGTGAATTTGGTGTTCCGACTCGGAGCTCCGGGAATGGACTTTCCGTGCCCTGTTTGAATCTCCTCCCCCAGCTGAGCCCCTGAAGATGGTGCGAATTTCGACGGGCTCCTTTGGGGGGTTGTTTGACTGCTCTTGCCGCCGTTCTTCTCTCCGAGCGGATTTCTTCTTTTTGACATAACGACGTAGATGTAATTTACGGATGAGTGATGTTTTAATTTAAACCAATCTGATTTAAATGATTTTAACTCGCAAGTATACGAATCAGATGTAAATATGGTACGTATTACGAGATCGTTCCCACGAGGACTGGTTATCACAATTCAAAATTTAAGACTCTTCTTAACTAATCCAACAAATATTTTAGCAAACTAATAAGTAAATTAACACAAATCTATGGAAAATAACTGAGAACTATGAGAAAAATTCAATCCAGGAGAAGACTAGGACTTTCGAATCCACCCCTAATTATCCTAACCCTTATTTTACCTGTTGATTCACCCTAATTCAGATTGATATCAAAATAAATAAAGTACACTCTATGTCCTTGGTCGGGTATACAGAATGGATAATCTTTTAAAAGTATATGGATCACATCTTTCCATCTATGGTCAGGCATGGAGAGATATAAATCCTGTTTCTTCCTCTATAGGAGACTTGTTCATGGTCAGACACAAGCACCTACAGTAATATTCTAAACAACATCCATATCTAGACTTTGGTCGAGCTCATAGAATGGAGAAGTATAGAAATCTCAGGAAAGCACACTAGAAAAAGAAACAAATCAATCCAATTAAAATAAATTTGACATAAACAAGAGTCAATCAAATTAGGGGCTTCATCTCAGCCCTAGCTAAGAAGTTTAGCAATCCATAAAATTAATTAGGAAAAAAGAAAATAAAAAATAAAAACATTAAAAACATCTTTCTTATCTCTCTTCTTCTTTCTTCTCTCTCTTCTTTTTCTTCTCCTTGACTCTGGATCTTCCTTCCTAGCTCTGAATGACTCCTCCCCACGTCCAAAATCTCCTTATATAGTTCCTGGAGTGCTGAAAATCGGATTTGAATCGGATTTGGAAAGCCATGCATGCGCAGCGAAAGCCTTTTCGCAGCCAAGTTCGGTGCCTCGAAACACGCCACTTTTCTCTCTCAAATTTCAAAGAAACACCATCCTTTAGGACTTTCTTGGGTCCTCTACACAATAGACGGTTCAGATCTGCCATATGATCAAAGATGGTGGGCCAAAACTGCCTGAAAAAGTCAGTTTTCGCGGATGTGCGAAACCTTTCGCACCATTTCACTGTTGTGATCGGTGGGCCCCACAGAAGCATTTTTTGGAAAATCCACCCCATTCATTGGATTCAGAACGAAATTTCAGTCAAGAATGGATGGTTTTGAATGTCCATTGGCATGTCTCAGAGAAGAAATAACTAAAAGATCAGATTTGAACGATACAGGGCAGCCCTTTTGTGGCCTCCGTATCTCACACGTGTGTACGCATGGGTACAAAAGGTTAGCATGGTTTTGTAGCTCTCGAAGCCCTCTACAAGATGGACGGATCAGATCGACCGTATGGGGCATGTGTGGGGTCCACTATCAGCCGCAAAACAGGCCAGCGGACGGCGTTGGCTGACGAAAACGGAAACTTCCATTTTTATTTTTATTTTTTTCTTTCTTTTTTGGTCAGAGACGGTCAACCGTCTCTGACATTTTCCATGCACGTGTAGTGCACTTGTGCACTATGCACATTTCATTCATGTGGGGTCCACTGTGATGATTTTCAGAAATTTTTGCCGTTTAAATTATTTCTCATCTCATTTAAACCGTCAATAATAATTTTGAGGCAGTTCCAGATATCAGGTGGGCCCAGAATCAACGGTTTATGGGCTGATCTGTCAGTTGGGGCACTTTCATAGTGATCCAATGAATGAAATTTTACGTGTACGGTTAATTTATGGCCCTCATCCCATATATGAAGTTTCAAATTGATTGGATGGCGGAAACCATGTGATCTTGCATTCTTGGACCAATTTTGCGCCTCTTTAACGCGAATGGCTTAATTTTCTCAAATCCCTGCCATGTAAATCCATCAATATTGGTCTTCTAGAGTCCTTTCCTTGTTCTAGTGACTTCAGATCAACAAAAACACACTTTTAATATCCCTTTTTCAGTCAACGCTCCTGATTTCATCCTGCAATGAAAATATAATTAAAATATGGCATTAAATATTATCTTGTTGATAAAATCTGGTAATAGTCGGGGTCTAATATGCAATATTTGACCCTCATCAATGAGGGACTCAATCTCGTCCTTCAGATCCACACAATCGTTCGTGTTGTGACCATGGTCCCTGTGGAAGGGGTAGAATTTTCTCTTGTCCATGTGTTCTGGATCAGCCCTCATGCAAATCGGCCAATTGAGTAGCCTTTCTCCTCGGATGTCTAGAAGGATCTGCTCGGCGGATGTATTGAGTGGAGTGTAGGAACGGAATTTTTTTTCCGGCCTACGGCTCGGATAATGAACGCGAGAAGCGCGGTCATCCGTCTCTTTGCTAGCCGGCTGGGAGTCTTCGTTCCGGGGTCTCTTTCCCTTGTTCATCGAGTTAGACGCCTGTGCACCCTTTCGGGCGTTGGTGAACTCCTCTGCGTTAGTGTACTTCTGAGCTTTCGCCATGAAGTCCGCTAGCGTCTTCGGTGGATTCTTTCCGATGGAGAAGGCAAACTTTCCTTCTTTCAGTCCGCTCAGAATGGCGGCAGGGCCATCTTATCGTCGTAGTCCTCGACATGCAATGCTTCTTCGTTGAAGCTGGTGATGTAATCCTTCAACGACTCCTTCGGGGTCTGCTTAATGGTAAGCAGGTGAGTGTTGGGCTTCCGACTTCTCTTATCGCTTATGAACTGTGTAAGAAATAGTCGGCTCAGTTCCGTGAATGAACCCACGGAACTAGGCTTCAGCTGGCGATACCAGATCCGAGGGGACCCTGTGAGGGTGATAGAGAACCCCCTACACATCATTGCATTCGTTGCTGTCTGGATCTGCATCCAGGATCGATAGGATTCCAAGTGTTCGGATGGGTCCCCAGATCCCAAATACTGGATGACGGGAGACATCCAAAACCTCCGCGGCATCACTTCAGCCATGATGGCTTAGTTGAAGGGAGGCTCGGTCTCTTCCATCATCGCCTGGATCGTGGTCGGAACTGTCGATTGTTCTTGCTTTTCTCTAATATCAGGAACTTATCCTTCAGTTCCGCAAAGCACGCTTCCCAGGGATCCTTATTTTCAACGACAACCTCTGGGGTATGTTCAGCCTCCAATATTCTCCCTTTCCTTCTCCGTTCTAACTGATGACGGAGGTCCGTGGGTGGCAGGGCAGATGTGGCTGAGTGGACGGTTGTCGGAGCCCGAGCAGGCTCGTTCCGTGCGGATGCCTCGCCACGTGCCGCAGGAAGATTTTGACCCGACTGTGGTACCCCTGAACCTTGGGAAACTTTGGGCCTCACACTCCTCGGCACGAGCGAGTTTCCACAAACAGCCCCACCGGCTCGAGAACGGGTTGTTCTTGAGCCGGGGGTAGTTCTGGCTCCCACTGCTGTTTCATCTGAACATGCGTTCGGCTTGAAACGTTCGCTCTGTTCGGACTGTATGCTCGGCTCGGAACGTCGTTCGCCTCGGAATGTAGGCTAGAGCAGATCGACTATAACGTAGACGATCATCCGATCGGATCATAATCCGGAGTCCGACCTCAACCAAGTCGGCTGCTCGGATGGGTCGCGTCTTAAAACAGGTCGGGAGGGTCACGACTCGTCTCGGACTTGCCCTCGGAGCAGCGTTGTATTGTGAGCTCAAATTTTCCATAATAGTATCCTATTTGGTCAACTATAATGTTCTTCCAACAAATAGTAAGTATCCTATTTGGTCAACCAAAAATTATAAATGTCTAAAAACTGACAATTTGTAATATTTTGAAAAAAAATCCATGATGTGTAGAAATAAGTACATTTCAAATATAAATTATAAATGTCTAAAAATTGACAATTTGTCATATTTGCTCTTATTGTCTCAATTTCTATTTTTTGTAAGGTATGTGAGGAAGTCTATTACTGCCATGCCATTAAATTTGGCATACGTATGCCAAATTTTAATACATCTCTCAAATATAACCTTTCAATTAATTGACAATGTACCAAAAAAAGGAAATCCTCAAGTCCTCTTATCCATTTGAGTGTGAAAAAAAAGTTGATGTAATTAATCGCCAGGAGTTGGATAAGTTGACATTAGATTTGCCAGCATGAATCTTGACCTGGGTGCGCATACACCCATTAGGTGGGCTTGAAATGATCTGCATGTTCACATTCAACTAGAAGTAAAATACAATAATGGTCCACATTCTGCGAAAAAAGTGCATGCTAAGGTTAGTGCCTCATGCCTAAAAATAATATGGAAAAATGAATTGACATCATGGATAAAGCACATACATTATGGTGGGGGCCACATCCTACCGTTATATGCGATACACTATAACACCACATTTGCATGCAATCCACATAAGGATGCCATACACTGTAACACCATATTTGTATGCAATCTGTGTAAGGATGCTAGCTGCCTCGCAATTGCATAAGCATCCTCGACCATGAAGAAAAAAATGAGGTGGCTGACATTTACGTTCATGTGAAATCCATGCTGTCCTACCATTTTGACAACTTATTTTTGGGCATGATCTTAAAAATGAGATAGATCCAAACATCAGGTGGACCACACCATATGAAACTATTGTAATTGAATGCCCACCATTAAAAACTTCTCAGACCTTTAAAATTTTAGATGAAGCTGATATTTGTGTGTTTCCTTTATCCAGGTATGTGTGACATAATCAATTGGTTTGATGGAAAATAAGCATAATAGTGGGCCGTTATGGATATTGGATCCTAGGTGGAGGAATCAACTCACTTTTAGTGGGATGCCTCTCTTGAGGGCTTTTGGGTTAAGAGGGTGTTATGTTTGACGAAAGTCGCCACTAACCAATTACTTCGAATATTTGTAGAAACGCTTAGCATTGAGAATCCAAAGATCATTAACGTTAAGATGACTCTTGAGTTTGTGTTTTAGAGAATCTAAGTAAAGGACTACGATTGCAAAGATAGAAGATATCAAGCACACACTTTACTTGTTCAGATATACGGTCTCTACTTCACAAAATTTGATTAATTTATGAGGAATATGATTAGTTCCGACGTATAAAAAATATAATATAATGCAATGATAATGATGGTTAATTAGTTTAAATTTTTTATGAGCAGGATCCAATTACATCGACAAGCCACGGAGCATACATTTGCCAATTAGATACGAGAAAATAATGAAAAATAATGCAGTGATGATGTGTTTGAGAAGCAAGGGGGTTGAGAAGGAAATGAGTGTTGTACAATGTTAATGCTCTAATTTAAATGCAGTTGATTGAAATTTGAATGGTTGAATAGATGGTAATGTTGCAAAGACAAGATGGAGTGGATCGGATTTGGATTAGGTGGCTCAAGAGACTTAGATTCTAGCTAGGATAAGTTATACCAGGGCCACACACACACACACACACACACTCTCTCTCTCTCTCTCTCTCTCTCTCTCTCTCTCTCTCTCTCTCCTTGATGGAGGGATGACTGGAGAGGTAAGGCCCAAGGGGATGAAAATGGATGTTTGGATGTAATGTAACATCCCGAAAATCGGGGGTCGAGTAGAAACCAACTCCCGAGTTCTAAAACGTCACTTATGAAACATATATAATGATGAATGCATGTTGTCTGTAGAATGACATTAAACAAGATTGAGACTAAGCCAAAACAACATATCATACTTCAGAGACAGTTAAATTTTACAAGCGGAAGACTGTGATAAATACATAGAATATATAATTGATTATAAGTCTCCAGAGTGTGAACACGTTACCAGGTTAACTATATACATGTATACTCCAAAGATGAGTAAAAAGAATATACATGCGTGTTTAAATAAAAGAAAAAATATCAAGTGTATTGGCATCTAATCATTAACCCTATAACCCTGTCGATCAGAACCTGCATATAGGAGAAATCGTCCTCAACATCATCAAGTCCGGCTCTGCTTCGCAAGCATCGCCATCATCTTAAACTAAAAAAATACAGGGACTAGTTGGTGTTGTAAACACCGTCCCGTAACGTGGGAGTGAGTAGCTAACTCAGTGAAAACTATACAGCAAAAGTTAACATGTTATCAATTCAATCAAGCAGTAATGATAAAGCAGTACAATCAAACATTCCTAAATACTGTAATTAATGCAAGGATGAAATGACATGATGTATGCCCTCGCCAACATACTCCCTCATGCGATACCATCTTACGTCCGCGGCATGCTTTCTTCCCTCAGTGCTCCACATCTTCCAGGCACATGCAGTGCGATATGAACATGATTATCGAGTTTTTATTAGTCCTTTTCATACAGCGGGATTGAGAAGCTAAGGTACCTCCCTTATATCAATACCTAAATAATGATCCATTCTAGGGTCGTCAGTCATAGCATATCTCATACGAAGTACAGTTCTAGGTCGCTGCAAGGGCTCCCAGGGCTGTTGCACCCACTCGTTGCACCGCTCCCCCATCACCTTATCAATACAAGCCTAGTTTATACTTTGTTTACTACGGGAAGGCTCGTCGCCTCTTTGCAGATTCAGAATACGCTCGAGGTCACTACAAAGGGCTGCCAAGGTTGTTGCTCGCACTCGTTGCACCCTCCCCCATCACCTTATCAGTGTAGGCCGACAGCAAGAATATAGTATCCCATACTACCATAATCTGCTCACGAGTCTGGGTTGCTCACTGGTCACTACGGGGAGGTTTGTGGCCCCAGCGTAGGCTGACAGCTCGACCACGGTGTCCCATACCACCATGCCCGGCTCATGAGTCATAGGGGATTGAGGTACCAAGCTTAGATGGGCTTTCCAATGGTAAGTTTGGTACCTTAGGTTCAAACAGTAGTGTCCAAACATGGTGAACAAACATCGGGTCAATCGGGTTACTTGACAAGCTCAACTAATATGAGCGCACGTTGAGTTGATCGACATGAATGCGCAAGCACTCGACGTGGCCTAACCACTGTCGACAAGCAACGTACGGCTCAGATTCGTCGAGACATGTCCTAAGTGGCGATACAATATCAGCCACCAAGTAGAGTCTATTACCGATTGCCTAGACTATTTCATAGTCCCAAACACATACAAATACAACAAATAAGCATATGAGATAATCCAGGCAGTAATGAATAAATAAATCTATCCTGCAGCCATTTGAACATACTATGGAAACATGGATATACAGTACATAAAGGAAATCATACACACAGCTAAACATGAATCATGTACAATTCATGGATGTAAACATGCACACCGCTAAGACAGTTGGGATTCATATCTCAACTCCCTTATAAATCATAATTTACCAACTACTAACACATTCAGACATTTTATACAAGCACTTAGACTACACCTATTACATAATACAAATTATGTATTAATTAGCATATGTATTAGGGCAAAACCTTTCGTCAAAGGGTTATCACCTATACAACAATCATATATCCACGACAGTCTGTCATGGTGAGCACACTTACAAAGTCTATACTCATTCGGTCATTTTCACAAATACTTAGGCTACACATACTAAATACATATCGTATATTAGTATATCATGTATTTGGACTAAACCTTTAGCCCAGAAGTTGTTACACATACATCCAGCATACATAGACGACAGTTAATCATGGCAAGCACAAATCTGAATTTTATACGTATACGGTATTTTCCACAAATATGAGGAATACAGTATAATTAACATAATTAACGTATAATTAAAAATCGAAATGGACAACACTTTGTACATGTGAAATAGCATCCTAAGAAAGAATAAATCATTTCTTAACATTGAAAGTCTTGAAAACCATAACCTAAACGTATATAGTCCTCACCTTAAACCAGAAATTACGAAACGGAGTTGATTCAGATGATAAGTCTTCGTCAACAGCAACCTATACCATGAAATAAGTTAGCTACATCATCACTTATGCTATTTGGAACTCTAGAACAGGTTAGGGTTATGATTTCTTACCTAAGAGTGGAGCTGAAGCACCGAAATGGCGGTGCGGAAGCGGCGTTGAAGCACAAGGAGTAGCAGGGAAGAATCCATAGAAGAAAAACCTCATCGTCTCCCCCACTTTCTCTCTCTCTTTTCTAGGGCTTAGGAAATTAGTATGGAATGAGAGAGTAAGGGTTTAAGCCCTTTTTATAAGTCCAAAAGCGACGAAAATGGCCTTATGGCCAAGGTATACTTATTTTATAACCAAAGTGGACTTGTTCTGATCCAACGGAGCACTTCTGGCAGTCCCTTTTCTGTGTGCGGTCGGACTTAAGCTTCCTAATGTTGGATCTAGGTCAGGCAGAGTTTTTAGTCCGATCCGATTTCCAGATCGCCCGTGGCGGACCAGTTTCAGTTCAACGGTCACCGATACTCGATCAGGGCCGCAAATGCGTTGACATGAGTGGGCCATTTCTCCTGATCCGAGGGTGAATTTGCATCAGATTCTGACGGTCAGAATGCTTAGAAAAGGCGTGCAAGCGACACGTGCCAGATTTTATAAATTTTATTTAATTTCTAACATTTCTCACACTCTTCACTCAGGACTCAAGAAAATAGTTGTGGGACATCTTTTGGACTTAATTTTTGGGGTGATTGTCAAGTCCAACTAGGCGGTTATATTCGTCTAAGTTTGGGATAATCGGACTTCCGATGTGCCGTCCAGATCCGATACGGAGTGTCCGAATCTCCCGTGAGCAACCGAGTTTAGAGTTTGATCCTAGGTTTTAGGGTATTGTAGCGTCAACTATTCTACACGTTTTGGTTTTAGCAGATCGTATTTAAAGTGATTGGTGATAATTTCACAGGTCGTATAATCTAACACTTAGTTAGTTTCATCTAATATCTAAAGGAAGTAGCATATAATGATTTCTGTTTGAGATGAGATTTGAAGGGTGGAGTGAGGGTGCTTGAAAACGGAAAAAGGAAGAGTTTGGAGAGGGACTTTTAGAGAGATTTGAGAGATTTTTTAAGAAAAGAAAAGATTGGAGGGGTGATTTGTGAAGGAAGAGTAAATTGGAGGGGTTTTGATCGACGGCCCATGCATCAGGAGGTTTCCCTAGCCCCCAAACACGATCGGCCCGAAGCCCGGTCCCATCTGGACCCGCTTACCGGCGAGGCCTCGCCGATCACTGGGCCAACTGGCGAGGGTTAGCCCCTTGGGCGAGGTCCTCCTGCCCCCCATGTCCCAAAAAGGTGTGGGGCCCACCCTGGATCCCTCTAGATTGGCGTGGGTAGGTCCCCGACTCAATTTGAGGCATTTTCTGGGACAATTTGTAAACCGGAATGATTTTACGCGAGGTGTAGCATATGATTTTGGGATAGGAGACGCAAATTTATCCAACTAACCTATTTATTTTGTTAGATTCCAAAAGGTTAAGGGTAAAAATCCATTTTATTCATTTATTTACTATTTATGGTAAGTTTTAGTTTCGGTATTGTTCTTCCTCATTTATACCCTAGGATTGGTGTGTATTATGAATGTTCTTAAAAATAAATGAAGAATAAAGTGGTAGAGGGTGAGATTTTGAAGGAATTGGATAAAAAGAGGTTTTAAGCTTTGAAATTGAGTGTAAGATGTTGGGGTTGACCTACCACCTAAGGACATTCATTTTTAGGTTTGGAATGGAATCAAACATGGTCTAAACCCAATCGGTTGACGGTCTAAAAGTGATTTGGGGTCGTTGTGTGTGATCAGGAGTGTTAACGGACTCAATCTCGGTGACCGTTTACAGTGAGTTTTAGTTTAAGTATAGTTCTTTACTATTTAAACTTGAGGATTCGTGTTTAATATGAAAGTACTTGGAGAAGTTTGAAGAATGAGGTGGTGAAAGGTGAGTTTTGAAGAAAATGGGTTGAAAAGTAATTTCTCTGGCTTTGAAATTGAGTTTTGAAAGTGATAAGGTTGACCTATTACCTAAGGACGTTTAATTTCAGGTTGGCAAAAATTCGGGGTGTTACAATCTACCCCCCTTAAAAATAATTTCGTCTCCGAAATTGGATAAGGTTAATGAGTAAAGATTCTATTATTCCTTTCGCCTAAGCTCTACTGATTTCAAATTTATATGCGTGGTAGGGTGTATACTATCTATGCTAGTCTGACGCATTTTAGTCTATCCTCTTAAAAACTTACTCTTTATCTCTTGCTTATGCCCTAATGGTTTGCTGCAATTTATTTCCTTATCTATTTGGAGTCTTGACGACGGTTCCCATTATTAGGCCTATAATTTAATATAAATGGGTTCAACACTTAAGCCCTAATCGTTTCCCTATAGAGACTTCGCTATTGACATTCTAAGAAAGATTCAGATCCTAATTTAATGACCTAATCTTACGTATAACCTAAATCACTTTCTTCAATCCTGGGCCAGTGGGGAAAGGGTCAACCACGTTTCACTGCGCAGTTCTAACTCAACTATTGCATTAGCTGGCCTTACTGAATTGGGCTCATAAGGTTCTACCCCCCTTAAAAATTATTTCTACTCTCAAAGTTCAAGATTATATGTCTCGATCCGTATGTCGCAACGAGGTATAACTTAGGACCTATCCTTGACATGAAATGGGAAACAACTTCTCAATACATTGGTCTTCTTTTGCTAATGATGCGTTCTATGGCATTGGTACCTATGGTTGTAGAAATGGGCCTAATCTTTATTGTGGTTGAGTTCAGGGGCAAATGTGAGTTGGTGGGGAGATGCCTAATTCTACTCAATAAGGACTCTTACTACGGTCCTGACTTACCCTCTTTAATACCATAATAGGATCTATACATTATTAGTACATAAGGAAGTTTGGACAAAGCAGGTTGACGAGCAAACTATCTCTCTAAATTCATAAGCACAATATGTATGCCAGAATAGTCTGCGATTTGGGACCTAATTTCTAACTGTCTATTGCCCACTAAAAAATCTCTATTGGTTATATGTCCTTAACATTTCCCAAAGACAAAGCAATAACTTTTGGTTGTATGTGGTCGGGCCAACACGGAAGAAAAGTTGTGTAGTGAGTCTGAGCCAGATACATAGACCTCCTGCCTTGCGATGATAGAAAATTTGTCGTATCAATTCTTAATCCTAGTCGATGCCGATCTTCTATTTGATCAGAGCATTGGATTTATTGGTAACCACTAGGATTAGGAATTCAGTTAAAACCGTGAATTTCTCGCTTATATACAGTTCCTTTACTCCGCGTTCCCGATTGCGATAAGTCCTTGGGAAGGTGATTCTAGGGGGTGTGTTGGTTTGACCTAACATTAATTCTAAGGGATTTATAAGTTCTCTCCAAGCGTGAATAGTTTCTAATCAAACAACCTTCCTAAGAGTCATTAAAGAAGCCTATAAGTATTATGGGGATTCAAAGAAAGAATGAGGTCTCACTTTAACCTAATCAAACCGACTAAGTTCATTATTCAATTATCTTAACATATTCATTCTTTTACTTTCCTTAGTATAACTAGTAGCCTAGTCTTATCTTAAGAGTAGAAATTCGCATATGTCCATACTAGCTAAGGAGGTCATAGGGTTCATGTTATCACTTTATCGGATCCCCTATACTGTCAGATCTTTCTAAATCTAGGAATACTAACTCTAGGTTCAAAACTCTAAGGGTTTGTTTGGCTAGTGGCATTAAGGTGTATTCAATAGCTGGCGTTGTTAATCCCACCTCGGGATTAGGAAATGATATTTTTGGTAGGAGGGTGGGTTGGGATTAAAAATCAATTTCGTAAGCTTTGAAAAATGGACCTTGTGTTGGAGAGTGTGAGATGGGATTTCTAAATCCCATGATGATGGAATTCCAAGTATAATTTTGAAAGGAAGGTAAAGAGTTGTAAAAAATAGTGGTGGATGGGTGTAGAAGACGAAAGCTTGAGCGAATAGAAGTAGGGATATGAGATCATTTTGCATGGTCTCGGTTACGTATGGACTATTCTACGGTAGTTATGGGCTATTCTACGGTAGTTAATCTCGCCCGCTGGCGACACTTCAGATGCTAATGTAGTTTCTAGATTCCATCGCTCCCTTCCTAAGTCAGAGTACGCCAGTGTGCGTCGCGTTACCATAACCCAGGCTCTGTTTAATCCAAATCATGCTCTGATACCATATGTAAAATCCTGAAAATCGGGGGTCGAGTAGAAACCCAACTCCCGAGTTTCAAAACGTCACTTATGCAACATAGATAATGATGAATGCATGTTGTCTGTAGAATGACATTAAATAAGATGGAGACTAAGCCAAAACAACATATAATACTCCAGAGACAGTTAAATTTCGCAAGCGGAAGACTATGATAAATACATAAAATATATAATTGATTGTAAGTCTCCAAAGTGTGAACATGTTACTAGGTTAACTATATACATATATACTTCAAAGATGAGCAAAAAGAATATACATGGGTATATAAATAATAGGCAAAATACCATGTGTATTATCATCTAATCATTAACCTTGTAACCCTGTCGATCAGAACCTGCATATAGGAGAAATCCTCCTCAACATCATCAAGTCCGGCTCTGCTTCGCAGGCATCGCCATCATCTGAAACTAAAAAAAATAGGGACTAGTTGGTGTTACAAACACCGTCCCGTAACGTGCGAGTGAGTAGCTAACTCAATGGAAACTATACAACAAAGGTTAACATGTTATCAATTCAATCAAGCAGTAATGATAAAGCAGTACAATCAAACATTCCTAAATACTGTAATTAATGCAAGGATGAAATGACATGATATATGCCCTCGCCAACATACTCCCTCATGCGACACCATCTTACGTCCACGGCATGCTTTCTTTCCTCAGTGCTCCACATCTTTTAGGAACATGCAGAGCGATATGAACATAATTATCGAGTTTTTATTAGTCCTTTTCATACAGCAGGATTGGGAAGCTAAGGTACCTCCCTTATATCAATACCCAAATAATGATCAATTCTAGGGTCGTCAGTCCTAGCATATCTCATACGAAGTACGGTTCTAGGTCGCTGAAAGGGCTCCCAGGGCTGTTGCACGCACTCGTTACACCGCTCCCCCATCACCTTATCAATACAGGCCTAGTTTATACTCTGTTTACTGCGAGAAGGCTCGTCGCCTCTTCGCAGATTCAAAATACGCTCGAGGTCACTACAAAGGGCTGTCAGGGCTGTTGCTCCCACTCGTTGCACCGCTCCCCCATCACCTTATTAGTGTAGGCCGACAACAAGAATATAGTATCTCATACCACCATAATCTGCTCACGAGTCTGGGTTGCTCACTGATCACTACGGGGAGGTTTATGGCCTCAGCGTAGGTCGACAGCTCGACCACGGTGTCCCATACCACCATGCCCGGCTCATGAGTCTTAGGGGATCGAGGTACCAAGGTTAGAGGGGCTTTCCAATGGTAAGTTTGGTACCTTAGTTTCAAACAGTAGCGTCCAAACATGGTGAACAAACATCGGGTCAATCGGGTTACTTGACAAGCTCAACTAATACGAGCGAACGTTGAGTTGATCGACATGAATGCGCAAGCACTCGACGTGGCCTAACCACTGTCGACAAGCAACGTACGACTCGGGTTCGTCGAGACATGTCCTAAGTGGCGAGACAATCTCAGCCACCAAGCAGAGTTTATTACCGATTGCCTGGACTATTTCATAGTCCCAAACACGTATAATTACAACAAATAAGCATATGATATAATCAAGGCAGTAATGAATAAATAAATCTATCCTGCAGCCATTTGAACATACAATGGAAACATGGATATACAGTACATAAAGGAAATCATACACACAGCTAAAGATGAATCATGTACAATCTATGGATGTAAACATGCACACCGCTAAGGCAGTTGGGATTCATATCTCAACTCCCTTATAAATCACAATTTACCAACTACTAACACATTCAGACATTTTATACAAGCACTTAGACTACACCTATTACATAATACATATTATGTATTAATTAGCATATGTATTAGGGCAAAACCTTTCGTCAAAGGGTTATCGCCTATACAACAATCATATATCCACGACAGTCTGTCATGGCGAGCACACTTACAAAGTCTATACTCATTCGGTCATTTTCACAAACACTTAGGCTACACATACTAACTACATATCGTATATTGGTATATCATGTATTTGGACTAAACCTTTAGCCTAGAAGTTATTACACATACATCCAGCATACATAGACGTCAGTTAATCATGACAAGTATAAATCTAAAATTTATACGTACACGGTATTTCCTACAAATACGAGGAATACAGTATAATTAACATAATTAACGTATAACTGAAAATCGAAATGGACAACACTTTGTACATGTGAAATAGCATCCTAAGCAAGAATAAATCATTGTTTAACATTGAAAGTCTTGAAAACCATAACCTAAACGTATATAGTCCTCACCTTAAACCAGAAATTACGAAACGGAGTTGATTAAGACGATAAGTCTTCGTCAACGGCAACCTATACCATGAAATAGGTTAGATACATCATCACTTATGCTATTTGGAACTCTAGAACAGGTTAGGGTTATGATTTCTTATCTAAGAGCGGAGCTGGAAGCATCGGAATGGCGGTGCAAAAGCGGCGTTGAAGCACAAGGAGTAACAGGGAAGAATCTATGGAAGAAAAACCCCATCTTCTCCCCCACTTTCTCTCTCTTTCTCTCTCTCTTTTCTAGGGCTTAGAAAATTCGTATGGAATGAGAGAGTAAGGGTTTAAGCCCTTTTTATAAGTCCAAAAGCGACGAAAATGGCCTTATGGCCAAGGTATACTTATTTTATAAACAAAGTGGGCTTGTTCTGATCCAACGGAGTATTTCTGGCAGCCTCTTTTCTGCGTGCGGTCGGACTTAAACTTCCTGACGTTGGATCTAGGTCAGGCAGAGTTTTTAGTCCGATCAGATTTCCAGATCGCCTGTGGCGGACCAGTTTCAGTTCAACGGTCACCGGTACTCGATCAGGGCCGCAAATGCGTTGACATGAGTGGGCCATTTCTCTTGATCTGAGGGTGAATTTGGATCAGATTTTGACGGTCAGAACGCTTAGAAAAGGCACGCAAGCGACACGTGCCAAATTTCATAAATTTTATTTAATTTCTAACATTTCTCACACTCTTCACTCAGGACTCAAGAAAATCGTCGTGGGACATCATCTGGACTTGATTTTTGGGGTGATTGTCAAGTCCAACTAGGTGGTCATATTCGTCTAAGTTTGGGATAATCGGACTTCCGATGTGCGGTCCAGATCCGATACGGAGAGCAACCGGGTTTAGAGTTTGATCATAGGTTTTAGGGTATTACAGCGTCAACTATTCTACACGTTTTGGCTCTAGCAGATTGTATTTAAAGTGATTGGTGACAATTTCACAGGTCGTATAATCTAACACTTAGTTAGTTTCATCTAATTTCTAAAGAAAGTAGCTTATAATGATTTCTGTTTGAGATGAGATTTGAAGGGTAGAGTGAGGGTGCTTGGAAACGGAAAAAGGAAGAGTTTGAAGAGGGACTTTTGAAGAGATTTGAGAGATTTTTCAAGAAAAGGAAAGCTTGGAGGGGTGATTTGTGAAGGAAGTAGTAAATTGGAGGAGTTTTGATCGACGACCCATGCATCAGGAGGTTTCCCTGGCCCCCAAACACGATCGGCCCGAAACCCAGTCCCATCTGGGCCCATTTACCGGCAAGGCCCTCGCCGACCACTGGGCCAACTGGCGAGGGTTAGCCCCTTGGTGAGTTGACTCGTCGAGTTAACTCAAGGCTCTAGGATTTTAGGGTCACAGGGTATATAGGATTAGATCGACTGGGTTGGTAGGGTTGAGTTTATGGTTTAGAATTAGGGATCTGAAGATTTAGATATCTAGGGTTATGGTTTTGGTTGACCATCCATTAGTTCAAACTTAATTAGCTTATTGGCCTCGGCTGAAGTGCTTATAACCCTTAGAAATTTTTAATGGTGGGCATTTAATTACCATTATTTTCTCATGGTGTGGTCTACTTGAGATTTGGAATTACTTCATTTTTTAGACCATGCCCTGGACTGATCGGAGAAAATGATGGATGGCTTGAATATACAACACACACATCGAGGTGGGCCCCATGGTCAGGGCAACACCCAGTGGCGTGTTACCCAATGACACCCAGTCCACTCCCTACGCATGTTAACACGCACCTTCCTCTACTACTATGACGTGGGAAAGTTTTTTAGGCCCCACAATGATGTATGGGCTATATCCACACTGTCCATCTATTTTTTCAGATCAATTTAGGGCATGAGGCCAAAATAGAGGCAGATCCAAAGCTCAAGGGGACCACACCACATAAAACAATGGGACTTGTATGCCTACCAGTTCAAACTCCCAGCAACCACAAAAGTTTTGGATCAAAGTGGATATTTGTGTTCTCCCTTCATCAAGGTCGCTGTGACCTTACGAAGAGGTTGGATGGCAGAAAAGAACAACGGTGGGGCCTAAGAAGATTTTAATAGTAGGCGTCATTGTCTACATTGATTTGTGGTGTGGTCCACTTGAGCTGTGAATCTATCTCATTTTTTGGCTCATGCTTTAAAATGATACGGAGAAATGGATGGATAGTGTGGATATAATCATTTATCACAGTGGGAAACTTTTTCATGTAACGTCCTAATATGCTTTCAAAGCTTAAAGGATATTAATGTATTGTCTTATCAAAATGTTTGTAGATATGTTTCCTAAAACCCTCGTGAAAATATTTAAAGTAAAATCACTTACGCATTCAACCATAAGCAATAAGTCAAGGGAGGGTTGCTGGATGAAAAATCATTAATTTTAAGTGTTTTTTTTTTTTAATAACATTAAGTGTTTATCCTTTTCTTTTACCAGATGGCCTGAAACTCTAAAATCATTGAGAAATGTCATTTACAGTAATAAGTTTAGAAATTAAATTTTTAGCAAAATGCTCTTATAATTATTTAAATACCCTCCCCATACCCTTTCATATTACATAATTCAATTCCTTACGGAAGACTAATCGTGTGTAATTTCTTGCTTGTGAATAACCCAAATAGCCCCACTTGGATCACGAAAAAGATGTGCCTATTATACAAATAAGTGTAGCCAGCTCATCATGGGTGTGCATCCCACATACACAAACATTGGGGGACCGCGAAAGCATACAAAGATGAATCAAGCAAAATATTCCTATCGCACCATCAAGTCCAATAACAAACACTCCTAATTTAACGTGGAAAAACTCTTATGGAAAAAAAAAACTATGATACAAAGTGATAGTAATGCATTATAAAAGTAGAAAATTACAAGAGATAGAGATTACCCGATTCAAACAAGCTCCTATAAAAGTAGAAAATTACAAGAGATATAGATTACCCGATTCAAACAAGGTCCAAATCTCCCTGAGCTATGCCCTTGAAAACCTTAGGAATGAATTTAGAAAACATAAAGCACCCCTCTCTCCTTCTAAATTCAGATTACACCCATATACAAATAGAATATACAAGAATTCGAATTGAAATCGGAAACAAATCCCGCACTTACGTAATTCTGCACACATACTCGATAACACCTTCAATGGTAGTTCAATGACATCAACAGACTGTCGATGGCATCGAACACACTCGGTTAGAGCTGGGCAGAATCTGACCCAATCCGATCCAAACAGAATGTCAGGATCGGAACGGATCAAGTAGGCGCAATCAGATTTGACCGTACATCGAGTGGAGTTCAGATCAGTGACCAATCCGAACCGATCTGATCCAATCTGATCCGCATAATGTTCATCCAATATTGTTTCCTATAATGTTGTCCCCTTGAGATTAGGATATACCTTATTTTTGGTTTAATACCATAAAATGATCTAGAAAAATAGATGGACGACATGGATGAAATAAATACATCATGGTGGGGTCCACAGAGCACCGACCACTAGCCATTGGCTAGTGGCAGGGGGAGTAGCCCATCCATCCTCTCCGCACATGGCTTAAGGTGCATCGAGCAGAAAAGGGATGTGGATTTTATGTGAAAGCCTTTTGCAGGAAGTTCCTGCGCAAAAATGCTATGTGGCCACTTCAATGTACGTGAGAAATTCATTCCGTATATTTGTTATGCAAGCTCATTTAAGGACGTGCCACCAAAAATGAGAAGGATACAAAACTAAAGTGGGTCACATGAGAGGGAAAATTGGGGAAAGAAATTCCTACCATTGAAACTTTCCTGGGCCCCACCTTGATGTTTATATGCTATCCAATCCATTTATAAGGTCATTCCCAATGAGATGAAGTGAAAAAACTAGAAAGATAGCATAATACAAAACTTTTATGGCCATAGGAATGCTTCAACGGTGCTAGTTGTATTCCCACTATTTCTTCTTGTGTGGCCCAGTTGAGTTTTGTATCCATCTCATTTTTTATGGCACGTCATAAAATGAACTTGCAAAATAGATGGACAGAATGGATTTCTCATATACATTAAATTGGGACCCACGTAGCATCCTTACAGGAACTTCTTGCCAAAGGCTTTTGCACAAAACTCGCGTCCCAAGAAAGGAAGCAGATTGGCAAGTGTACCACGCACTAGGTTGGCCGATGAAGTCAGCAAGTCCTGTTGGTCCCATCATGAGGTATATATTATATCCAAACCATCCATCCATTTGCCGAGCTCGTCTAAAGGCTTGACCCGAAACGTAAGACTGATTTAAATATCAAGTGGACCACATTGCAAAAAGCAGTGGGGGGTCGAACGTCTACAATTGAAACTCTTTTATGGGTTACAGAAGTTTTAGATCAATATGAAATTTTTTTTTTCTCTTCATCCATGTAATTGTGACCTTATTAACAAATTCGATGGAAAATAAACGTGATGGTGGCCCTAAGAATTTTTTAAAGGTGAAAGACATTTTTTTAAAATATTTTTAAATTTTTCAAAAAATAAAAATAAAACATAAGATTCGATCTGAACCGTACCTAACCCGATCCGACTCAATTTCCCTGATCGAGTCGGACTCGGTTTGAGTCAAGCTAGCAATGCGACGGATTGACTCGAGTCAGAGGACCCAGACTAGGTTCCAGATTGGATCAAGTTTGGGTCAATGTATTGAAAATTTCGAACCGAATCGAGTTGGATTCAATCTGGTCTGACTCGATTTGATTCCCACCTCTACCCTCGATGTCATAGAACATCAAAACGTTCCAGCGACTAAATATGGATTTTCTAAATTTTTTTGATAGCATCATCGATGGGACTTCGATGGCATCGACAATCTGTCGATGGTATCAAGCAGGACACCACAAAGTGTCCAACAACAAACATGAGATTTTTGGATTTTCTCGATGATATCGAGCAGTTAACTGTCGATGGAGTTGAATAGTCTGTCGATAGCATTAACACGCCCTATTGCTCAAAGATTTGAGCAATCAACAAAAATGAGTTCCATTTCCGTCCCTGAGATTACAGGATGCAGGTGGCCTGCGATTGTTTGCCTAAGTCCGTAGGAATAGTCTTGCCTCAAAATGAGGAAGGGATACCTGATATCATTAAAAAAAAGTTTAGATACTCTCCTCGTACCCTTTCGTATTCATAGTTCAATTCCTTCAAATGACTAATCAGGTGTAATATCTTGCCAGTGGAGCTCGAATAGCCCCCACTTGGATCATGAAAAAGATGTGCCCATTACAAAAATAAGTGTAGTCAGCTCATAAATACGAAATATAATATAAGATATGGTTGCCCAGGCCATGTCGGGACACTCAAGAAACAGTTCACCACTGCCTGGCTGCTGACGCAGTGCAAATTCAATGGATTCTCTTGTTTCTGTCTACTTTCATCCCATACCAAATCGCATGCGTTGCAAGATATACAAGATTCAATGACCATTTTCTCTCATTGATATGAAACACAACAAATCCCAAGGAAATAGATCCCTCCCATGGACCATTTTCATATTCCAATTAGCTGTCTGAATTAAATATGGGCCCATTGGCTATCTTCTCGTTGTTATCATAAATAATCCATGACCACATGATTTTGATACAGTGATGATCTTGACCGTCGATTTATAAATTGAAAATGGGTTATGGAAAATCTTGGTTTGAAATGTTCTAATTCATCTATGCATGGGGATATTAGAATCATTGGTTTGGCGTTAGTTTCTTACAATGGTCCAAGTTGCATAGAATGCAGAAAATGAGCGGTTCTGATTATTGTGCCATCTCAACGGTTGGGCCCCAATGGGGCCAACATAACTCAAAATGGAAAGCTGATAATTGAATCTCTTTGATACAATTGCTGCTGGCAATGCATTCGGAATCTGGATACGAGGTGTATTTGTCGTTAGGTCGGCAGTGATTCTGGACCGTACGTTCTCTGGACCCTATGTGGTCCAAAAATCAGGCACAGAATATTTGATCAGTGACGTACAATCAGAGCCTTCTATCAGGTGGGGCCCACCGTGTAGATGACCTGGAAAAAACATCAAGACTATCAATTCATGCAGGGCACACGTGTACGATAACAATGGACGGTCTAAAAAAACTTGCAAGTATTTTTGACCGTCCACTCGTCACCTACGTGGTAGTTTACGGCCCTGATTTTTTTTAATGTGAATGATCTACATTGCGGGTCCCACTTGATTCATCTGATTCTTCACATGCTTGACAGGTTGGAATGTGTGTCCCCATGTACAGCTGTGCATGCGAGAATGCCTATGGGGCCAGTAAAGCTGTCGAGAAGAAGATCCTGTCCGTTGGAAAGGGACAGGGATACCGTACCAGTAGCATGAGTATATGATGATCTAAATGGACCACAGACAAACATCACAGGGTCCTCACTCTTGCCCGGGTGGTAGACTCTCACGAGTTTCAACTCCCGGGCAAGGGTTCGAGTACCCATAGGTGGTGAAATTCCACCAGCGTGAGTGTGTGGGGTGTGTGTGCGCGTGTTATAAAAAATAAAAAAAAAAGACGAACATCACAATGATAACATAATCCTAACCGTGTAAAAGAAAAAAAAAAAAAAAAAAGGGCCTGCCAAAAAATGATGACTGGATTACTGTGATTTCAGTACATCTTTTAAAGGATGGTTTGACTATTATGCATGCATATACGATACCATAAGCTCAGCTTATCTGTTTGGGAGCGGATTAGATGGGTGTTATCCTTACCATGTGGGGCCCACCTGGATGAAATTTTTTAATATCCATGCCGTCCATCCGTTTTTTCAGATCATTTGAGGACTTTTCAAAAAATTAAGAAGATCTAAATCTCTACTGGACCACACTACTGGAAAAAGTGGTGAATGCCATAGAGGTTGTCGATCAAGCTAATCTTTGTATTTCACCTTCATCCAGATCCCTTTGAGATTATCAATGGGTTGGATGGAAAATAAACATTACGGATCTGATAACGGTGGGCCTTGGGAAGTTTTTAATGGTAAGAATTAAATCAAAAGTTTTTCTTGTGGTGTGGTCCACCTGAGATTTGGATAAGCCTAATTTTTAGGATTAGATCCTAAAATGGGCTAGAAAAACGAATGAACGGAGTGGATATAGAACATATCATCATGATGGGCCCTACGGTAAGGGTAACAGCGACAAAGCTGTTACCCAGGTGACAACTAATCCGTACTCTATCCGTTTGGGCAAATGGAGCCCATAGTTTAGCGATCCAAACCGTTGATGTGATGGGACCTGACTGTGGTTCCCTTTGAACCAAATATTTTGCAGATGGAAGATCCCAGCCTTTGAATCTATGGCCTTCCCATTGTTAAATATGGACCATCAGTTTATCTGAACCATCTATCTATTGGCCACCAATTGAAGGGTTAGGATTTTTCTCATCTAGGAAACCTATGCTATGGATGGGCCATTATCAATGTTATGAATCATTAAACCATTGTATCCAATGACGCAGGTGTGGCCCACTTGATGATTGATCGGCTTGATTTTTTTTCACCTTGTGATCTTCATGCCAACTAATCCGGTAGGTAGTGCAGCACTTCTCCATAGCAATAATATAACAATGCAATAAATCTGACCGTTGAAATTACTTGTTTTTGTAGCTGATGTGTATCTCGATCATATAATCTCTTCTACTGTCGTAATCTCTTGTTATCAGTTTTAATAAATATTAATCCATGCTTTCTGTTTGATTTCAGTTAGAAAAGAAGATTCGTAACGAAGCGCGTCGGTAGAAAGGAATGATTGGACGGGCAGTCCGGTCAGGTGTGGGGCCCACCTAAACATTCTAAAAACACAATTCCCGGGCAGTTCTCCGGCCCTTGAAATCAACTGTCCCTCGGTCAACTGACATCTCGAATATGTGGAAACCGCACTCTAAGATTCTGCAATGCAATTCATTTGTGGGGCCCACTTATAAGCGTGGCTAGGTCGCTAACTAGCTGTAGCTGATGATCACTGTCCACATTTTCAGTGTCCTTTCCTTTTTGTGACCGGTGGGGCCCATGTATCGTTGATCCTGACCATTGATCAGATGGGTCCCCCTAGGTGAGACAATCATGACCATTTAAGATCAGCGGTCGAGAAAAAACAATGCAACCGTCCACGTGGAATGCTAAAGAGGCTAAATGTTGGACGGTTCGATTCTTCCAATCTGGGGGATAAATGGAGCACGGTCCATCACGAGGAGTCCCATCAGTTCTATGGTTGAGATCACCGAATCACGGGTCCCACTTGTACATATTCTCTACTGACTACGTCTTTTATGATCCAATAGTTAAACACCCATTCATCTCAGAAATCATGCGCTCGATCCACATGACCGAGGCACACACGTGTACAACATCCAAACCGTCCATCTGGCATGGGCCACCGTCCACGGATCAGATCATAAGATTCTAAATATCCAAATCTTGAGGATTAAATCAGACCGTCAAAAATGTCAACAATCAGTCTATAGTCAACGTTCAAAGGCATTCAAATCAGTTGTTGGGATTTCTCGATCATCGCGTTCTTTTGGGACCACTTGCCATTTCGGAAGTGGGGCCCACCATATGAGAAATTTGGATCTCATACATGTGGGCCATGATACGGGTATCGTGCGCGTGATACTCAAGGGAGAAAAAGTGTATAAGACGATCCTCACCCTTAATGAAATATTTTTAGGATATGATATGATACAGTGATAGTGACTGCTTCGAGATAGGAATATATGCACGAAAGATAATGTGATAGTGGACAACATATACGATATAATAATGTCATTTTCTCACTGAGGTTTGCTAACACCACACGTGCCACCCGGTCACATTTGTGAGACATCTGAGCCATTGTAGCAGGTGGGTCACAACGTTTAGATGCTCTGGACCAAAGATCGAATGGTTCGGCTATCTGATAGGCTACATAACCATGAAAACTGTCAGTACATGTGTGGACTAGATGTTGTTTGACTGGACTGAGTTTTTGGTGGGATGATATACAGTGGGTCCCACCTGATCGATGGATTTGATTTTTACTACGTGTGCTGAGTTGGCACATGTGGAGGCTTGTGCTGTGGGGATCCATGTGGACCTGGCAATCCTTTAAAAAAGAAAAATGAAAAAAGAAAAAACTGAGGTAAGGCAAGTGCGATTTTCACAGAGTCTAAAAGGGGTTTTGCATGTCCCTTTCACTGTCATTTTCAATGGCTCTGATCTCTCTCTCATTCTTTTCAAGTGAGGGATTCCTTTCAAGTCAAAATGTAATTTTTTTTTGTGCACTTATTCCCAAATATTATTAGGAGGGGTTAAGAAATAATGAAGTGCTCTCGTCCACCCAAGTGGATCCCTATATGCTCATTTTAGCCGCCCAGTCGGTCACTACAGCAGTTTCTTATATTACCAATTCCAGACAATACGTTTCAGCCAAGGCTAATCTTGTCTAACAATAATAACATGCTTTGGAAAATCTCTTATTAAAAAATCTCAAAATTCTATTGAAAGTTTCGACCTAAGCTTTAAATTACTCAATTTAAAACCTTTTTTTTTTTAGCAAGCTATTGCAGGCTCGATATGCATGCTAATTAAAGCCCCGGTTACATGTTCTACGGAATTAGCATATATATGATGATGATCCTATCTTCAGGATAGCTAAAGGTGCAGGATTTGGAACTTATATGCCGGCCTGCATTGGAACTCCTTTCGGGACTTGAGGGAGTTCTTAATCATCGATGTTACCATTATTTTTAGTGGATCATTTACTCATATAGTTATACAGTTCGATTAACAATTGCAAACAAGTCCTGTGGACATGCTATACTGGTGTTGCTTTAGAATTCGGCCATGTGATGCATGTGTGTGGTTTGTGGGAGTGCTAGAATTGATTATTGTCGGATTCAAACTGAATGCCATTGACCTCCAGTGTCAAGATACAGCAGAAGAATTAAATAGAGGTATACCAATTGTCTATTCTATCAACTGTTAAGTATGTTATTAGTCAATTTGCGGAGGGTGGGGCTTTTTATCTAATAGGGTTTTTTTTTTTTTGCCTTAAAAATTAAAGACTTTCGAACATGTAGCAAATGCTACCTTGAAAATGAATAACATAGTTTGAGGTTGGAAATGATAAGATTTACCTTTATTAAGGATCATTGTTCTGCCTGAGAGCAGCGGGGTGCTTAACCGAGTAGTACACTAATGAGTAAGGAATGAACAATGTCGATATTACAAACTACTATTAACCCAGGATATGAGCGCAGACAGACAATTCCTAAGACAACGATCTTCCATCATATGTCATACACAAGTGTTGATGTAAAGGAATTACAACTATTAGTTATGGCTAAGTCGGTCCTACGTAGTGCAAGGATTGACAAAGCTACTCTTAGATGTAAAGGGGCTCACGTTGATGAACGGTGGAGAGGATAAGTGTCCTAGGGGAATGGATAAATAACATTGTGCAAGAGTTGATATGTTTGATTGAAGATTTTTGCTAATCATGTTTTATGATGAGATTTCATTCACTATTTATAGATTTTTTTAACGGTGTCATGAGAATAACCGATGTTACGTGGTGACATCTTATGTTGCTGACTAGAGCTGGGCAGAGGGGTCCAAATCGGATCGGATTGGGTCCAACTCAATCCGATTCGAAATCTCAAAGGCCTAACCCGAACTCGATCCGATCCGGAATCGAGTCCGGGTCACCTGACTCAGACTGATCCGATGCATAGTTAGCCTGACCTGAACTGAGTCTGACTCGGTCAGGGAAACTGAGTCGGATCGTGTTGGGTACAATTCAGATTGTATGAATTTAATCCAACTTTTCATATGGTGTGGTCCACTTCAGCCTTCAATATACTGTCTTTTTATGCTCAAGGCCTAAAATGATATATCAAAATAGATGAACGCCTTAAATAAAACATATACATCAAGGGGGAGCCCACATGGCTCTGAAAGAACTCTCAGTCTAACTGTATCCAACGTGAAATGCACAAAAGTGCAGTGTTACGTGTTTTTCACGCAAGTGCACATATTGACGTTAGCAAATCCTGTGAGTCTGATCATGGGGTATGTGTTATATCCAAACCATCCATCCATTTGGCGAGTTCGTCTTAAGGCTTAAGACAAAAAATAAGATAGATTTAACTATCAAGTGGACCACACGAATTGTTTAACGATGAAAATCATTCTCTACTGCTATTTGTGGTGTGGTCCAGATGATCTTTTGATATTATTCATTTTTTGGATAATGTTCTATAATGATCTCTAAAAATATATGAACGGTGTAGATATAATAAATACATCTCTATGGGGCCTATATAACTTTGATATCATTTGAGCCGTTTGTACAACTCGAAGTTCGAGGCGCGTACGTGCTGGTCTTCGCAAGACACGTATCACAACAGGTTGTTTGCCTGTTCCATTTGTATAACTCGGAGCTCGAGGCGCGTATGCACGCAGGACATAAATCTACATCATCTGTCACAGTTTTGTAGGCCCCACCATTATGTATGTACAGTATCCACGCCTTCCATCCATGTAAAGAAATCATTTTAGGGCAATACCCAAAGAATGAGTTAAATCCAAAGCTCCAGTGGACCCCAACACAGAAAACAGTGGGGAAGTGAAGCTTATCATTAGAAACTTGGCTCATGCCCTAAAATAATATCTCTCTTCCTTCTTTTGCTCATGCCTTAAAATGATATCTCAAAATGGATGGACGACATGGATGCAACACATACATCATAGTGGGGACCACAAAACTTGGTGACATCACTTCAGACTCGTACTCAACCTGTCAGTATCTAATCCGCGTTGCATGAGATACAAGAAATCAAGAGCTTGGCGTGGTGAATGCATGTGGGCCCACCGTGAATGCATGTGGGCCTACCGTGAATGCATGTGGTTGATTCACACCGTCCATTCATTTTTCCATATGATTTAGGGGTTGGACCTAAAATCTATGCATATCAAAAACTCAATTGAACCATACCATTAAAAAAAGAAGTACTGATTTCCATCATTTAAAACTTTATGCATATCCAAAACTTCATACTACATGACGATCTAAAACTTCATACTACATAACAGGATCAGATCGGATCTGATCGAATCGGACCCAATCGCATTGAATTCCAAATTGGATCGCTCTATATTGGTATTGGTCCAAACTCAATCTGAAAAGTTTTTAGATTTGGGCTGCCCTACTCGAATTGCACCGATTCAAGTCGTCGGATTAGTTGGAATCCATCGGATCGGGTTAGGATTACCTAGCTCTACTGCTAACTGTAAAGTGGCGATTACATTTAGTTGTTCGTGCTTTACCATCATCGAATACATCCTTATCAAAATAGTCGGTTATCGATAATGCCGCAATGTTGTTGTAAACCTAATAGTTCATCGTTCTTATCCATGAGTTACCTAAACAGTACGACTCTTGGAGACTTAATTATTAATGAGTTGGCCTACGTATATTAAGCGCATGACATGAATATCTTGCATTTGTCACATGATTGCGTCGGCATTTTCGGATTCAACACTGCCAGATCTTGCCCAAACAATTTTAATATCAATGACTCAAACCGACTCAACCTAAGTTTGAGGTGAATTGTCCCAACTTATCTAAGTCGAGGGTGACTTGTAATGTCAAACCGGATCAGGTCCAACCATGTTTGAGTTAATGTGGAAGAGTCGCATCTGACTTATATTGAGTTTTTAATCCATGCTAAAGAGTGAAAATTAATAAATTGTAAGCTAAGCCTAATTTGAGATGGACACCCATGAGATCATGCATTTCTTAGCTTGAAACTTTATGAAAGTTGCAACTTAACAACTATTAAGCAATGGCATCTCCTAGTAGGGAATGTATTTTACGTATGTATACTTGTGTGAATCCTAGTTTTCTTAAGCTTTTACAAATGCTCTCTCTTATAGTGTTATCTATGAGAGGGCATTATCTTTAAGAGAATTTTTGGTGAGTGATTTCTTATGCAATGAAAGAGTGTAAGTGAGAGATAAAGTCTTATAATTTTGATTTTTCTTGTTTTAGTAAAGAAGAAAAGCTCTGCGTTGTTGTCTTATAGATGTAAATATATTACTAAACCACGTAAATATTTGTGCCTCCTATACCTTACTTTTGATTTGGCTTTTTAAAATTTTGTTTCGAATTTTTTGTTTTGTAGTTTTATGTTATTGGCATCAAATGTGTACACGTGTAGTTGTGCAACCATCAATATTAAAGATTTGATTTAGTTTTAGTCAGTTTGTAGTTTTTTGTTTATATAAATTTAATTAGTGATCTGTTGGCTATTAAATGTGTATAATGGCTACAAAGACGTCGAATATAAAGTTTGAAGTGGAAAAATTCGAGGAGAATAATAATTTTAACAGGTGTTAGTTTAATGTGTGTGATTTATTTTATTTAATAAAGTTTGCATAAGGTTTTGAATGAAAGATTGAAGAATTCAATATTAACTGATAACAAGTAGGAGATTTAGAATTGATGGCTATTAAGCACTATTTGCTTGTATCTTGTTGATGGATTACTTTATAATATCTTAAAAGAAAATTTTATGAAAAAGCTTCAGAAAAAGTTGAAAGGTTTATGAAGAAGTCTTCAATAAGTAGGTTGTATTTAAAGTAATAATCATATACCTTGAAAATGAAAGAATGTTCATTTGTCCATAAACATTTGAATTAGTTCAATCAAATTATATGTCAACTATTAGGCATTGATGCGAAAGTTGATGAAGTAGATAATGTTAATTTTATTGTGTTCACTTCTTTCATTATATCATTATCTTGTTATAACTTTAATTTATGGTAGCAAGACTATAACACTATAATGTTACATTTTCTTTTCTATCAGAAAATATTATATAAAAAAAAGTCAAATAGTGAGGAGAAACATGTTGAAAGTTTAGTAGTCGGAGGCAGATCCACAAAAAAAGAATTAAAAAATTATATTAGCATGCCTGATTCAAGAAAGAAAAATGTAAATTGTTACTTTTATAAGAAAATGAGATACATAAAACAATATAATAAACTTAAAGAGAGAAAAATAATGAAAAATCTTCACATGCAACAAATGAAGCAAAAAATAATTATATATATATATATATATATATATATATATATATATATATATATATATATATATATATATACATATATATATATATATATTTGTTTATAAGAGTGACATGTTATTCTATTATCAACCCTAAGTAATGATAATTTTTAGGACATGTGGATTCCTGATTTGGTTGTTCCTATCATCTATGTCGTATTAAGGATTAATTCACCACTTAAAAGTTATTTAAAGATATAATAATTCTTATAAAAAATATTATTACTTATAAGATTAAGGTCAAATATAATTAAGATATTTTATAACATTATTAGAATTTTGTGAGAAAAATCATATGTTTCAAATTTGAAGAAAAAATTAATGTCTTTAAGTATACTAACTCTGACAGCTATAAAGTAATAACATAATGTATTATAATGAAGTTGCAAAAAGAGTTCTAATTATGATAAAAGAAAATAAATTTTGTCACTTGTATGAGCTTGTGTGGAGTAGGGGTGTACATCGGGCCAAATCGGGTCGAACTTGTCTCAACCCGGCCTAGCCCGGTCACCAGTCAAACCTAGCCCGAACCCGGCCCAGCCCGGTCACCGAGCCAACATATCTAGCCCGAACTCGGCCCGATCAACAATCGAGTGAGTTCGAGTCAATTTTAAACCTTACAGCAAGTTCATGGGAAGAACTTTGGCAAGTTCAAATGGTTAGGGTAAGGATTTAGGAATATATATATATATATATATATATATATATATATATATATATATATATATATATATATATATATATATATAAAGCCGAGTCAGGCTAGGTCGAGTTGGGTTTCAAACCGAGTCGGGTCGAACTGGGACCTGTTTGAACTCGATCCGAACTCAATTTCGAGCTGAAGAAAATGACCCGTCCCAGACCGAACTTAGTTCCGGGTCGGGCCGAGTCGAGCTTTTTCGGGCCGAGTTAATCGAGTTAGCCCAGTTTGTGTACACCTCTAGTGGGGAGTATAGTTCAAATTGGAGCAGTATTGATTATGTCAAGTAATGCAAATCAAATGCTTTTGTGGCATATACGTTTGGGTCATGTAAGTGAACATGGTTTATTAATGTTGTATAAGAGAAATTTACTCAAAGGCGTAAAATTTTATAAGTACTTTTTAAGAACTGAAGTAGTGTAAAAGTGAGTTTATGGTTACAATTCACTGTACTATTAATATTTTAAATTATATATACTCAAATATATGATGTCCATTTAAAATCTCTTTAGGTGGATAACTAAATTATTTTATTTTGTTTATCAATGATTACTATAGGAAAGTATGAGTCTACACTCTAAAGCATAAATATGAGGTATTTATCACTTTTAAGTAATAAAAAATTTTAATTAAAAAACAGGTTGGTAGAAAGGTGAAGCACTTGAGAACGGATAATAATGGAGAATTAAGTTGACAAAATTCATAAAAGTCTGCAAAAATAAGGATATTTCTTATCACTTTACTACACCTAATACAATAAAATAGAGTGGTGTTATACAACAAATGAATATAATACTTTATAAAAAGATACACAATATGTTGAGTAATGTTGGTGTACTAAGAGGTTATGGGTAGAAGTAGTGAATATAGTAAGTTTCCTTGCCAATAAATCACTTAACACTACATATAGTTGAAAACTCTAAAAGAGGTATCGTTTGATCAACTTTTCATTTACTCTAATTTATGTACATTTAATTATCTTACATATGTTTATATAAGTACTGATAAGTTGAAACTAAAAATAAAAAGTATATATTTTTTTATTGTGCAATAGATGCTAAATATTATAGATTATAACATCATGTTATAGAAAAGCCTAAACTCATTATTAGTAAGGATGTTCGGTATAATAAGTCTATTATGTTTAAAGTAACTAAATTAGATAAGTAAGACAACATTTAGGTAGAGTTTGACATCAATTATCAACATACGATGATATTTTAATAAATAATATAACAACAAAATCATTTATAAGTCAAAGGCATAATATGAATTTAAATAGAAATAGTTACAAACATACAAAAATTAAAAATTAAAAAAGAATTATAAGCTTAAAATAATGTCAGATATGACTGTTTATATTTTATTGATAGATCATGAAGATTCGTCAGACATTGAAGGAAGTGTTGAATGATAAAAATTCTTTTATATAAAAAGCTACCATGTAAAAAGAGATGAAATCTCTTCATATAAATAAGAAATAAAATCTGATTGAGTTACCTAAGGGAAGAAAGATATTGATAGTTGTGAAAGATATGTATAAAATCAATGTGTTGAAATCTTAATTTAATAGAGAGTTTGAAATAAAAGATTTAATAATACAAAGAAAATCCTTGGTATAAAAATAGACAGTAATGAAAAGGTTGAAAAATTATCTTTATCATAAATCAAGTACATTTAGAGAATTTTTAGTAGGTTTGACATGAAAAAGTTTAAGTCAATGACTATATCTTTTATTGCTCATTTGAAATTTTAGATAACTTAGTCACCAAATATAAATGATTTAATAATACAAAGAAAATTCTTAGTATAAAAATAAACTGATAAAAAGATTGGCAGATTATTTTTATCATAAAACAAGTACATTTAGAGAATTTTTAGTAAGTTTGACATAAAAAATTCTAAGTCAATGACTATATCTTTTATTGCTCATTTGAAGCTTTAGACAACTTAATCACCAAGTATAAATGATGAGGACTACATGGCACAAGTTCCTTACTCTACTATAGTTAGTAGCATGATGTACGCAGATGATCAGATATTTTATAGGCAATTAATGTAGTGAGAAAATATATGATAAATGCAGAAAGAGTATACTCGCATGCTATAAAATGGGTATTACGCTACTTGAAGAATACTAAATGTGTCATATTAGTGATTGACCGAAACGTTAATAAAAAAAATAATATCATTGGATATAAGGATGCTGATTTTCTAGACAGTTTGAATAAAAGAAAATCTAGTACGAGTTATGTGTTTAGTCTTTCAAGTAGTTTAATTAGTTAGAAATCAATGTTATAATCGACAATTTTTTATTTACTACTGAAGCAAAGTATATGAATGGTACAAAACTTATGAAAGAAGCTTTATGATTAAAATGCCTAGTTAGTGAACTCGTTTTAAAACAGGAGGAGATTGATCTGATATAATAGCCAAATTTCTTTACATTTAGCTAAGAATTAAGTTTATAATGTAAGGTGCAAATATATAGATAAACAATATCATTATATTCAAAAGGTTGGTGCAATGTCCTTGTAGATACCCCACCGTAAATAGGAATCAAAATTACTTTTAAAATTTAGTATCAGCTTCAATTGAAGGGTTGTATAGCTTGACTTTCATAATATGAAAATAAAAGAAGGGAAGGACATGGCTTGGGAAAGATATCAAGACAAATTGATAGAACCACGACCCCTTCAACACAATCTCGATAATTCACTAAGGATATTAGGAGGTTGTAAGTTGATTTAAGACGTACTTACTTGACTCTAATAATACCAACTACTCTCAAAACTTAGTTAAAAAGGTCCCCGATACCTCTTGGAGATGACCGTCAAACTGGATTGGCTAGTATTCAAACAAGTAGGCAACAAGGCATAAGGAACACTACAATCTCAAAAAACTATTGAAGCATTAAACTTGTAAAAAATTGTATGAAAAAAGGCCCTTTTAAAAGGCCATGAAATGACGGTTGACATTTGACATTTATGCTTTTGTAAAAGTATGAAATAAGTTGACATATAAAGCTTTAAAAAATGACTCATGAAAGGTTGTTATTGAGTTAAATATGACATATTTAAGAGCCAAAACTGTATACAAGCCAGGACAAAGGGAGAGATAGGCATAAACTGTGGATAGGTCTAACCATTATTGGAGAATTCCTCAAGAGTCAAGTCTCGAGCTTATCTACAACTTCGACGTGTCATCACATACTTGGAACTATAAGTGCTTAAACATACCCGATCCTATGTTATCTTAAGAAATGCCCAGTTACAATGTCACTCTATCCAATGAAGGCACGAGTCCTTTAAAGATAAAAAAAAATATTAGAATTAATGAGTAGAGTTGAAATCAAAGACATTTGACCATCTCTTTTAACTCCAAATGATATTTGGTTTCTCCTTTTTTTCTCATATTTCGAATCAAATCGCATTTTACTCCGCACATTTCAAAAACATTAACAACTTCTATATATGCACATTTATATTATATTCTTTTATTATTTTTTTATTCTTTTTTATTTCGCTTGCTTAGAATTCTAGAACCCAATACAGTATAGCTTAATACAGTAACATTGAACTTCTTCTGAATTCTCTCAAAATAAAAAAAATTCCAATAAAGTATAGACTGTATAGTATATGAGCGCAAAAGGGTGTCTAACCTTTTTCTTTTTCGTAACTAAGGCCCGTACCTAGAATCTATGATGCAGACCAACCACAAGAGTCACTTAAGTCGAAGAATCTTATGATTTCTCGACCTCTAGGAGATTATATGGTTTCTAACTAATAGCAGATTTTGAAGTTGCATTTGGCTAGTGATGACTCCAAGTAAAAAAAATATATATTCGCATCTTAGCCAACTTCACTTCATACAAATCTGACAAGTGCCACAGAACACGAAGAGTCCAATTAGATGCAGTAAGAGTCGTTTCTCGTATCCGTGTGAGGGAGGACTTTCACAGTCCATAATGAAGATTCAGACCAACAACAACATGACAAATATGCTAATGAAGCCTATTGTAAGGGAGAAGTTTGTTTAGTACATAACTTTTCTTGAATTTGATACTACTTATAAATTAATGACATTTAGGCGCGCATGTGTGTGTGTATTGAAGACATTGGGTGTCGCCACTCTTTTTAAGGTGAGAATATTCTCTATGGATACACGTAATCACCTACAACCATATGTAATAGGTAATGCCTTTGGTATGATATTTTTCTGAGTGTTTTTGACTCTATTAGATAATTAGTATTTGAGCATGAGAATGTTAAGTAGCAACGTTCCTGATAAGAGACTCTTAGACGTTTCTTCATCATATCTCTCTTAAGTGCATAATTATAAATATATTCCTATGTGTTTGTATGTAAATCTTTCTCTTAAGCTTTTGCACATGCTCTCTCTTCTAGTATTATTTATATAAGGATCACAAGTTGAGAGAGGACAGTAGCTTCAGAGGAATTTTTAGATGAGTGATTTCTTGTACGGTGGAAGAGTGCGAGTGAGAGGTAAAGCTTTTACAAATATTTTTTAAATTTTTTTAAATTTTAGTATAAAAGAAGACTCCATATTACTATCCCATGGACATGTGTATATTATTAAACCACTATATGCCTCTTCTCCCTTGCTTCTGATTTGACCTTTTGAGTTTTTGCTTTGGATATTTTCTTTTATAGTTTTGTGTTGCTCGCATTAAATATTTACACGTGTTGCTACACAACAATTACAACACGAGCATGTAAATTAAAAAAATGCTAGTAGAAGGAATATTTATGTTATTGTCAAAACAAATCACTTTTTACTGAAATAGTCTAGTAATCCTAAATTATATCAAGGTCTTTGGTACTTTAACCGAAAATTAGCACTCTATCGATAAAAAAAGAGAAGATAGAATGCCATTAATAAAATTTTGAATGTCAAGTTACTAATTACTAAAATACTAGTCAACAATTAAACAAATGTGATTAAATTTAAAATCTTAATATTTTAATAGAACATAATTGCAATTAAATATACACTTGAAAGATTACTATAATATTTGCAAAGCTTAATCACTATAAAATAATGCTGCTATTTATTTTTTCATTTTTTACAACCATATTTAAATTGTGTTTGGAGGAAAAATCAAATTCCAAAAAAAAATAAAATCTCAATATAGTCCAGTGGAAAACCTTTAGGTTTCATGACCTATGTCGGATAACTTTCACTTGACATTTTAAAATTACAATATACAGTATACTAAAGAGGTCACCCATTTTAGTGGTCATAAGCATTACAAAAAAAACTACTTATGAAAAATCAAATTCCATTTACAATCATAGGCACAATTTATGATGCAATCAGGTTGAAGAAGAAGAAGAAGAATGGTAAGAACATGGTTTCTACCACAATATTAAATTTTAGTTACTCAACCTAAAACTTGAGTCCACTTAATTGAATTTTGAGCTATGTCAATAAGGGCTCATTTGGATACCACTAAATAACTAACTTTGTAAACTTATATAAGTTAATAAATTACTTTTCTTAATTTAGTTTGATTAATCAATTCAAATTAATAACTTGTAATAAAAAATTAATTATTTTGATAAGTCTTTTTATTTTGCTTTTCAACTTACCAAAAATAACTTATATGGAGACATTGTAAGCAGCATGCGTGCCCTAGAGTTTGATGAATGAATGTGCCATGTTGGAAAGTATTTCTCATAATGTTTTTGAGAAATCCACGCCTTGACTATTTTATTCATATCATTTTAGGGGGTGGGCCTAAATATGAGGTAGATCCAACACTCAAGTGAGCCACACAACTTGTAACAATGGTATTGAACACCCATTGTTGAAACCGTGCCTATTGCCCTGTGTCCCGCGATGATGTTTCTGAAAAATCCACTACATTTATCGATTTTCCATAACATTTTAATTGGTGTGTACAAATATAATGAAGATCTAAAACACAGGTGGGCCACACAACTTGAAAAAGTATTATTAAACCCTAAATTAAAATGGAAGAGCCCGAAAAATTAAAGTGTCCCACCATAATATTTTTGAGAAATCCACCCTGTCCACCATTTTCATTAGTCCGTTTTAGGCTATTGGCCCAATAGAAAACATGATGATTAAACACATATCATTAAAAACTTCTTGCGGGCCATAAAAGCTTTAGATAAGTTAATATTTGTGTTTTCCCTTTATCCTAGTCTATGTGACCTTATCAATAGGTTGGATGGCAAATAAGCATTACCATGGACCCTAGTAAGTTTTTTTAATCCTGGGCGTTCAATGACCATTGTTTAATATAGTGTAGTCCACCTGAGATTTGGGTCTGGCTCATTTTTGGGCTAATGCCTTAAAATGAGCTAGCAAAATGGATGGAATAAAAATATAACACATACATTAAGATGGGCCTCATTGTCATGGCATTGTCAGATTGGGTATTTCCTGACCAAATATGCTTTTTGAACAAAATTTTTCAAAAACATACTTCTCAAATGTGTTTATCTGCTTATTAAGTAGAAATCAAGACAAGTTATTTGAAGCATAAGTAACTGATTATCCCAACGTGCCTTTAAAAGAAATGGTCTCTACCATGATTTGACTTTAACTGGGTTGGACTCAACTAGTCAACTCACACATGTAAAAGAGATGAGAGCACTTACTTGTAACTAGAGTGTTAGGGCATGTTTGTTAACGCTAAAAATTTTCACTTAACATGGAATCTAGAAAACCATCAATGTTTAGTGGTGTTTGTTAACACTGGATGTGGAAAGAGATCCATTATTTTATGCAGAAATTTTTTGGTGAAAGAGGCTTAACTTAATGGTGAATGCAGAGAGCGCTCTGCAAATATTTAAAAAAAAAAAAAAAAAAATCCAATATTGCTCCCTGCTAAAAAAGATTTTATTATTTATGTAATAAACAACCCTACTTTTCACGTGTGACACTTTTTTGGCCCACCATAATTTATGTCCATCAACTTTTTTATATCATTTTAAAGCATGATTTATGTGTTACATCTATTACTATTAAAACCTTCTTAGGATCCACTGTAGGGTTATTTGCCATCTAACCTCTTCATAAGGTGACACAAACATGGCCCTAAGAAGTTTTCAATGAAGGGCACCCAATTCCCAAGTTTCCTGTATTGTTGCTTACACGAGCCTTAGATATGGTTGGATTTTGGTATTATTCCTGGAATGATATGAAAAAAATGGATGGACGGTATGGATAAAACATATACATCACGGTAGATCTACGCAACCCTGGAGAGGACTGTCTGTCTCGGGCTATAACGTACGGGGTACCGAATCCCTCACCCAGATTTGTAGGGAAGCGGATTGTGTGCTGTGCCACAAGCCAACTTCCATTTATGTTGACGTCACCAAGTTTCATGGGGCCCACCATACTGTATGTGTTATATCCACCTCATTCATCTATCTGGCGAGATTAGCACAGAGGATGAGCTTAAAAATGAGCTATATTAAAAGTTCAAGTGGACAATGCCACAAAAAGCACGGGGAAAATGATTCCCACTATTGAAACATTCATAGGGTCAACAAGATGCTTATTTTCCATCCAAACTGTTAATAAGGTGATACAGACCTAGACCTAGATGAATGGAAGAACCAAATACCATATGCATGCAAAACTTTTGTGACCCCAAGAAGGTTTCAATGGTAGATGTTCAGTCCCCACTGCTTTATGAAGTGTGGTCCACTCGAGCTTTGGATCTGTCTCATTTTTGGAAGCAAATTGCCTAGAAACTTAGCCCTCTTAGCGTACTGAGTAAGCTATGTGAGATCTACCATGATTTACATATTTTATCTTCTCCGTCCATCCATTTTATCATATAATTTTAAGGCTTGATACCAAAAATGAGGCATATCCAATTTTCAAATGGACCGCGCCACGAGAAGCAATTGAATTGAACTATTGAAAAATTCTTGGGGCCCACATAAGTTTTGGATCAAGGTTATATTTGTGTTTTCCCTTCATCCATTTATGTTTGATCTTATGAACAGGTCGGAAGACAAATAAACATTATTATGGGGCCTAGAAAGTTTTCAACCATGGAAATCATTATCCCCACTTTTTTCAATGGTATGTTCCACTTGATCTTTGCATATGTTTTAATTTTGGGCTTAACCCCTTACATTATATGGAGAAAAGGATGGATGGCATGGATAGACCACTTACATTCAAGGTGGGCCCAATTGAGTTTACTCGGTGCAATAAGAGTGCACTAAGTAACTCAAAATGCAATCCGATTTCCTCAATTTTGGGCTCAAGCCTTAAAACGTTCTCACCAAATGGACTGATAGTCTGGATATAACACATACATCATGGTGGGGCCCACTAAACTTGTTGACGTCAACACCAATCCTACTCTGCAGTAGAGAGCAGGCTAGTGTATAGGCCCCCACCATGATGTATGTGTTTTGTCCACGCTGTCCATCTATTGAGACATCCAAATCTAAAGTGGACCACACCACAAGAAAACAATAATGATTGAACATTCATCATTAAAAACTTTCTAGGGCTCACTGTAATGTTTGTTTACCATCCAATGTGTTCATTAGGTTACACAGACATGGATGAAGGGAAATCACAAATATCAACTTCATCCAAAACTTTCGAGGTCCCTAAGAAGCTTTTAATGGTCGGCATTCAATCACCACTCCACGTGAGATTTGGACCTTCATCATTTTTTGCATCATTTCCTAAAATCATATGGAAAAATGGATGGACTGCGTGGATAAAGCACATACATTATGATGTAGGCCACACAACACCATCCTATAGGGGCTACTAACATCATAAGTATGCAAGCCGGATCCACTTAGGTGGGTGAGACCCCTAACTGTGGGGCTCACCATGATGTTTGTGACTACATCATGTTGTCCACTCATGTTGAAAGCCCATTCTTAGGCATGATCCAAAAAATGAAGTAGATCCAAATCTCAAATGAACCATAGTATACAAAACAGTGGTGAATGACAATTAAAAATTCCTTGTATGCCGCCAAAGCTTTGGATTAAGATGATATTTGTGTGGTCTCTTCATCTAGGTCTTTTTGACCTTATCAATAGGCTAGATGGCATATAAACATTTTGGTAGAATCCAGGAAGTTTTTAATGGTGGGGATTCAATCACAGCTGTTTCCTGTGGAGACAGGAGCAAATGTGTCAACTTAACATATTTCAGACATTTTGTGCGTTAGTTAACAAACAGGTTGATCTGGAATCAATACTTAATTTTTGACTTCAGATTCGGACTTTAGATTCACCTTCGGACTTCGGATTTAACAAACAAGCCCTTAGTAAGTTCGGTGTGCCCTACAGGTTCACATCCATTACCAACTTAGGATAGTTTTTAATTGGGCACCCGTCCTGAACATAGGATGTAAAGCTAATGTAGCATCTGAACCGTGCATTTGGTGGCCCTTTCGTAGAATGTCCATTGTTTAGAATGGCCTGAAAACAGGGCGCGGATTGAGCAAGTTCAGTTTGGTCGTGACTGTGGGCCTACCTTAATGTATGTGTTGTATATCCATGCTATCCATCCATTTTTGGAGCTCATTTTAGTCAACCAGCCCAAAAAAGAAGCTGATTCAAATCTCAGGTGGACCACACCACAGGAAGTAGTGGTGATTGTCCATTAAAAACTTGTGGTCAAAGTTTTGAATGAAGCTGATACTTGTATTTTCCTTTCATCTAGGTCTGTTTGACCTTATCAATAGGTTAGATGGCAAAGCAACATCATGGTGAGCCCTAAAAAATTTTTAATAGTAGGCATTTAATGCCCATTGTTTCCCATGGTGTGGTCCATCAGTTTCATTTTTCGGCCATGTACTAAAATTTGCTCAGACAATGGATATGGGCAGTGCGGATATACAAGACATACACCATGGTGAGCCCTACGGTCACAACCTAACAAAACTAAAATCAAGGTCAGATCCCAACACCATGAAATCATGCCTAAAAACATTTAAAATGATTTCATGAGGTCACCCTATTGTTGGAATGGTCTGAAATATGATGGAACTCCTCATACAAGTGGGACACACACAATGAATGGGTCAGATACTTGGATGGACCACAAGTACGTGGGCCCCATGCCTAAACGTACCACTCCAACTGTCCCCTTTGGTGTGGTGGACCTAAGTAAAAGATCAGGTTAGGATTTTGAAATGAAGACTAACAAGCAGGGGGAATGCATCTGAGGGACAAGGTCCAACACAAATCAAGGTGGGACCCATAGAGTTGGACACTACTTAAGTTATGGTAAATTTAACATATAATAATATTTTACAGTATGTGTGTCTAATATATATATATATATATATATATATATATATATATATATATATATATATATTACCTCATAGGAACTTCCCATGAAGTCAAGCTATTTGGGCCCCACTGTAATGTGTGTCGAACATCAACACCGTGCATTTGATGGGTTCCTTTTAGGTTATTGGATATCCTAAAAATCAGCCATATACGGAACTCATGTGGGCCATATCATTTAAAAATATGTGAAGATATGTCTTAAAATATATAAAATCACTTGGTGGGGCCTATCTGAGTTTTGGATGCAGCTGAAACTTGGTCTGACCCCTCATCTAAGTGGGACACACACAATGAATGAGCTAAATTTGTCCACCACATCTCGGGGGGCCCGATAAATGATTATGAATGTTTTATTGGGAAGTAACCCCTCTCCACTTTTGTATGTGGTGTGGCCCACCTAAGCCATAAATTAACTTGATTTTTAAGCCCGTGGCCCACCTTGAAATGTTTCATATGACTGATGGGGTGGATGTCCGACGCACATCATGGTTAGGGCTCCCATGAGGTCGAGCTCATTAGACCATTTCCCATATATATATATATATATATATATATATATATATATATATATATATATACACACACACATATTAAACTAACAAAGATGATATTAAATTCAAATTTACCATGAAGATTTTATTCACTTACCTAACAAGTGATCTTGAGTATAGGCAATTTTTTAGTGGAATAACAGCCACAATTTCTATTATTATTTTACTTTTCCTTATAAAAGTTAATTTTTAAAATTAATATAGGTCATTTTTAAAAAATTCAAATAATAAATAGGTATCTATGACTCTTGTAGACACCTAACATCCCAGCTGGTGGGTGTCCATCCTAGGCTTGACATATACACGGGTCTTGTCACGAGGTGCAGTAGTGCCCGTTGGCATGCACGGGTGCACATACCACTATACCCGTTTGAGCTGGACATGGGTTGGCGCGGGATGCACTCATCCAATACCGATGCAAAATGTCATGTTCGCGCATCAAGATGCGTGGGACTCACAGTAAAAAATAAATAAATAAAGACTTTCTGTATGAAATGATGTTTGTTTTTATCTCTTTTTAGTGTAGGTCTCGAGCTTACACATTCGAGCATGATGCTTTTGCATTAGTGTTGGGTGGCGTGACGCAATCAGCTGACATGATTGCCTATGCACCACAAGCTGCCTAATGTTATTTGTAATTATTTTATATTTGAGAAATACAAGGTAAGTTGAGAGCGGATTAGGTGCAACACTAACCATGGGGCAAACCTTGATGCATGTATTCTATATCCACTTCCTTTATCCATTTTGCCATATGATTTTCAGATATAATCTTAAAAATGAAGCAGATACCAATCACAGGTGGATCGTACTATTGGAAAGAGTGGTTGTTGACCGTTAAAATCTTTTGCCAGCCATAAAAGCTTTGGAACAAGCTGATATTATTTATTATTATTTTTTTCCCTTCACGTAGGTTGGTATGACCTTATAAGTTGATGACAAATAAACATTAAAATCTTTTTCCGGCCATAAAAGTTTTGGATCAAGCTGATATTTAATTTATCTTTTTTTCCCTTCATGTAGGTTGGTATGACCTTATTAATAGGTTGATGACAAATAAACATTACCTTAGGCTCCAGAAATTTGGTTCATTCTTGGATTCATGGTCCTATAGTGGGGTGCAGTCTTGAAAAATCCAAACGTCCCATGGATAGGTAAATAGGTAGGAGTTTGTTGAAATCATACTCCTTCGGATACGTCAGGAGTCCATAGATGTGAAGGGGCTTGGAAAATCTTAAACCCATTCCTATAATAATGAATAAAAGTGTAATTGAAATTTCTGAGCTATACATTTATGTCTTGCTAATATCATTTACTATTTCTTGAAACTCCTCACCATGTGTGGAAGATAAATTATGAACTGGAATAAAAGAGCTTGCTCCACCCCCACGTAAATATTTACCCTTATCATACAGTACATCTCTCTTTATATAGAATAAATAAATCAAAATGTAGGTAGAGAACGCCTAATTTCCTCCCTTGTAAGTTATGATGCATTGGGACACTTGGATAATCTGATCCATTTATCTATATTTAGACTGTTAAAGTCTAACCATATTTCTACCATAAAAAATTAATACTAATCTAACAAATATTGATCATTTGATAATAATAATAATAATAAAATGGACGGCTAAGATTGTTTATAGAAAATAGGTCTAAGTAAGGATTTGATTCATCCATTTGCTAGGTATCATCATCTATAGCCTATGATACTATCTTTGCTAAGCAATCATAATCGAGTTGGCTTGGTTAGCTTACTCAACTCGACTTGAAAAAGCTCAATTTGGCTCAATTCAAAATTAAGTTTGAGCTATACTGAGTTGATTTTTTTAGCTAAAAAAAATTTCGAACTAACTTCAAACTTGTCCAATCTCAACTTGACTTAGATTGGACCCTAACTCGAATTGGACTCGAATCAAACTAGTTCGGTGACTTGATTATTTTGATATTGATATTGCTCACCAAGTGTTTGATGAAATGACACAACGAAGTGTCGGCTAATGGCAAGGAAGGTATGGATATGAAACAAATATCCCCGTGTCTTGATTTTGATGTTATTTACTAAGTGTTTGATGAAATATCTATAAAATTGTTATTGTTGTTTTACATACAATGAGAAATTGAAAATGCGTTTCATGTATTTGTGAAAACGCTGCATAGATGACATCAACTCGATATTGGCTCGAACTCGCCTTGAATTGGCCTGAGCTGCTGATTGAACTGAGCCGAGCTAGCCAGTCAAGCTCGATAACCAAGCCGAGTTGAGTTCAAGCTGAGATAAGCTAGTGGCCAAGCCATGTCAAGTTGTGCCAAGCTTACTCAGTTCAACTTATGTACACCTCTAATCATATTCATCTCATTCATGGCTCCAGTAAAAGGATGACTATAGGAAATAAGGCCAAAACAAGGATGGATTGGATCACCCCATCAATGAGATTTTGCATGATAGCCCATGAAATATGTTTGGAACTTAGTAGACCGTTCACATCAATCAATTAGAAAGTTCAAGTGAACCGACGCAACCAGGAGCACTACAAGCAAAGGAGCATTTCGCTTTAAATATTTTATCCATTCGTGTCTAGTAAAAACTCGCCCGAGTCTTTGACTCAATCTGACCCGTACATGAAAGTGCAGTCAGTTTCATGTACGGGTCAGATTGCCCTCAAAACTCGGCGCCAAAAGGACGGCGGCTACTATGCCCGTCACTGCTCGTGCCGAAACTCGGCTGAACTTCCAAATTCGAGTCCGACTGACCCAATTCCCCAAAATTGGGTACTTGTATTGCCTACTGACTACAATGTGCTCTGCGGGCCCATCATCATTTATTTGTTTCATCCATGCCATCTGTCCCTTTTTTACGGTTCATTTCAGGACATGAGCACCCACCATTAAAAATATCTCGTGAACCACACCACAGAAAATTGTGGGGATTGAACACCCACCATTAAAAATATCTTCTGGGCCACAAAAGTTTTGGATCAAACTGATGTTTGTCTTTTCACTTCATCTAGGTGTTTGTGACATAATCAACGGATTGAAAGGCGAATAAACATTACATTGGGCCCTGGGATTTTTTTTGTGGTGGGCGTTTAGTGGTCGTTGTTTTTCTGTAGTGTGGTCCATTTGAAAGTTGTATCCGCCTTATTTTTGAATTTGTATACTAAAATAATGATACAAAACTAATAAACGGTGTAGATGAAACATATAATCACTGTGGAGCCCATGGAGCACCGTCTAGTGGCGACGTTGCTACTGGCAATGTCAGTACGCAATCCGCGTCCCCAAACGGACGGGGTACCAAAAGGACGGCGGATTGCCTGCGATTTGTCGGAAGTTAGGTGGGGCCCACTCTGATGTATGTGAAAAATTCACTCCATCCGTCTAACGTTGGCCACTGGACAAGAAAAAGGAAATGGGATTGCGTGTTGAGTTACTCGATCAGTATACTTTAATCGTACTAAGTAAACTCGGTTGGGCCTACTATGAATGTATGTGAGTTATCCACGCCGTCCATCCGCTTTTCATAGATCATTTTAGTGGTTGAATCCAAAATATAATTATGCCCAAGGATCAAGTGGACCACACCAAAGGAAAAAGTGGGAATAATGACTTCCACCGTTGAAACTTTTCTAAGGCCCAAAGTGATGTTTATTTGTCATCCAACCTGTTCATAAGATCACAACGACATGAATGAAGGGAAAACACAAATATCAACTTGATCCAAAACTTCTGTAGGCCCAAAGAAATTTTGAACGGTAGAATTTCAATTCACACTGTTTCCCACGGTGCGGTCTACTTGAGATTTGTATATATTTTACTTTTGGGTTCCAGATATCAAATTATCTGTTTAAATGGATGGACGGAGTAGATAAATTATGTAAATTACAGTGGACCCCACAGAGTTTACTCAGTGCGATTAGCGTACTGAGTTGCTTAGTAAGCAATCCGCTTCCAAGAAAAAGTGGGGAGGAAGTGCCCACCATTGAAATATTCCCGGGTCCACAGTGATGCTTAGATGCCATCCAAACCGTTCACAAAGGTCATTCCCATTGGGATGAACTGAAAATTAAAAAATATTAGCTTTATCCAAATCTCTGTCCCTATGAATGCTTCAACGGTAGGCATTTCTTTCCCTGTACTTTTTCCTGTAACGTGGCCCACTCGAGTTTTGTATCTTCATTATTTTTTGGTACATGAACTAATATGATCTGGCAAAACGGCTGAACGGGGTGGATTTCTCACAAACATCAAGAAGGGCCCTCCTAAGTAACCCTGCCAAAATTGCTAATCTCACACGTTCACGTAAGAAAAGGTGGTCATAGTGGAGTAGGGCCCACAGATCCAAGTACGGCGCTATGTGGCCAATCAAAACGGATACTCTTCACTTTCTCAATGCCAATTTTTTGTCGCTCAAAGTTAATAATAATGAAATTTATTTCAATGAACCGGACAATGCTATCCATCCAAAAAATAAAAACAACGTGGAGAAATCTGATTTTAGTGGTTTTTGGTTTAAGATTATTGGAATACTTCGATTTCCTGCCATCACCTATCCAACCCTAAAAGATGAACGGTTCCGATCATCCATATAAATGTTCCAAATGCATGTTATAAAAAAGTGGGACCACCAAAGTTCCATCCCACATGTATGGACCGGATCTCATCTATAATTAAGATTTCCTTAATTGGAAAACCTTAGTATATGTGCATGTAATTATGAGAGATGTCTACTTAAAGGAGGTGGGTTATGGTATTTTTATGGGGTTGAAATATTCTAATGCTAAAAAAAATGGAGTGGTAATTAAAAATGAGGGGTACCCTTAACCGGCGCACATGGGCGTGGGTTTGACGCTCTCAGACATGCCAACACCATCACATGGGGATGGGGACCCGTACCCGCCAATGAATCTCAGCACATGCCTCCCGCGGTTGACTTGTCCAACCCCACCTCTAATTTACAGGTGGGGCCCACTTACCCCCTCTTCATCCAACGGCCAGTTAATTAGCATTGAGGAGAGGAGAGGAATTACTTGATATGGGCCCCACGCGATTGTCGATTTTGGCAAGTGTGGCCCATGATTCTGTGATCCACACCGTTGATCTGTTCTATACAATACTCGATGAGCAACGGATGAAAGATATTCTCAAGAGGACTATCGTGACTTTTCCATCGGCCGTCTACAGATAGACGGTTAAGAAAAGAGTGGAGTAATTGTTCAGATTCAAAATTAGTCTTTTCTCGTAGAAACCGGATTATTGTATGCATGTACTATTTAGCAAATGGTACAAAGTACCAACACTGTCACTGATAAGACTGATCCATGCTTCAATCAATCTGGGCCCACCATTTAGTAGGCCATCTCCTTAATAGGCTACTGGTAAAAGAAAAAAAAAAAAGGAAAAAGGACAAAAAAAAAAAAAAACAGTTGTAGGTTGTACCTCTCTCCAACCGTTCAATCTTTGGACCTTTTTTCCAGGACCATTTCTCTAAACTCCCTTTAACGACCATAAAAAAGATGGGTGATGGATTGGATGGTCACCCTGACCATCGTATTGGCTGCTGACCCCAACATCACGTAGGGACGTGGTGTTAGGATTATGTGTGGCTGACTGTGATGTATGTACTTATCCTAGCCGTCCATCTGGTTTTGTCAGCTCATTTTAGGGTACTAACCTAAAATTTTAGCATATCCAAAGCTCAAGTGGACCACATCACAGGAAACAATAGGGATGATGAGGTCCACCGTTTAAACCCACTTAGGGCCTACAGATATGGATGAAGGAAAAACGCAACTATACGTTTGATACAAAATTTCCTTGGCCAGGAGATTTCGATGGTAGGCGTTCAATATTCCCCATCGCTTCTAGCACACTTGAGCTTTGGTAATGCTTCAATTTTGAGCTCATGCCTTAGAATGAGCTAGCAAAACCGATGACAGCGTGGATAAAATACATACATCATGGTGGCCCCCACAGAGACCTGGGTCATCACGCAATCCGACGTCCTTCATCTAGGAGGAGGTCCACCAATTGTATGATCCATATCAGGACCACATCCGTCATTAAAATGCACCAATCGACAGAATTGGAACAATTTTGAGCCGTCCGATCTACTATATCTGTTGTACGTAGTATGAGTGTGACATCTACTCCATCCGTTCGGCGCATCTTCTCATCTTCATTGAATATCCAAAAAAGGAGCTTGATCCAAAACTCAGGTTGCCCACACCGTCGAACGATATAAAATCACAAGTTGTGCCCTACCCAGTCTTCGATCAGTCTGATTTTCAAAATATCCCTTCATCATGATGAGAATCACGAGATGAACGGGTGGATGAAATATACAAACAATGATATGACCCGCACAGAAGCGTACGGTTGACATTTCCTTGCCATCGTTACCTGTTGTAATGAACGGGTGGATAGAACAAACAAATAATAATGAACCCCCACAGAAACCTACGGTTGACGTTTCCTTGCCATTGTTCCCTGTGGTGTGTCCCAAAGTCTTGTAGGTTAGGCTGATGTTTACCCTAACATAGGGCCATTCGGCCGATGGACGGACTGGATTTGTACAGACGACAAGTGGACCACTGAACTCGGATGTTGTACTCTCTGCTTACCAACAGTCTCGACGTGCAGCAATAATTACGAGGAGAGGAGGAGGTTATTTGAAGTGGAGCATTTTCACGTAGCCCACAAAAACACCCGCTCCCCGCACCACAATCATTGGTCCCCGCCTCACGTCATCCTCACAATCAGCCTCCCGGCAAGGCCCGCAAGATCCAGCCACTCATCACGACACGCGTCACACCGATATGGGTCCATAGCATAGGAACATTGCAACGAATCATGTTAAATACACTCCAATATACTATATGTGCCACAGACCACTTTCTTAGAAAGCTCCACATGTCCACTTCTCCCTCCTACCACAACCTCACAAGCCTCCATTCTCTCTCTCTCTCTCTCTCTCTCTCTCTCTCTCTCTCTCTCTCTCTCTCTCTCAATAAGAAGAAAATTGAAGATTTGAAGGGTGTTAGGTAGATTGAAATTTCGATGGGAACTTGCATTAAGATGGCGACGATGCTGGGGTCGGAGCAAGACGATTATAGCTTGAAGCTTGAGGAGACAGAGCTGCGTCTGGGGTTGCCTGGAGGTGATAATGAGACAGTGAAGAATTCAGGGAAACGAGGGTTTTCGGAGACCGTTGATTTGAAGCTTAATCTTCAGACTGCAGATTCGAAGGACCTCAATTCAGATCATGCGGTGGCGAAAGAGAAAAACCTTCTCTCATCCACCAATGATCCTGGCAAGCCTCCACCTCCCAAGTACGTTGATTTTACTCTCTCTCTCTCTCTCTCTCTCTCTCTCTCTCTCTCTCTCTCTCTCTCTCTCTCTCTCTCTCTCAACCATCAGCTATGTGGTATTTGATGTGTAGATTTAATATTTCAAAGACCTAAACATCACCCCATCTCTCTCTCTCTCTCTCTCTCTCTCTCTCTCTCTCTCTCTCTCTCTCTCTCTCTCTCTCTCTCTCTCTCTGGTCCGTTGATCGATCTTTAGATCATGGATGGAGAATAATCAACGGTTTGATTTTCTTCACATCATGGAGTGAAATTCTTCTCTTGGAATATTGTTCATGGATAGATAAGAGAGTAGTCCATCGTTGATCATGGAAAAGTATAGGAGAAGTGAAAACCAGTAGACACTCCTAGGTACGGATACACGTGCCGATCTGACATACGTGTATGATATCAGAGCTACGCATGGGATGTAGCTAAATCCCAGACGTAAACGAAAGCACCCCTGTGCGTCCCACATGATACACGGCTTAGATGTTACATGCAGGTATCAGATTGGCACGTGTATGCATGCATAGACGCACGTGTGGCATGGAGGGATGCGTGTGGGAGTAGCATATCTCCGGAAATAATGCACAACTGTTATTCACGATAGGCCCATCTTCTCATCCGCATACAACCTCATGTGCCAACAATTACTAAAAATACCCTTGGTGGGCCCATATGTCGTTAACGTATATTGGGCCACTAAAATAAGTATCATGGCTTTTAAAATGGCTGTAATAACGTATAGTATAAAGAAATATAATATAACATTATATGCCGTTATAACCGCTTGCAACAATTGTAAGTTGAAGCTTCAAACATGACGGCCGTTAACACGTTAGTGCAGCTATTGTATTCGTATTCAACGGGTATAGTAAGGTTACCGTCCGTCTCGCACATACGGCTAATACGTAAATCGTGTTATATGAGATCCAAGCTGATGAAAAGGTTGGTTCCATCTTGAAGATTTATATATGAAAAAATCAGTCCCATCGACTCATCAAGTACGCCACACGTGTACATGATTTGAGTCCTTCATGTGTACATTTTTCTGCAGTGTGGTCCACCTGATTAGTGAATCTTCCCGAATTTTTGCACCCAATAATATTCTAGGTTCGAACAGCCTTTTCAACGGTGCGGATTTTCTGGGCACTGGCACGTTTGGCCACATGAACAAGGTGAATACATATAGAGCTACATGTTCTAACTGAAAGAACGGTTGTATTTTCAGGGTCCAGGTAGTTGGTTGGCCACCCGTCCGATCATTCAGGAAGAACATCCTGTCCGTCCAATCGACTAAGAGTGGAAAGGATGAAGGGGAGAAGGTTAACAACAGTGCCACCTTCGTGAAGGTTAGCATGGATGGCGCACCTTACCTCCGTAAGGTAGACTTGAAGATGTACAAGAGCTACGAAGATCTCTCCCATGCCTTAGAAAAGATGTTCAGTTCCTTCACCATGGGTAAGTATATTACACATACCAATATGGGACACATGCCAATGCGGAACACGTGTGCTTGATCAGATCTTTCCATAAAGTGGATCACGGTACTTAGATCTTGGACGATCAGAAAATTTGTTTTGATCATCATTTTAATTTGTAGATCGTCGTTCACCTGACGAACTGAACAGCCTGATTTTCAAGGCAGATGATCAAGGCATTGTTTTCAACCAGATAGAAGGTTCAGATCTTGCATGCATATTCCATATTGGCACGTTCGGAAGATTTCACATTTATATAACCTAAAATTGTGTTTGGATGATCAATTGAATTGAATCGAACGGTGGTTGGATGGTTGTCTATATGAAGGGACCCCACCTTCATTGATTTAAAATATCTAAATTCAATCCAACAATGCATCCAAACGGGCCCTAAAGAATCTCCGTATGTTTCTCTTTTATCATCCAACTATATATTATCCCTTTGTTTGAAATCTAGGTAATTGCGGATCTCAAGGAATGAACGGTAGGGATTTCATGAATGAAAGCAAATTGATGGACCTTTTGAACGGTTCTGAGTACGTCCCCACCTACGAAGATAAGGACGGCGATTGGATGCTCGTCGGTGATGTCCCTTGGGAGTAAGTTACTTCACCCATCAACATTAGATTCTCTAAACATGAATATTGACCGTTCGATTAACGGAAAAAGATGCATTGTGGGCCACAGATAACCCTAGTGAGCTTACATGATGCTGTGATTAGTGGGCCACAATGGGTTCATTGATAGTGAAATTTTGAATGGTTGGATTCTTAGATTGGGTCCCAAATCATCAAATCAGATCAGAGTTACTAATAGCAATTTGATTTCATGTAGGATGTTCGTGGACTCATGCAAGCGTCTGCGTATAATGAAAGGATCGGAGGCCATCGGACTTGGTGAGTGGCCCTATGCATTTCTATCATTAAAGTCGATCTGGACCGTATGATCAGATTTTGTTCAGATCTATAAATCCATCCTAACTGGTTTCAACTGGCGGTCCAATTGATGTTGGTAGATGTCATTAAAAATATTTTATATTAAGCAGGCAAATGTTCCTTTAAAGGCCAACCTTGATGTAGCTTTTACAGTTAGATTGAGTTCTATTGGTCCATCATGATTTGTATCAGAAATCTAACCGTACATATGGTGAGTCCCTTCTTAGTGATAGTATGTCCCAAAAATAAATTGTATCCAGAAGTCTGGTGGGCCACACCATCTTGAACAGTGAAAAATCCATCCAAAATCATTTCGTGGTGGCCCACTGAGTTTTGGAATATGCTGCATTTATGTGTGACCCGTCATCCCAGAGGGACACACATAATGGATCGCTTAGATGTCTAAAAAAATTCTCGGTGGGACCACATATATTTAGGAAGTTTTTAATTGGTAGGCATCCACTCTTAGCTGCTTCCCGTCCTGTGGGCCACCTAATTAATGGTTTAGGATGGATTTTGTTTTGCTGGTCTAAAATGAGGGGATGCATCTGATGGATGGGGTGGATGTCCAACATAGACCATGGTAGGGCCCACGGAGCTTGACCTTGCCATACCTTACAATAAGGTGGACCTTATAGGAACATTATACAATTAAGTCACGTTTAGTAGCTTAAATCGTTTGAACTTGTTTGGACCGGATCCATGGCTTCTGATCATGTCCCAAATATTCCGGATAATGCAATCGTAACCGTTCAATCAATTACACCCATTAATTGACTGTTAAGAAAAAAAAAATTACAACAATGATCATCATTCAACAAAATAACAATCAAAGATTGCTTCAACACTGTCCATCCATGGCAGACCGATTGATAGACGCTCCAGATCACAGAAAAACGGGCCCCACCATGAAAAAATGGCTTTACATGTATCATTCAATACAATGCTGAGTGAGATATTTCATATTCATTTCTTAAAACCAGCCAACTAACTAAAAATCCATTTTTAACATGGAAATTTCAGCTCCAAGGGCCGTCGAGAAATGCAAGAACAGAAGCTGAAGGACCGAGCCACCACAGTCTGCTCATTCGATCTCAGAACTGACCCGTTACATGTACCAGTTTCTGCAAGGCAGGACGGGCAAAAAAGAACAAGAAAAAACACAAGCGAGAAAGATCGAGCAGGGTGTTTGGGTGTGTTTGTATTTGTGGTTTGTGATATATAAATATTATGAAAGACTTGGGATAATTTGTTATGGAGTAGGAAACAATAACACTTATGTTTTTGAAGACTTGTTGTGGTGTAACTTGTTAATTAATTGGGCTTTTAATATCAATTCCATTGTCGTTGTTGTGTGTCCTTTTATTCCTTGAATTCCTTTTTTTTTACTCATGAAATGAGATTCTTTTGGTAATATATGAGCAGTGTGACAAATATTTTTGAAAATCTCATGATATTTTCACAAGAAATAAACTATTATCATGGGATTTTCAGAATATTAGTGGTAGTTTTTTTTTGTGATTTTTTGCATAATTATCATGATATTATTGAGAAAATTATTTAAGGTTTTAACTAATTTGTTATATAGTTATATATTAACATTTTAAATGTTTTTGTTAATTTTTAAAAAATATATCCATATCTTTTTATTTCGGGCATGTTTGGATCATAAGTTGATTAAGATAAGCTACTTATTCCACAAGATCTTAGTTTTAACTTATTATGAAGATAAGTATGTTTGGCAAACAACATACTTATCGGTTTCTCCTCTCTTTTCTCTCCGGATGCCTCTCTTCAGCAACTTATGAAAGGTAGAAAAGCTAAAAAAATTAATTGAAGTGATTATGTCCTTTTAAGTAAAAATAATAATAATAATAATAATAAATTACTTATAACTAATCATAAACCAAACTTAATTGCTTATCTAAAATAAGCCACTTATCTACTGCTATAAGTAGAAAAAGTAACTTATTTGGTGGTATCCGAATGGGCCCTTAGTGAGATTTTCCTAGTAATATCCCAAGAAAATCATAAAATTAAAATCTCGTGAGAAATTCTCAATGTGAAATTCCCTTGATGTTTTCACCCAACTAGGGTGTAATTTGGTTACAAGAATGTCTTTGCCAAAAGACAAATTACACCTAATGGTAGAAATAACAATTTTTTTAGGTGGAAGTGTCGATTTCCTTAGTTTAATAGTGTTAAAAATACACATGCAAGGCTATGGAGGTGAAGGTTTTGTCATCTATGGAGAGAGAGAGAGAGAGAGACAGAGAGAGAGAGAGAGAGAGAGAGAGAGAGAGATTACTTTATTCATGAAGTAAGAAGGTAGAAGGAAAAAAAAAAACTTTCACATAGCTATAGAAAAAAAAAATTAGTGGACGGTATGGATCTAACACATAAATCATAGTGGGGCCTAGAGAATAAGGTCACGAACATCATGTGGACCATACTATATCATTCTAGAGCATGAGCCCAAAAGTGAGGCACATCTAAAGCTCAAGTGGACCATACTATAGAAAGCAATGAGGATTGAATGACTATCATTGAAATCTTTCTAAGGTTGACCGTGAGGTTTATTTGCCATTTAACCTCTTCATAAGGTCACACATACCTAGATGAAGGGAAAACATAGATATAAGCTTGATTATAGCCTTCTGTGATCCCAAGAAGCTTTCAACAATAGGTGCCTAATTCCCACTTTTCCCTATAGTATGGCCCACTTGAGCTATAGATCTGCCTTATTGTTCGTCTTGTGCACAAAAATGATAAGGAAAAATGGATGACGATGTGGATTAGAGATACATCATGATGGGGTTCATAGAAGTTCCACATGTCAACACTTCCTATTTTCTTCTCTCGACAAAATGTGGAGCACTACACAACCAGCAAAGGAATTTCTCTTGACATGTGAAATTTATGCATGCCCCACCATGATGTATTTCTTAAATCCACAACGTCCATCCATTTTAGAGATCATTTTAGGATGTGAACCCAAAAATAAGGCTGATCCAAAGCTCAAGTGGAGCATACCACAAGAAATAGTAAGAATTGGATACCTATCGTTAAAACCTTCTTGGGGCCACTAAAGGCCCAAATCAAGTTGATATTTGTGTTTTCCCTTCATCCATGTCCATGTGACCTTATGAACTGGTTAGATGGAAAATAAACCTCACGGTTAGCCCTACGAAGGTTTCAATGGTAGTTCATTCATTCCCCACTACTTTTTGGGGTGTGGTCCACTTGAGCTTTGGACGTGCCTCATTTTTAGGCTCATTCTCTAGAATGATTTAGAAAAATTGATGGAAAATGTCGATCTAACACTTAAATCATGATGGGGCTAAAGAAGTTCCACCCATAATTAACAATTGTGTTGTCTAGTACCCAATCTATTTGCAAGAGAGAAAATTGTTGTGTTTTGTGAGCGAGTGTTCACTTGAGCTTTGTATGTCGATCTAATGGCACCCACTCACAAAACATGCTAATTTTCTCTCTCACAGATAGATTGTGTATTACACAACATGACTTTTAACGTGTGAAACTTCTTTGAGATCACCATAATTTTTGTGTTAGATCTACACTAGTATCATCGACAATGATATAGACCAATGAGAAGAAGCAATAGCACAAAATTTTCTTGTGCCTTCAACATGGACAATTGGCACTCTTCCTAATCCTACTAACACCACAAATGTAAGAAGAAAAAAATTCTAACAACTTTCTTAATTTGACCAAAGCTTACCTAATAAGAAAGTATCCTAATTAAATTAGGAATTGTTAATAATTATCAACACTCCACCTTATTTTTAAGTCTCATACACATCTATCATTTCTATACTTTCTTTTTTTTTTTTACATAATTCAAACTTATATATTGGTGTAAAACTTGTTGCAGATACGTTTTTGGTATGGTTGGGTCAAAAGAAGGTGGACCATGAATTGACCATAACTTTTGATTCGGGTATCATTACGGGTAACACAACCTATCAATCTTTATTGAAACGGGCTATTCGAGGTAAACTAACCCACATAGTGGGTTACATTTGTCCATTTCATCAGAAAACGCATGCTTTCATCTCAAAAATGAATTTTTAGGAAAATTTTACTATTTTTAGTAATTTTAATTTTTTAATTTTTTTTCTATTTTTAGAGTTTTAGATTTTCTTCTCTTTTAGAAATAACTTTTAATTATAACAGGACTCTTCTAAATAAAGTTTATTCGGAATTTTTATTTTTAGAAATTAGGCATTAGAAGAGTTTTATAGAATTAGGATTTTTATTAGAGTTAGAATTTTACTATTTTTAGTAATTACGAATTTTATTTTATTTTTTCTTTATTAATGCTGTAAGGAGATGCATTAGACGATTATCAATTATTCATCAATCAATTTCGAATTTATTAGAAGTTATTTATATTTTCTTGCTTTCTTTCCTCGTGAATTCGAGAAGTCTCTGTAAGGAATCCAGAGAAGTTCCATAGATTCGGAATAATTACCTCTTAAGGAAGATGGTGCTCGACCTCACATCATTCTCTGCATCAGTTTGGGCCGATCTTCCTAACTTCAATGACCAACTTCGCATTAAGAATTTTCTTGATTAGCTTTCTAAAGTTGAGCGATTCTTTGAATATATGAAAATCCCTGAAGTAAAGAAGGTTAAGCTTATGGCCTATAAATTGAATAACAGAGCTTCAACTTGGTGGGAACAATTTCAACTTGAGCATACGAAACAAATGAAAGCGTCAATTCGCACATAGTCACGGATGAAGCAATTATTGTACATGCGATTCTTCTCACGAGATTACGATCAGATATTATTCCAACAAAACTAAAATTATTATCAGGATAGTTGATCAGTAAAAGGTTATGCAGAAAAACTTATTATTTATCCGCGAGAAACAACCTTATTGAAACGGAATCACCACAGGCCACAAGATTCATCGGTGATAAACATATAGGCTCTATAGGAATAGAGAATCAACCCAAGACTTCTAAAGTGAAGGGAAAATATCTCATAAATGAAGGGGCCTTTGTTAAACAATCTAAGGAAACGAGAGATATATATCCTTTAGTTGAAAAGAAAAAATATGTGGAGCCTGTGAATATCCTAGAGATTTTAAAATCAGTATTGCAAAAGTTCAAGGCAGTTATGCTCGATGAAATCCTTAATAAATTGCCTCTCATACGATATATACAAAATCACATTAATCCCGTCTTAGGGGCAAGTCCGCCTAATTGCCCACATTATCAGAAAGAATATAAGATCTTGAAGGTAGATGTGAAGGAATTGATCAATATTAGTAAAGTCAAGGAAAGCATAAGTACATGTGTTATGTCAGCTCAAGAGCTTAATGCCAAGTATAAAAAAATGACTAATGAATATCGACGTCAGAAGTTATCTCAAACTCATGTGTCAAATCTCTTGAGTAACTCAAAGATAAGTTTTTTTCAAGCGGAGGGGTCTGATATAGAACGTGTCACAGATACATTCCTAGCATGATTGGGCCAAAAGAAGGTAGACCATAAATTGACCATAACTTTTGATCTGGGTATTGTTACGGGGCACATAACCTATCAATCTTTACTAAAACGGGTCATCTGAGGTGAACTGACCCACATTTGTGGGTCACATCTGTCCGTTTTATCAGAAAACATATGCTTTCAGCTCAAAGATAAATTTTTAGGAAAATTTTACTATTTTTAGTGATTCCGATTTTTTAATATTTTTTTTCTATTTTTAGAGTTTTAGATTATCTTCCCTTTTAGAAATAACTTTTAATTATATTAAGACTCTTTTAGATAAAGTTTATTTGGAATTTTTATTTTTAGAAATTAGGCATTAGAAGAGTTTTATTAGAATTAGGATTTTTATTAGAGTTAGAATTTTGCTATTTTTGGTAATTATAAATTTTAGTTTATTTTTTCTTTATTAATGGTGTAAGGATACACATTAGACGATTATCAATTATTCATCAATCAATTTTAAATTTATTAAAATTTATTTCTATTTTCTTGCTATCTTTCCTCGTGGATTTGAGAAGTCTCTATGAGGAGTCCAGAGAAGTTCCTTCGATTCGGAATAATTATCCTCTTGAGGAAGACGGTGCTCAACCTCACGTCCTTCCCCGTGTCATATATGCTTAGGACTCTACTTGGTCACTTGTAAAAATATTAACAAACTTTATCTCTTTGTTTATAATCTTCTTATAAATAAAGTGGTAATGGACTTTCACGACCTCCATACAGGCATGGAATGTCAAATCTGATAACAACATAATTGAGCTAACATTGTCTGTAATTATGAAATAATGAAATAATCAAATTTTTTTCTACAGTCTCTAAGTAGTTGTGTAAACTACACACATTCATATGTAGCTAGCATCGTAACTTGATATTGGGCCTCTATAGTAGACAGTTCAACAGGATTTGCTTCTTACTTTCCACATGGCATGCTTCTTGAACTAAGACTAAAATAGAAATTTAGTGTTGAACAGAGTGTAGATAGTTTATCGGCCCAATTTGCATCACAATAGCATCTAAGCTTTATTGATACACCATAGTTATAAAATACACCTTTATTGACAATTGTCTTTACATATTTCAATTATACTTTACTACATTCACATGTGGCTTACTCGACATTTGCATTTACTAAATAAGCTAAATTTGACCAAGTAATAGTTAGATATATTAAGCTACCAACTATCTCACTAGTGAATAACTTCTTTAATCCTTCATTAGCTTATGATTCACTTTAAGTGGTTTCATGATTGATTATGGATCTAACGTTACAATAAGTTTTGAACTTGGAAAATAAAACTTTTCAAGCAAGCTCAAGTCAAAATTCTTTTTTTAAATAATCAAAATTACTCTATTTATTTCTAATCACTTTAATACTCAAATGCATCAATGGCTTGTGAAAATTTTTATGTCAAACCTTTAGGGCCAGTTCGGGTACCTGGTTTAAGGGGTTTTATGGTGGATTGTATTATCTAATCCTTGATTTGACGAACGAGGGTGTGTTTGGATGTAAGTATACTTACATGGGATTTGCGAGCACGTGGCACGTGGGATGAAGTCAGTGGGATTATGATATCCCACTGAGATACGCCATCAATTCTACTTCCATCCTCAAACCCAACTCCTTTTCTTCCTAATACCGTCATCCGGGGACTGGAGATGGGCATTACATTTTCGCATCCAATTGACTGTAATGGCGGGATGTGGGACAGAACTGGCAAAAAATCTGGCATTATTTATCCCCCAGAGCTTGAATCGTTGTGGTAGAGGGAGGAGGAATCGATCTTTGGAAACAAGTACCCACTGTGGATGGTAGGTTGTGGGTGTCGGCTCCTCACATCTTTCTTGCTCTAGTTCTTTTCATCATATGCTCTTCTTTTCGAAGTATTTATAAATTCATATGGGTTCTTTTACATATTATAGACTTTGAAGCCGCATCAAAGGGTTGAATTGGAAGAGGTATCCTGGTTGAACTTTCGATCTTCATCCCGGAATCGAAGGTATGGATAACGTTCACTCCAAGCAGTCTATGGGATGGTAGCATTGGACTGCTTAATGTAAGTCACGCTTTGGGTGTTGTGGGGCCCACCTTGATGTATGTGTTGGCCACAATGGTGTAAGTGTTGGCCATATGGGACCGTAGTAGTCCATAATGCTCACTCCAATCCATTTGCATCCCATGGGATTTCCAAACAAGCCCACTCAGATATCCCATGGGATGGTAGCATCCTACTGAAATCCAAACAGTTCACCCACTATCCTTGGATAGAGGTATATACCACTATCCCACGACAAACCACTGCCCAATCATAAATGATGGGATTTGCACAATTCCATCCCATGTAATCCTGTCCAATTCACCGAGCCAAACACGCCCTTAAAACATAGAATTTTCAACTTTTCCACCTCCTTTGAAGTCTTGCTTGAGATGATCAAATCATCTACATAAACAATATATATATATAACCATTCCTTTTATAGAATACTCCACAAAAATGCATAGATCAGCTAAAGAGAATAAAATTACCTGAAGAGAATATTCTCTAACATTTGTCAACCAAGCAGTAAGTACTTGTTTTAGATCAAAAAGTGTCTTCTTAAACATATACATTAATTTACTTTTTAAGAACTTCAAATTCTTCAAGTTGCTTCATGTATATTTCTTTAACAATATAATTATTTGAAAATGTATTCTTCATGACCATCTGCTAGAACATCCAATTTTTTGCAATTGTCAAAGCTATTATAATACATACACTTAGAGATGTACACAAGTCGAACCGAGTCAAGCTTGGCACAGCTCGGCTCGGGGCTCGGTCGGTAGCTAACCCCAGCTCGAACTCGACTTGGCTCGGCCGGTAGCTAACCCTAGCTCAAACTCGACTTGGCTCGGTCGATAGATAACCCCAGCTCAAACTCGACTCGGCTCAATCCTCGAGCCTGTCTGGCCAGCTCGACTCAGTTCAGTCAGCAGCTTGGGCCAGTTTAAGCCAAGTTCGAGCTTGGGTGACATTTTCTCAAACACATAGAATGCATCTTCAATTTCTCATATAATGCAAAACAGTAACAACACTTTACAAGTAATTCATCTTCAAATGATGCTTCATTTGTTCCTACTCACAAACAAGTTTGGATTACCCTAGATAGTGTCATATTCATTGCATATTCTTTATGGGTTATTTCATATATTTATAGGTCTTTTTCTCTACTAGTCTTAGACCTTGTTCGACTAGTCCAAGTACTTGCTCGACCAGTGTAAGAGTTTTCTCGACCAGTCCAAGGTTTGCTGTGAATTTTTAAAATTTTCTATTGGACTCTCGACCAATCCTGGAGACTGCTTGACCAGTCAAGTGAACAGTGCTCGACCGGTTGTGTAGGCTCAACTCCAAGTCCAGCAACATTTTTGGGTCCTACTCTACCAGTCGAGTAACAGCCTTATCTTATCGTGTTAGAAAATTTAAAATTTTGTTAGTCCTCTGACCAGTCGAACCGACCCTTATACCAATCGAGTGAACAGTATTTTCACCTATAAATAGAGCACGAATTTCAGAGTTTATTCATTTATTAAACGCGAAATCAAGACACCACTCTGAGAAATAAGTTTGTGATATTTTTAAGCTATATTGTGCTTATTTAATATTCTCTTTAATTAGTTTTGTTATTTAATTTTGAGATCTTTATTCCAATCTTACTTTGAAAAGAGATTTGAATTTTTTCCTTTCTTGAGATCAAAATCAAATCAAGCTAGTACAGGTTGATTTAATTAAAAATCATTTAGAACTAGAACCTTTTCATCTGTGAGACTGGATATTGAACATCTTCATTTACATCGGATCAGTTCTACCGGGCTTCTTTAAAGGAGAATTTCTAGATAAGTACATTTACATTTTGTATATCTCTTTTTAGTTTTTGAGGTTGTGCTAGAAAAATCTCTATTTAGTTTTGTCTGAGGTGATCCAGAAAATCTCAGAGTGTGGGATTTTTACAATTGTGTAAGCCCAATCAAAGACACAATTGTGAAGGTTTTAAGGTGAACCTTTGAAAACCTTTTTCATAGTGAACGTTAATATCCCAAGGGAGTGGATATTAGGAGTGGATTAGTTGTGTAGCTATTTTCTAACAGTTGGTGTACACATAAGTGAACCACTATAAATGTTAGTGTTATGGTGGTTGATTCAATATGCCTATGTGTGTGAATGTTGTAATTTATTTTCAGCACTTGTGATGAATGGTGTAATTTATTTTATGCACTTGTAGAAATGTTGTAATAACTTAGTTTATTTTATTTGCTATTTCCTTTATCTCTTTATTGGTTTTGGTTTTTGTTTCTTTCAAACATTCTAGTAAGGTTGTCCTGCCATAAGCTTTTGATTTTTGGTATTAGGTTGTCCTTAGAACTAAGTTTGTATCAACATCTTAATACTAGTACATTTAAAGTTGCCATCTATTTGAGCTTCTTTATTATTCATTTGTACTATCATTCTTTAAATTTCGCATTTATTTTTTAATTTGGCATAGTCCTATTCACCCCCCACCCCGAGCACATATAGCTCGGCCTTCTCAGTAACACTACCAAATTTGGTTTGTAGATTTTTCAAAATCTTATTTTGTTGAATTAAAACTCCTATATCATCAAATTTATTTTCTAGATTTTTTGAGATGATTACTACTTAAGTGTCATTTAAAAAAAATATGTTAATTTTCTCAATCTGATCACATAAATTCCTTAATTTTGAGAAATGACATAAATTCCTTAATTTTGAGAAATGACTCCATTATGCTCAGTCACCCTCAATTCCACTTCCATATATGCCTTTTAAGTACCAGTCATTTTCTCATAAATGGTGGCCAAATGATCATACGCTTCTTTCGCTAAATCTAGTTCTCCATCATAGAAAAGCATATATGATCTACTTGAATCACGTGTAAAACTTTCTCATTATTTTGCAAGTATCACTTGGGTACCAATAGTTTAAAATCGCCACCGTCGACAATATCTTAAAGGCCTTCCCATCAAATATCTTAATAATTACGCTTTTCAATTTCCATAGTTCTTCACCGTAAAAACTTCAAGAATAATAGCAATTGATGTGAAAAATTAAAACATAATGAAAATAAATATATATATATATATATAAATATAAAAAAAAACAACAACAACAACAACTCAAGACAACTAAATCTACTCACCAATGAAACTCTGATATCATGTAAAAAACCACACAAGCAAGGCTATTAAGAGGAAGATCTTACCATCCATGGAAAAGAAAAAAGACAAAAGAAAAGAGCGTACAAGGGAGAAAGAGAGAGAAAGACTAAAAAATAAAAATTACTTTATTAAAAAAGTAAAAGAGATAAGAGAAATAGTTTTTACATAGACATTTTATACATACTTTTTAGCCCTTACATATAAGATGGCTCTTTATTTCCTAATACTAGAACTCTAAAAAATAATAATAATAATTAAAATAATCACTTTTCTAATTTGACTCAATAAAAACTTATTTAATATCTAAGTATTCTAATTAAATTAGGACTTGATGATTCTCAATGAGTGGAACTGACTAAAATATTTGTGTATATAAGTTGGCTTGTTGTTCTTAGCATTGTTGAAACTCAGTGAATCAACTCAGTGATTAGATTAGTGACCTTATCCAACATTAGGGTTGTCAACAGGCCAAGCCCGGAGTTAGTTTCGGCCCATATTTTGAACCGTCGAGGCCATGCTTGATGGTCGGGCCTATTCGAAATTTATACTTTGCTCCGCAGATCCTGGCCTATTAACAGCCCTATCCAATTTCAAAATGAACCGATTTCATAGGTGGCCTCTCCCCCGAGTTTTGCTTTAATTCCGTAGATGTATATAATAGGTTATGTCACAACTAGAGCAAGTTGAAATGGACACGTTGATGGGGACATCATGTGCAAGCATGCCCGCACACCACCACTCCTACACACGTACATACGCAGAAGGAGGACCCCACCATCGATCTGGCTCTATAACGACGTCCAGGGAGGGCCTCCTAGGTAGAAGACAAGTTTTGGTTCAAAAAAAAGTGGGCCCGATAGTCAAGAAAAGCCCATCATGGGATCTCATGATCATGGCATACTCGTCGGATTGATTTCATATTTTATATTTTGCTTATTGTTATTATTTAGAACATTGTGAACACTTTAAATTTTTCTGTTTGATTTTTATTTTAGTTTACTTCATCGCCAAGTAATAGGTTGCGCACATGGTGCAAGTTTTTGGGTATAGAATTTTTCCTATAAATAGGCACCCCTTGTAGTTCTTTTGATTGATTGAAGTTAATAAAAAAATTCTTGCTTTATTTTTCTGCTCTCTTCGTGTGTTGTGGAAGAATTCAAAAGTGGGTGCGAAGCCCTCCCTTTTCGAAGGGCTAAATACCGTGGTGCAAAGCCACATCGACCCCGATTCACCTCCATCCTTCATCATCTTCTTTTCCATCTTCCACCACCATCCATATTTCGAATTCATCCCTTTTGTTGCATCAGATTTCTTTATTACAGCAGATTTTCAGATTTCGGCCCGCAGGCGAGCTGAAACTTCAGCGGAGCACCACGCACAAATCGTACATCGGATCGAGCTGAGATTTGGAGATTTTGGAGTCCATCCCTGGCTGACCAAGGGCAAGGTGGTATTTTTTTGAATAGTGGGCCCTACACACGTGCGGCTGGGATCACACGTACGTCCGTTTGGGCCATTGTCCACATGCGGGATCATCTTTTGGTTCAGATTTTTATCTTCTTTTATCCTCTTATAGCTGTTTTTCATGAATCCTAGTCCTATATTATGTTTTTCCTAAGAGCTATTTGTCAATTTTCTTACCTTAGGGTTCTCCAAATTGGAATTTCTGAATCCCTTGGATTAGGGACTGATTACTATGCATGTGTGGGTAATTATTTCTTATCTTTAAGTGTCGTTTGGTTTATAATTTTTATTGATCCAGCCCTATCATGTGTAGGCCTAGACCCGCATAGATTCTCCTTAATTGAATGTTTGAACTTTTATGTGGGATATAGAATTTGTGTAATTGTTACTGAACTAACGTGATCTTAAGCCTAAAATCTCGCATATCATATTTAATTTTCATGTCTTGCACCAAATTTGGTACTAGAGCCTAGGGTCTTGTGGGAGAATTCACCACATATTTAGGCTTTAGTTTGTTTGAGTCCTTCATGCATACAGTCCATCATATATAGCTGTTAGAAAATTGTAGTCCTTGATATATATTGCTGAATTTTGGTTGACACCCGACACTAAACATGGAACAATTGTAAAAGTCACTAAACAAGCTGTTTGGAGTTTATGATTAAGCGCTTGGAGCAAGACCAATGCTTTGAACAACTTGATGTGCGCATTGCCTAACTTGGGACCTCTGCTAGGATAAACCCTACTGTTGGGGTGAATGTCCAATCTCAGGCAAGTGGCCAGGAGGATAGACCAATGAATGGAAGTGGCCAAGGAATCAGTCATGGGCATGCACCCGTACCCCCATCCCATGAGAGACATCAAGATCATTATTTTGAGGGGTACAACATGTGCGTCCTCGTGACTAAAGAGAGTGCACCAGAGGCTAGTGTAGAGTTACCCACTAAGGCCATTCCGGTAGTGGATGAGTTTCGTGATGTCGTTCCTGTTGATCTACCAGATGAGTCTTCCCCTAGGAGGGATATAGAACACACTAGAACATGGGACATCGTAATACCTGTAGCCGAGTTTGCGTTTAATAGTTCTATCGATAGGTCCACAGGTCTCAATTCTTATAAAGTCGTTATTGGTTATAAACCTGAGAAACCTATTGATCTTGTCCCTATGTCGCTGTTCCATAGGCCGTCAGTGCCTACAGAGTCTTTTGCGTATCACATTCATTCATGGCATCAAGAAATCAGGCAGAAGATCATGACTGGTAATAAACATTACCCACTTTCTGCAGACCAATATAAATGTTTCTAGGAATTCAATGTAAGGGATTCTGTGATGATCTGCATCAGGCCAGAGCGGTACCCTCGGGGAGTCGTTTGAAAATTATACGTATATAGCGCTGGACCATTCAAAAATAAAACAAAACGGTATCAACGCGTATATAAAAAATCTTCCACCCTCCATGGAAATTAGTTTCACATTTAATGTGGAGGATCTAGTTACATTTCAAGGGATCATTGATGCATTGTCCAACCTTTTGCCTAACTATCCTGATTCCCTATACCTTTCCCTTAATCTGTGACCCCCTTCCCACCTATTTTTTTAGCCTCTACCTCCCATACCTACCCCTCCCCATCCATTTTTCCAGCTACCTCTCATACCTACCCCTCCCCACCCATTTTCCCTACCCCTGCCTCCTATACCTACCCGGCCCGACCCATTTTTTCAGTCTCTACCTCCCATACCTACTCTTCCTGACCTTTTTTTTCAGTCGTCACCTCCCATACCTAACCTTCACACACCCAGAGAGGAAATAGATAATATCCTGGATCATCAGATAGTTTCAACGTCAGACGGCGGGTTTCAGAAGTACCTGGTTAAATGGAAGTTACACCCAGCTTCAGACAACACATGGCTCACTGAGGAAGAGCTTCAGAGACTTGATCTTGACATCCTGGATCAGTTCGGGAGTTTTATTTCACCAGTGGTGAAATCTTCGCAGTCGGGGAGAATTGATGGGGACATCATGTGCACGCACGCCCGCACACCACCACCCCTACGCACTTACATACGCAGAAGGAGGACCCTACCATCGATCTGGCTCGATAACAACATCCAAGGAGGGTCTCCTAAGTAAAAGACAAGTTTTTGTTCAAAAAAAGTGGGCCCGATAGTCAAGAAAAGCCCATCAAGGGATCTCATGATCGTGGCCCACTCGTCAGATTGATTTTATATTTTAAATTTTGCTTATTGTTATTATTTAAAACATTATGAATGCTTTAAATTTCTCTGTTTGGTTTTTATTTTAGTTTACTTTATCACCAAGTAATAGGTTGCGCACATGGTGTAAGTTTTGGGGTATAGAATTTTTTCTATAAATAAGCACCCCTTATAGTTCTTTTGATTGATTGAAGTTAATAAAAAAATTTCTGCTTTATTTTTCTACTCTCTTCGTGAGTTGTGGAAGAATTTTAAAGTGGGTGCGAAGCCCTCCCTTTTCGAAGGGCTAACTACCGTGGTGCGAAGCTACATCGACCCCGATTCATCCCCATCCTCCATCATTTTCTTTTTCATCTTCCAACATCATCCATACTTCGAATTCGTTCCTTTTATTAAATCAAATTTTTTCATTACAGCAGATTTCTAAATTTTGGCCCGCAGGCGAGCTGAAACTTCAGCGGAGTACCACGTACAAACCGTACATCGAATCGAGCTGAGATTTGGAGGTTCTAGAGTCCATCCCTGGTCGACCAGGGCCAAGGTGGCCTTTTTCTGAATAGTGGGCCCCACACACGTGCGGCGGGAATCACACGTATGTCCATCTGGGCCATTGTTGTTGTCCACACTCGGGATCATATTTTGGTTTAAGTTTTTATCTTCTTTTATCCTCTCATAGCTGTTTTTCATGAATCCTAGCCCTAGATTACGTTTTTCCTAAGCTATTTGCCAATTTTCTTACCATAGGGTTCCCCAAATTGAAATTTCTGAATCCCTTGGATTAGGGACTGATTACTATGCATGTGTGAGAGATTATTTCTTATCTTTGAGTGTCGTTTGGTTTATAATTTTTATTGATCCAACCCTATCATGTGTAGGCCTAGACCCGCATAGATTCCCCTTAATTAAATGTTTGGACTTTTATATGGGATATGGAATTTGTGTAATTGTTTCTGAACTAACGTGATCTTAAGCCTAAAATCTCGTATATCATATTTAATTTTCATGTCCTGCACCACACGTGCACTCTGATCACCTATACAAGGCACATGAGTACAAGATGTAGCTCGTACATCTATTGGCCCTCACTTTAAATTGACAATGGAGCAAAAACTAGTGCTAATCAGGAGAGCCTTTACTTCATATTGGATGACTTCTAAGAATCTACAGTTAAAAGTTGACTAGCACTCCACGATGAAAGGTAAAAATGGTTTGAACATGTGGTTGAGAATGTCTGACCATTGTGGTTTCAAGTACAGGCTCATCATATAAACAGTATAGATCTTGTAAACGTGTGTAGTGATTGTGGGCATAGATTAGTTCAAGCTTTGGATTCATGCCCGAGAATTAAACATTACCTGTGATTTGGATTTTTCATACATACTTGATTCCTTGTATGCTCACATACATCTTGATGCATGGATGAACGTGATGAGGTTGAGCACTATTTTCTTCAAGAGGATAACTATTTTGAATCCTCAGAATTTCTCTAGACTCCTCACAAAGACTTCTCGAATCCACAAAGAAAGAAAGCAAGAAAATAGAAATAAATTCAAAGTTTGATTGATTAATTGAAATAAATGAGTTCATGACCTTTTAAATAGGGATACCAAGCAATAGGAGTAGAAACAAACAATAATAGAAACTCTCTAAAATTCAAAATTTAAATTTACTATAAATAGTAAATTTACTTTTATAATAAGTGTCCTATGTGGCTTAACCATGTTATTCTCCTAATTATTCTAAGAACTTTTCATGTTGGACATAACTTCTAAAGTCCAACAGATGAAGAGTTGTAATCAAACTAAAACTTATTATTTATAGTAAAAGTAGAACTAAACATGGAATTTGACCATTAATAGGATAGAATATCACAAATTCGTTAAGTTGGTTGGCTAAAGTAGCTTGTCCTACCCCAAAATCATATATTGTACGCCCGATAACTCATTCTGGATTATGAGACACGCCCGATCTAAGGTCCAATGGTCTGGATCACTTCTGTTGTCGATCGGGCCTTTTCTGGTCCATCTTGGACATAAAAGTGTCCACGACCCGCTCTACATCACATCTCCATTTGGATTTACATACATCTTCTTTTTGGGAGGTTTGCTACAATACATTGCGACTTGTTGCTATTTTTTATGTGGGAGTAGTCATTCATTGGATCTATTGGCTTCAATTGGGCCACACATGTAGTCTCAACTAAGATTTGATTATGTATGTAGTGTGTGTTTGTTTTGGGCATGCTAGAGTCAAATACGACTTGAATCGAATTGAATACCTTATGTTCCTGGACGTCAAAATAGACAGATTAAAACCGAAATGAGAATATCAGACGTCTACCCAGCTACCAATTTACAAGGAATTAGACAATTTATGAAGGGAGGATATTAGTCATTCATATGTATTATTTTTTTTCCTTGGAATTAAGAACTTTCTATAACACCAGTGATAGCTCGTATTGTTAAACAATAATACAACATGCTCAAATGCAAGAAATAAAGTCAAGTAAATTTCAAAGATAGAAAAAAGATTATTACAAACAATATCCCAAGCCGACGAAATGGCTGTTGAGAATTGATGCTTATTTGAACCAGACGTGAGACAGGTGTGGTTTGTCCAAGTGATCGTACCCCAATGAAATCGACAAGTGAGAACTTAGGGATTTGTTATACGACGAGGAGGTTGTTGATGAAGAGCTAAACTAATCTAAAATTATTGCAGCGATGTGTTAGAAAGAAGTGTATAGAAACTACACTAAGTCAAGATTATACTAATTGATTCGGACTTGCTGTATCAAACATAAGTATTGAACAATCTAAGCTAAGGTAAACTAAAATAAGCGCCCATAAGATACAAAAAGATAGGCAATATTGTGCTGAATGAGAGATGTGTATTTGGATTGGTGGGGGCTCAGAGCTCTTTACTCTTCACTCAATTTATAAACTTGAGAGGTATCCGTTGGAGAGCGATTTTTGACATCAACAGATAATCTTCTTCGGTGAGTAACGTGATTGTCTATACTGTTTCAAGACATGGAGAATGCTTTCTCCATAGGTTACATGATATTGCACACCTTTCTAAACCATTAATGTCGTAGCCTTGGGCATTCACAACTTGTTTTGTATAGAAGGCAATCTCTAGCTTTTACTTTTAATGCTTTGCTGGAAAGTTCTGTTTGTTAGACTCTTATATTTAATACATTACTTTTATTAGATTCGTGCATTTTTTACTTCCCGATATGGAGACACCTTAGCTTCTTGGCCTTGAGATTTGGTATATTGTTATCACGTGGTGTCTTTTGAGCTGTTTGGCCTGCCTGTTTTAGGCCGGGTGTAAACAGGATCTGATGTCATGTTGCGATGATCGAAATTATTTATAGCATGAGACACGCTATGGATTGGTGAAAAAAAAAATTTGTTTGATATTGGAATATCCAATCGACATCGCAAAAAATTATAATAAAGAGAAGATCCATATTCAAAGAAAAATAGTAAAATTATTGTGGTTGAAATCCAATGAAAGGGCTTTTTTCGGCATCCCACATTTAGAGTGAGAGGGATCATATAAATAATTTAGATCATTACAACATGCACCAAATACAACCGCTACAGTCCCAACAAAGTATAACAATTAGGGCTGTAAACGGGCAAATATGGTTCAGATATGGTTACATCCGAATCCGACCCGCTTAGAAGTCAAAGGACGGGTAGCTAATTAAACAATCCCATATCCAAATCCGATTTTCTCAGGTCGGCTACAATAATCGGATAAACAGATTTACGTTACCAGCTTTTTGGCCTAACATTGTTTAATTCCTTTGTTTGATTTACATTAGTGAAATTTGGATCCTACATGCCCATTTGGAGACACTAGTTGGATGGTGGTTAGGATTCAACCTATCAGTGACATTTCAGGACTTCTTTCAAAAATGAGTTGAGAACTTGGATTGGTTGGATTGGGTTCATTGGAGGACTTTTCAGGTATTGATACACCATATCCTAATGCACCCATTTATACAAATGCAACTCAAGATTCCAAGGGCCATAATTTGCGATTTATAATGTTGATAGGATGACCCTAACTATAGATGTAACATGGGCCACATTTCCTAAGTTAGCTGATGTTATCCATCTAATCTATCACTACTATTACACAAGTTCAATTAAAATAATATAAATTGGATAAATTATAAAAATATCCTCTAATAATTGAGTAAGCAGATTGAAACATAATAATATTTGTATCCAACCTACTTAAAAGTCGAGTAATCAGGTAATTAGTTAAATAAGACTCCGGATCATTTGCTTACCACAAGTAGGGATTTCTTGTTTTCCTGTATCATGATTGGTCCAAGTTATCACTAGGGTAGTCAGCACTGCTGCATTAGATGCAATCTATGATAATGTGACCTAAACACATTGCAATAACCAGAAAATCCACGTTGTTTGTGGTAAGCAGAAGATCCAGACTTGTTAAGTAAAAATCCCATATCTGAATCTGATTTTCTCGAGTCAAATATGTGATAAATGGGTAAAAACGGTTTTTGTTCAGGTCAAGTCCAGATCGATGTACCCATACCCAGTCATATCAGACTTTGGGTACCATGGGTTCAGTCCCATCAGGTCCAGGTACCATATTTGAGGTCCTTAGACTTGGATCTAGTTGGAGTGGAGGTGACCCATCAACTCCACCTTATGAATGGTCAGACGTCAAAAGCATATGGCATGTTGGGATGTGTACCTAATATAAAGGTGCTTTGCAAACGCACATGCAAGCCATTATCTTTTTTCATCTTCTATGAAGGATGTGTACCTTATTAAATTATAAGTCCTTTATTAGTCATTCTCCAGAAATCTAAGTGGGGTTTTATCTTCAAAAGATAGCATGATTTGTCTTTTAAGGCATTGACTGTCTTAATGTATAAATTATGCCATTAGATGTCTTAATATTTTGGAATTTTTACCATAAAATTCCTTAAGTAATTGGATTTTACCAAAACACATTGCTTTTCGAGAGAAAAAAAGATACATTATTATTATTACTTTAACACACCCCAATGGGTACTCGAACTGATGACCTTAGTGTTAAAACTCCCGTGGGTCTACCACTAAGGAACAAGTAAGGACACAGACAAGAAATTATAACAAAGTTGATAAACAAAATTTGTGGGGCTCACGTGACCTGCTTCACATCCAACCCGTCTAACAAATGCACATGAACATTATTATTAGATGAATAAAAAATTACGCTAGATCCAATGTAAGGTACATCAATATATAAAAATAATATACACCATTCAAAATATCTCAATTCAAATGTAGCCCATCTAATGATCTAATTGGCATGATGTTTTGTTCTTGTCATTAGCATGGGTGGTGCATACATACATTTAACAGGTTAGATATTATACACATATAAGGTGGGCTCTATAAGTTTTGAATTTCACTACATTATAAAGGAAAAAATAAATAAATAAATAAAAGCATTTTTGTAATTTCATCCCTCAAAAGCACCTCCATGGAGATTTTGTGTGAGAAAGAGATAAAAGATTAGGACCCATGAGTAATAGATTGATTTAAGTTAGTATACCTATGGTGGAATGAGTCAGAAGAATAAAAAATAATGCAGGTCAAAATCTCTGTGGTGTCTTTTTCAGCTACAGTAGAGCAGTGCTTTCTTAGTAGAGTTTTAGGCGGCAAGAAGTATGTGTTTGGATGGCTCAAAGTCTCTCTGGTTAGCTCTACGTCTTTATTGAAAGGTACTAATCGGGTACCTGATACCTAACCTGAATGGACCCGCTGTAAAAACCGGTTTTATGTCCCATGGCTAACCGAGCCTGATTTCTAAGACCGGGTCTAGAAAATGAGTCGGACCCGGTCCGCAATGGGTCGGGTCCTTCGGGTACCCGTGGGTCTGACTAACCACTTTTGCCAAGTATACTTTCGTTTTCACCTCTGAAAGGAGGCCATGATTCAGTAATCCAGACCATTGATCTAGTCTATCATACTGTGAGTGGAAGTTCTCCCAAAATCTCCTAGATTAGATTCTAGCCACCCATTTTGAGACATTTTTCAGTTGAATGTGAGTCATTGCTGCTTCACTTTCCACAAAATGAAAGGCTAGGATGGCCCCATCAAGGAAAGCAACAACAACTCAATCGAACTCCCCCCCACTTCTTAGAACGGGAAACTCGATAATGCGACTCATTCGAGTCGACTCGGACACAACCATGACTCATTTCAGACGCGCAAGGCGCTACTCAACTTGAGAACCGACGAATCGTATTCGCATAGAGAAAAACTTTAATAGTCTGGCAGAGTATGGTAGTTTGTACACGAGCGCCGAGAAATTATTATAGTGTCGTATAACTGACTCAAATCAAACGGTTCAAAATGTGAGAACCATTTTAGATCGGTAATAAACTAAAATTAAGCTGATTGTATTACCTAACTTGCAGACTGGTGGAAATTTAGTGGACCATAGAAAAAAAAAAAAAAAAATAGCCAACGGTCCGAATTCATCAGGCAAAGGTCCAAAAATCATAGGGTAGGGCTGTTCAACCAACTTGATTTTGGGATGATGGCTAACCTAAACCTAATGCCGGAATTCGGACAGTCGAGTTAATGTATGGCATGCCTACTAGTGCCTGTGTATCCACCAACCCACTCCGCCAGAGTATCAAATAACTCCCCGTTCCCTGCATATATACGCAAGTTGCCAGCACCACACTTCGGTGTGAGTTGACATCACCTCCTCTTGATAAAAGTGTGGGCCCCACCACCTCCTCATACCTGATCAGGTGGGACAGCCCCACAGCTTATCACCTTAGAACCATTCCTGTGCCTAGTGGTGAGATAAGCCATATGAATTTCTGCTTCACACTGACAATGTGTCACACGTGGCAGATCCTGGCCATTCAATAAGCATGGTCCACTGTGGACAAGCTCTGGCAAAAAAATCATGCCAGACCACTCATCAAGTGGGCTAAACACGTGTGAGAAAAATGTATGGTAAGAGAAACAAATTGGACAAATTGACGAGCCTTACTTTTGAAGGGAGCGTATTAGCTGTTACCCGGGTAACAACCACACCCTTACCGTGGGATCCACCTTGATGACGTGTTGTATATCCGCACCGTTTATCCGTTTCTTCAGCCCATTTTAGGAAATGGTCCTAAGAATTAAGTAGATCCAAATGTCAGGTGGACCACACCACAGGAAACAGTGGTGTTTGAGTGCCTCACCATTAAAAATTCCAAAGGGCCCACTGTAATGTTTTCGCAATGTTTATTTGACATCCAACCTCTTGATAATGTCAAGAAGACCTGGATGAAGGTAAAATACAAATATCAACTTGATCTAAAACTTGTGGTCCACGTGAGATTTGGATCTTCTTAATTTCTTACATAGCGTCGTAATATGAGAGGCTTGGATATACAACAATGTAGGCCCCACTCAAAGTAGGTATTACCCGGGTAACTAGGGGTGTACATCGAGTCGAACTAAGTCGAGTCTAGCTCAGCCACTAGCTGACCTCAACTTGAACTCGGCTAGGCCACTAGCTGACCTCAGCTCGGCTCAGTCCTCAAGGTTGACTGGCCAGCTTGCTCAATTCAATGCAGCTCAGGCCAATTCGAGCCGTGTTCGAGCCGAGTTTGCTATTTTAGCATTTTCACAAATGCATAGACGGTACCTTTAAAATCTCATTGTATTTGAGACAACAATAATAATTTTACAGGTACTTTATCAAATACCTTCTAAACAACATAAAAATCAAAAAAAAATAAAAGTGTTAGTTTCATATACATACCTTCCTTGCCACCAGTCACACTTCTTTGAATCATTTCATCAAACATTCGGTGAGTAACATTAATATTAAAGTAACTGAGTCATCAAATTTGTTCAATCTAAGTTTGATTCGTGCTGGGTTCAATCTGAGTCGAGTCAAGCTGGCCAGCTCAAACTCAGCTTCAAACTGAGTTGAATCGGGCTTTTTCAAGTCGAGTCAAGGGAGCCAACCGAGCTAGCTCGGTTCGTGTACACCTCTGAGGGTAACTGCTAATCCGCTCCCATTTTTGAGCCAGTTATGTTTGTGGTGCCCCGAGCTGATGAATGGCCTGGATCTCCCAAATGCGGCACATTGGCACATACGGCCAAGCATGCTTCAAACCTCACCCAAGGGATCCACCGATCTCATTTTTCTCCCATTGGACAAGGTCGTCGTGATTCCACACCCGCAGAAATCAGAACCATCACTTTCCATGCCATGCCCATCATATGAACGGCTTGGATCTCCTGAATGGTGGGCCCCATTTTTAGAAACTGAAACACCTGAGAAGCCCGGGTACTCTCAGGTCGAACATCAGATAATTCCTCTCAACAAATATACATTACTATCTGAACCGAACAATTCCTCCGGTGATTTTTTTTTCAAGTGGGACCCACAGATCAGTGATCCAAACCGTTGGCATGATGAGTGTCAATACGGATGCAACAATGATCCAACAGATTGGAAGATTCTGGCCGTTGAATGTGAAGAACTCCCATATTTTCTTTCTTAACTGTCTACTTCTTGGCCACTAATCCAATATGAGTCAATGGGGGATAATTGGTGCATGTCCATGGTGAGGCCCGTTAGATCAACGGTTTGAATGACTGAACCATGGGTCCCACTTGTGGAAAACCTCAGATACCAGTGGTTCGAGTTCCCTGTATGCAACGAATAGAAAACACGTCCCTGTTTTGCAGCGAGTGTACCCATGTTTGTTTTATCAGTCCATTGATCCGGTGGCCCACGTCATAGACGGACCACACCCAAAAGATCTCCTCAATTGGTCAATTTAATCTTTCTATTGTAGGCATGCAGAGAGATGATTAAGAGGAAATGCACCAAGAACCCACAACCAATAATAACTAATTTAATAAGGGGAAATGCTAACACAACTAGTTGGCGTGTGGGGCCCACCATGGTGTTTGTACAGCATCTCGTCCTTCCAGTAAGGTTGTCCGACAATTAGATCAGGTCCATCCAACCATTAGATGCTCCACACGTGAATGTGGAGTTTTTCATGTGATGATGGTTCATTGTTTTCTATATGGTGCCCAACTTAATAGTTGGATTGACCTGATTTTTGGGGCATCTGATTTTCATGGTGGGACGACCTTGGCAAACGGATGAGATGCAATACAAACACTATGGTGGGCCCCACACACCAACTTGTTGGACATGCAACTAGTTTGTGTGTGAGCATTTCTTTAATAAATTTCTGTAAGTAGTTTATCTAGTTAGATATAAACTAATGAAAACTTGAAGAAATGCCAGACAAGCAGCTCTTGGCATGCTGGTTAGAGGCATCAGTACCTCTGAAAGAGGTCTCAGAGTCGAGAACGATTCATAGCGAGTGACTCAGTTCTAAACATGGTGAGTAGCATGGAGTGGACTCAATGAGTCACACCGAATCAAGACCACAGCACTCTCGCATTAGAGTGTGACCCGACCCAATTCCAACCCGAGGTGCCCAATCCCAACCCAACCCAACCCAAAGTTGTCTATACTCAACCCAACCAGACCCAAATAGGTGTGATTATTCCCAACCTGGCTCAAATACATGTGATTATTCCCAACTCGACCTAACCAGACCTGTATTTGCTCAAAACCCTAATCCAGCCCAAATGCAAATTGGGTTTGCTTTTTCTCAACCCGAACCCTACCCAAGGACTTTGACAACTGAACCCAACCCCACTCCAACTTGGGTTGGGTTGAAATCCTAATCATTATGCATGGATGCATATGCACGTGGCATGCACATGGGTATGTCGTATATGTGCCTAGTCTTTAAGGAACAAGAGCCAAGTTAGCTACCAATGACACAGGTGACAAACACGGCTACATCTGGTAATGTGGAAGTGCAGCAACAGAGGGTAGGTACTGGGCATATGTGCGGCCCACATGATGTATTTGCACCATTCAACCCATCTATAAGCTGCCTCACTTCAGAAAACCCCTCGGACCCAAAACTCTTGACCGATCAAAAACTAGGGTGGGCCACTGCAAAGAGAACGAGCTGTGAGAGAACACCCACCCTTGAATTTCACAAGGGCCAACCTCAGTCGCAAAATAATGCAGGGGCATTTTCACAGCATGCACGAGGAGGGTTCAGCCGAGGACCTAACACATGGATTTAGGGCTTAGGCTATGAGATAAAGAGATTAATTTGCCACGCTCTATCAGTTCAAGCTTTCAGAGCAAGTGGTTAATTGTCCTGTATCACAAAACAGCCTTTGTTTTGTTCTGACCATCATTTGGACTGGATGAAGGGTCTGAACAGACTTCATTATATAACCCAACATAGTAGGCTCCCCATGCCAACAGTGTTCCCTCTCAATACATTCTCTGATTTGTGGCCCATCTAAGTTTTGGATCGGGAGTTCTCTGAGGCGGCGCATCTTATGGACGGGTTAGATGGTGCGACACATCACGCAGGCCCCACATCTGCCTGGTAGCACCATAAGCTAACAGTGTTACCAGTGATAATGGAGCACGCCCCTATAATAAATAGTAGAAATAAAGGATGCTTGACTCCAGGGTAAACAATGTCGATCTTAACATCGACTTTCACTACAATTACATGAATGGACCTGTAACTGAGGTTGGTTTTTTGCAGAACCACACGAAGTCGGTGCAAATTGAAATCTCAAGAAGCTTTTTATTAGATAAACGGATTATTTCTTTTTATTTACAAAACCAACATTACATGGAAAGTTTCTTTTATTTCGTTTTAGCTCTACATGTCAACTGACCTGATTACAATATCTGCATCCCCCTTCGACTTCATGATGAGCTCCGCATTGAGTCTGTCATTGTATTCGATCTAAGATGGAAGAAAAATAAAAGAAAGTTGTTAAAAGACGGCATTGCAGTCAATGTATATATGTAGGTTCGGTGCAACCAACGATGGATAGTCGATGCCACAGAAGTCTCAGATTGTTGTTTGCCATATCTCTTCCTAACCATCTATTTCCAAGTAACGAGTTGAAAGGTGAAGAACCAGAAGGTGAGATTTTTGGGGCATGGTCCATCCACAGTAGGGCCCACCAAATCAATGGTATAGATAATTGAAGCAAGTGCATGGTCCATCCATGCCCATATAATTCATCAAAGTATCATATAACTATTTAGAAAATGAAGCCATTAATGGCTAACAAGTCAAGCTTACCCTCCATTTAGCGATATCTGGTGCTTTCCCTATCAACAAGGTAGATCGGAGAATGTTAGATTGAAAATCAATTTTGTGAGAAAGGGTTACAAGAGTAATCTATCGAAAACACTCACCTGATGAGATATGCCTTTTCAGAACTCTTTGCATTGCTGTGTCGATGTCTACTTCGAGGAACCTATAATGGAAGTAAAAGATGTTGAGTAAAACAAATGTCTCTAAACCTTTAGTAATAGTAACCGAAAATTTTGAATTGGCAACCACAATTACTTATTGATATTAATTAGTCATTAGCCAATCAAGCTTGAGACTCACCATTTTTCATCAAATACTGAGGAAACCTCCTTCCAGATCCCATCATCCAAAAACAAGTAATTTCCTTCCACTATTACTATTTCATGCCTGCCAAAACACAAGCTATGAGGAATAAATAACTAAGTAACTAAGCAGAATGGAGTTATTTAACCCTGAAATTGAGCTTTTGACTTACTGCACTCTTCGAATAGCAAAAAACAAAACACAAAAACATGTTTTCAGGATATATATATATATATATATATATATGGAGAAAATCATAGCCAATTCCAAGGAGATGAGAAGGTGTTTCAATATGGATAAACTGGAAGCCTAAACATGAATAAGACTTCCAATCAAGGTATTAAAAACAGTTACATAATGGTAACAGTGGGAACCATTACGGGTTATGAGGTCATGATGGCTGTTACAAAAAAAAAAAAAAAAGGACTGCCATGGCCGATTCGGACCAATACATGCCTTTTTTTACTCTGTAACAGTAATGGTCAACTATATATATATATATATATATATATATATATATATATATATATATATATATATATATATAGGACTTCTAACCATGCTCTCCTCACATGTGCCGTTGTAGGACACATGACAGATCCGAACCACTCATCAAGCACACCCCACTGTCCGTGACAACACCTGAAAATCAGGCCGTCCAGGCCCTTAGTTACACTTTCAAAAGCATACAAGCTTGGACCAAGGCATTTCATTTCCCTGGAAGGAAGTGGACCGTATTGAAGTCCAAGCAAGGTGTATTGTATCCGTTATGATACGTAAATACAGGGGTGAAACGGTGCAGTTGGTTTTTTGGAACCGTATCGGCCGTTACGGGACATAACAACCGTTACCCCCGTAATGGTTGAAAAACAGCCACTTTTTTCTATTTTTTAAATCAATTCTCCTCAAATTTTCTCTTTTCTCATTCCAAAAACTCTCATATAGATCATTCTACAACATATTTCGGCCACTCTTACTATAATTTTTAAGATTAAAACTGTATATTGAAGTGATTTGAGTGAATAGAAGCTCTTAGGGTATTTATGCTTCTTTTTTTCCGATTTCTAGTTGTAATGTTTTATTGTGATGCAAAAATATTAGAGACATATATCCATGTTCATAAATTGACCAGACAGCCCGAAACAACACTCTCACCAAAGAGTAGACCGTTACACTACCATAAACATGTTCAAAATAAAACGAATACATATTTAGAATGTTTACATTATTCTAAATTTTCTAGATATTTTTTTTCAGAATTTTCAAGCAAAAAAGATTTTCAACCATTATGGTGGTTTACGCCCCCATATTGGCCGTTACAGCCGATACCCGTATTGATAATGTGGTGACCGTTACGGCCACCATTAACAATACGGAATACCTTGAGTCTAAGGAAAATCCAAATTGTGCACTATCCTGCCACAAGGGCATGGTCCCACGGCATTTCATTTTCCCCCATATCAGTCCTTAATTACACTTTCCAAACACAAACATGAAATTATGGATACAGAAAAGAGTTCTCTAAAACATGATTTACATGAATGATTTCAACTAGTCATGATTTCTCAACATCTCTTATGTTGGCAACTAAAGCAAGTCTATGAATGGTTGAAAGGTTGACACAATGGAGTTCTTGGCAAGCCCATTCAAGATAGTTGCCTTTCTTAGTATTCATAATACCCTCGATTGCACTTACACTTCCTTTAAGGCCAACCTGAAATAACATAATTGCAGTTTGGAGCCAAGCCTCTCAAAATGGAGACTATGATAACAGCAATTTGATCATTTCCACGGTTCCACCCCATTGTATCAAATATTGCAATTCAATTCAATTTTGCACCCAAACAAGGCAACGTTAATCAACCATAGAAACAAACTCTACACTATCAACATACAAAATCCTCTCAGCCTCGATATTACAGCCTTTTCTATTACCACCACTATCAGCAAAAAGAACAGAAATATTCAAAATGAAAACAAGCTGAAATTCAGGTGATAATGACAGAATTAACCAAGACGAGTTAACAAATGACTTACTGAAGACTCACAAAAATGTCATCTTCCACTGGATCTCCAACACCATGGTCAAATGATGGCACATAAACAGACCCCTGAAACAATCTTCAGCTTTTAGAAACTGATTAAAAAAAACTGCAATACTGGCATATTTGGGTTTCGCATATGTATAGACTACAATATGTTTGGATGCTCTATTGAATTGAATCACAGGAATTCAATTCAATAAAATAAAAATGACCAAAATGACATCATCCCCACTCTACTTGTAATGGGACACTAGCCCCAAAGCCACAATTCCCATCATTTCAAAATTGCATTTGGTAGTTGGCATCAGTTGGTCATTATCATCATTTTAAACATTTTCCCAAACAATTTAGGGTTGTCTAAATGATAGATTGCCAAAAGTTCTACGATCAGCTGCCCACCAGACATCAATGTTTCCTCTTTTATCCGGCCAGTATCTTGGAAACTAACCATGGCTGGGGCTCACATTGAGAACACTCACACGCCAACAAAACCCCACCCATTATTGACCCCATTTTAAGACTCGGACGAGTCCGATACAACTCATCTGTATCAACTTGGATTCGGTATCTGCCCAATCTGGTTCGATACCATGAGTCCCCCCCAACACCCCAAGTGACCCCTGCCTCAGGCAAGTCGAGCTGATACACCCCTGACTCGGGCGATTTGCAACTTGACTTGACACCGATCCAAGTCTACAAATCTAAAAACCATGATTGACCCTCAGTCCAACTATTACATGCACAACCCAAAGGGCAAGCAAGTAGGGTGATGGAGGCATTTGCAAGGCAAACCGTTACGCACGAATACCCCGCATACATGAAAGGTTATGCATGCTCGAGTTGTTGCTGAACAAAATAGCAGGATTCACAACAATACACACTTACCAAACACCACTCGCATGCCTACACAATCATCCCAAAAACTGCACTTCAGAAGAACTATTGCGCATTATCCAGGAAGGAAAACCTACAAGTGAGTAATATCTCTAACTTGCAATCCCAAACAAGCTTGCTAGGCATGATAGGGCTGAAGTCACCGCAAATGAAATGGACCCCACCTCCATTTTGGTCGTTTCTATTTATATCAAATTGTATTATTTTCAACCAAGCATCCAAATGCACACTTAGTTTCTAATTTGTATGCTTAGTGCAATGTAAATATATATTAGAGAATCATAACTAATCCAAAACCACATATGGAGAACAAAAGGTCGGGGTGATGAACAGCTTGTCAGAAGATAATAGATAAGCAATAACAATAACAATAACAACAACATCAATAACAACAACAATAACAATAACAACAATAACAACAACAATAATAATAGATAAATTGCATGAACAGAATATCAGCCAACCCCCAATGGTGGGGTAAGGCTTAGATGATGCCGATGCTGATGATGATGATGAACAGAAAAGAACCTGGGCCCTTAGAGTATTGAGGCATCTCAGTAAACGCGCTGGATCAAATGTCCATGGGGCTGAATACATCAATACCAGGATCAGTATTTTTGTGGATTAAGGAATCCCTAAATTGCCACGGAATAAAATAGGCGTCCTCACCTCCTCTTCTTGCATGTGCTTCCTTTGGATTCTAATAAAGGCAAGAGAAAACACCATTTCAACAGTCAGAAAAGCAATCTCAATCACTAGGAATTTTGACCCATTCACTTGAAAATCAAACAAAATATTAATGTTCAATCAAGCATTTGCTCAGCACAACACACTGTACATGTGAGGCCCAACTATTGTGATCCAAATCATATGGTGGGCCTGCACCAGAAGGGATGTACCCCTATATTTCCACACGTAGCGGTCGTTTGGCCCCATGGATTTGGGGGAAATTGAGAGGATTTCAAATCCCCTGGTTGTTTGGCACCATAAAGTAACTGGGGGTTTCAAATCTAGGGGGTTTCAAATCCCCTCAAAGAGGGGGTTTGAAATCCACGGTGAAAGCTTAGATTACGTCTAAAATCCTTCCAAGAGTTGCATGTGTAACATGTGCGTCACTAGAATATTAATCTATTGGACACATGGCCCACTAATGATATCCCAAAATAATTAGATTATCAACTGCATCAATATAATTACTTTAATACGATGATCAGCGCCGTTCAAACATTGTCCATGTAAATCAACGGTTAAAAATCGTTGGTTAGTCACTCGGACGTGATCTTGTGCTTTGTGCCCCATCCGAGACGTGGAATTTCATCGTTTTCGGGCAAAGTATATATTTCGGCGGGCTTATTACAACCATTGTGTCAAACATTACATATGTTCACTAATTAGAGATATTAAAGTTAATTTAGTAATTAAATTCAAACCCCTGTAAATATACTATGCATAGCTACTTTTTTATTAAAGTTGATTATGAATCCAGGGTGCCAAACACAATAGGAGGATTTCAAATCCAGGGGGTTCCAAATCCACACTCCCAAACAGGCCCATAGTATGGTCCATCATTATTTGGCCCTCATTAAAGATAGACCACTGGTTGTAATTGTTGATTAGTTTCATTGCATCAGATGTATAGGATTTACCTGATTGGGGAGATATAGGCATGGCCCATCCCATGATGGGGCCCACCAGATCAACAGCTTAAATTACTGATAAGTGTACCGTGACGGTATCATGTCCATGATGAAGAAAACAATATTGCTTCTTCCAATCAAGCATCATATAATACCTTAAAAAATAATTGATTCCATAACATGATAAACTAGGGTCTAGCTCTATGGCTCAGTCATAGACAGACTTTGTTTCAACACTAAGATCATGGGATCGAGTGCCCATGTGGTGTAGGGGTTTGTGTGTGTGTAAAAAAAAAAAAAACTATAGCTGAATTCAGCTCCATGCATAGACACTTCAGAGGATGGCTAACCTCCATTGCATCCAGCTGGGAGCGATAAAGATGGAATCCATCCATAGGAAGAACAACAGCAACATCAGGAGGCTCTACTTTGTTGTCCACTGTGGAAGCTTTTTGAGGCCAAAGCTTATTTACACGGCTAACTACTTCAAATGCTACTGTGCTCTTACCAGCACCAGGAGGACCAGCTAAACCCACAATGTATCTGTAGGCATATCAGTAAAATGGATCCAAGTGCCACATATAAAATTTAAAAAATAAATAAAATAAAAACTCATGCACCAACGATTTGTAACATAACAGAAGACCATTGAAATCTACCTTGCGTAGAACACGTGGGATGCTTTTCAAAAACATGTAAGGAAATGGTACAGCACAATGGTAGAACCAGAATATGATTGATCTCTCTCTGCAATGCACATGTGGAGAGGAGATGTGGGAATGGGAAACTATCATACCATGAATCATTCATCAAGTCACCCCTAATGTGGATGCCAAAGTAAATTTAGAACAATAACGATCAGATGATCCTATTAGGGTGTTAGCAGGTGAGTTACCACCATGCATGGAGGTCAGCAAAGGGTTCTGTTGTGCTCAGGTCCAAGTATCACATTCAAGGTAATGTACCTGAACCCAATCTGCTTCAGGTACTAGATGGGTACCCATCAGGTTGTGGGAAGAAAGAGCATGCTCTAAAGGTCTGGTACTCAAATGGGCACCCATCAGGATGTGGGAAGAGAGAGCATGCACAAAAGGAAGTTGCCGAAATTGGGAAATGTTGTCTAAAAGTAGTTTACTGTTAAATCCTTGTTAAATCTTCTCATTAGATTTGTTTCATAGGTAAAGCTGGGATTGAACTTGGGACCTCAATGTTGATACACACCTCATTAGATTTATAATAAATACTAGTCAAGTTAATAAATATCAATATATATATAATATTAAACATTTAATATTTTGCCCAACCCAACCAGCTTTTAAACAGGTAAAAAATGGTGGACCCAAAACTGACCCAAGATTTAAATAGGTCCAATTTTAGGATCCAGATCATATTAATAGCCCGGTTCTTCAAACCAGGGGTAAAAGATAAATTTGCTTCGAGGCCAACATTCTAAAACGGAAATTCAGAGAAGCTATAGCTAGAACTGTCAGATGTGTAATTTTTTTAGAAGTAGCCCATCAATATTTTTGTATCGGACCAATACGACCCCTATCGCGTATTGGCTCGTGCTGATACGTATACAATACGGCTGTAACGGCCGATACGATACCGATATTCATATCCATGGGGCAGGTCATGCACCAAGAATCTTCCTGATGAGATAATCACAACATTTTTATCAATTGCCTACAAAGAAACAGTTTAGGGAAGATGAACATCAGCTATCCACATTCAATGGAAAAAAAAAAAAGAGCCAAAATTGAGAATCTTTTAAGATCTGTCAGCAATAGGGCCAATCAGATCAATTGTCTGGGTCACCAAAATGTGTGCCCCCTTGCACATATCCCTAGGCCAAGGACCATATAATTCTTCAATTACTAACATCACACATCTAAGCAGATTTGTCAAAGTGAAAACAGGTCACTGTCAGTGTCTGTGACAGATAATCACCAGAACAGACATTCAAGAGCTATATCAGAGTGGGTCCCATAACGAGAGAGGCCACTGACAAAGGAAATGCTAATTTTTGTTAGTTAGTTGGCTGTTCCATCGATAGGCCACTGACAAATCATTGTGCAGAGCAAAATCAAGTCAAGAGAAACTTCAGAAATGAAAATGTATGGTCAAATTTTTCTGATGCCGCAATATTACCCATACAACTTTATCCTCCAAAAATAGGTCAGGTTATCACTCCCATTTTATTGTGGAGAAATGATCCAGTGCTATCATAGCGCTATAAGTTATAGTGGTCCTATTTGGATCCGATCACTTAGCAAACAAAGATCTGAACAGTCCATTGAGTCCGGAACATATTCCATAGGCTACCATGAAAAAATCGCACTGATCGGAAGATCCAATCCATCCTTTGATTTGATCTTAGTTTTTCCAGCCATCCTTTTTCCAATCCATGGATGGGATGGTTACAATCGCCTAACAAAACATACTCTTTAGAATCACAAGCAATCCATGATGGATTCTAATAGTTAGCAGGATTGAATACACCTATTTCTGTGTAAATGATCTTGGCCGTCCACATTAAATACCATTGATTGAATGGTTAAGATTTCTCAGATCAGTGTAATATTTGCATGGTAGCCCATGAAATGTGCGTTGGACCTAATGAACAGTCTAGATCAATGAATTGGTCTGTCTAAGTGTCCCAATGCAACTAGATGCACTATAATTTATGGTGCTCTAATAGAACTGGGAGCATCTCTCTTTATTGTGAGGAAAAACATCTATTTAAATTTTGCATGTAGATGTGCCACCAAAGGTTATCTGAACTAAAAAATACAATCAATGTATTTCTACAATCTGCTTCAAAGCAAGTGCAAAAGTATACAGATGCTTGAACAGTTGTACTTACTTCGAATATGGATCCCTTATCCTTGCTGCCGTAGGGAGAAGACGTTCAGCTAGAGCATCATATATCTCACCAACAGACCTTGAATGGAAATGCAACCTTTAGTTATTCATTGGCCAAAGAAATGCAGACAACATGGAAGCAAAATTCTCCAGCGAACATCAGAAGCATGAAAATGAGCCATGGGGGATTTGGTAAAACCCAACATGAACCTCTACACACGGACACAAATGTCCCATGATATCCAGATAAATTTATATACTTTGTGGTATTATTATATTAATATCTACAACACATTGTATGTTTTATTTTTATATCATTTTTGTAAAGAGCTACAGAGGCAAACCCAGAAGCAGCAGGGGACCCTCTCATCACACTCATTTGGCCTGGTGACAAGTAAAGAGAAACAAACAAAAGAGCAACCCATGCCAAGAACCTCAAGGCCAGCAACCCCAAAAGACGAATCACCCAAAAACAATGGACTCAAAATCACCTCCACAGCACAGCAAGAGATGTCCCACTACATTCAGGCAATGCCAAGGCCCAACCAAAAGCCAAAGTTTCTACTGAACATTCAAGCAATGAAGCTTTGCCGTAAATGATTTCAATCATTTCTCTCTCCAAATACCCCAACCCAGAAAACTGCAAAAGGAAACATTTGAGTAGATCAATCGTCCACAAACTGAACGGACATGCCAACCATCCAACAATGACATCAAAACCTGAAGAATTAAAAGCCCAAGAAACCTTGAACATTTCAAAGAAGCTGTCCCAAATGGCCCACACTGAATGATCGTGAAGAAACAGATGATCCACTGCTTCCTTTCTACACATGAAGCACATATTGGCATTACAAAGTTCCTCTTTCTGAGATTATCCACAGGACTTTATTCATCGTCACTAGCTATGCGAATGCTTAAAACCTAGGAGGAATAGAGGCTTTCCATACATAAGCACACGAGTATAATGGGCTACCATCTACCGGAAACCAATTTTAGAGAGCAGAGATTTAGATGAGAAGCAACTGTTTGCTGACCACTTCCAACCATAATAGTAGTAGACTCTCATTTCTTCATCGTTTAAATTTCTTCAAAGGGCCATCCATGTAATAGAACCTTCCAAGGATTCATAGAACCCCACTACTTTAGCCTCATTATTGACTATAAAGAGAAAAAAGAAGAATGTAGCCTACGTGAATTCACCAATCCATCCATCCTTCCAAAAACGGAACTTGTTACCACAACCAACAACAAAATGAGACCCCTCCAACAAGCAGCCTATTTTGTCTGGGACAACAAAATGAGACCCCTCCAACAAGATGGCAGTGTTTTAAATCACATGTAGCATATAGTGTAGCGTTTGGCCCTCTATAGCATATAGTGTAAGCCACATATGACAATGTTTTAAATCGTATGTAGTGTATAGCATAGCGTTTAGCCCTCTATAGCATACAGCATAAGCTACATGATACTTGAGTTCTTGACATATCTAGGTGTGATAAAATTTACAAAATGTGATAAATTTTAAAAAATGCATAATTCCTATGAGTTCTTGACTACGAATCTAGATCGTCAACCACATATCTCCATGCAAAATCTCCGTCTCTTTGCCTTCCGACATCTCTAAGTGTGACATCTTTTTTTTAATGGAAACATCACAAATTCACGATATGGACCACAATTTGGATGGTCCAGATTGATCTAAGTGCTTTATCCACAATTTGGACCACAATATGCTCTACACGCTACATGTAGCGTACACTACGTGTGTTGTAGCTTACACCATGTGCGTTTAGCTTACGCTATATGCCCTGTAGCTTACGCTACATAGCATTTTAGCTGCAGTACGATCGCTACTGAAAACACTACAAGATGGAACTTACGCCCTACTACTCTTCCCTCATAAAGAAAAATTCTATAAATTTTCTCAATCTTTTTTGCTACACCTACAGGCATCTTAAAGAGGGATAAAAGATAAAGCAAACGGTTATAAAGAGCCACCTTAATGAGAGGCATCCTCCCTCTCAAAGACAATTGGGATTTTTTTTATTTTTTTTTCCACTTTGCCAATCTCTTTTCCATTCTCTCAATAACCCGATCCAAAAAGTGGAAATGTTGGCATTCCCTCCAATAGGGACACCAAGAAATTTCATCAATAAATGCGATGTCTTACAACCCAAAACCTTAACAAGAGAACCACTGACCTCCCCATGAATGGCGACCCCTGATAAAGCACTTTTTTCTCAGGTTGACTTCAAGACCCAACCTCCTTGAAAGCTCCAAAGCATGCCTTCAATAATAAATAATTATTCCGGATAGCTCGCACAAAATAAGAGTTTCATCGCCAAATTGGAGATGAGACTTGAGAGATGGTCAGCTTTGGATTGCCAATCCCAAATCCCCTCACTAGATCCAAATTAAAGGCCATAAAATGGGGGGATAGAAGGTCCCCTTGCTGAAGACCTCTAGAAACAAAGAAGAATCTGGCAGGGGATCCACTGATTAGAATTGAAAAGGATGCCGAACTAATAAATTCCTTGATCCATTCTATCCACATTCTTCCAAACTCCATTCATTGGAGAGAATACAACAGGAAACCATAATCAAAATGATCATATGCTTTTCCACGTCAAAACCCCAGCCTCCCTGCTCCTATTCCCGCAATCTACAACTTCATTAGCCATCAAAAAATTACATCCAAAACTTGCCTCTTCTTCACAAAGGCCCCTTGGAAAGAGGATATGATTGTAGTAAGAACCTCTCTTAGCCTTACTAATAAAGTTTTTGCTAGAATCTTATAGACTCCACCAATTAAGCTTATTAGATCCAGGGCACCCTTGATTTTAGGAAGAGGAGTGATCAAAGTCAATCCCTTATTCAAGATTGCCCTATAATGGAATTCTTTCAACATGAAATCCCCTTTAATTATATCCCAACACCTGTGGAAGAAAGATATGTCGAATCCGTTAAGACATAAGATTTATCACTATACCAATAAAATCACCAATATTATCGTTAATATGGGTGATAGTAGGAACATTGTCTCCACCCACGTCCCTTTGGGCCTTCCCCTTGCCCTTTTAAACCTTCAAATCTCCTCCACACCCCATGTCATCATTCCTTTGAATCAACCATGAAAGACCATCTCCAAAAAATAGAAAAAACTCAACCCCCACTTGGAATCACTCACTCAAACAAATGAACAAGCAAATGAAGAGGCATTCAAAACGTCCAATGTTGTCAAATCGCATATGCGATCATGTGCGATCGCATATGCCTATGCACATATGTGATCGCACAATCGCATATGCGACCGCATTTTTATTTTTATTTTGAAAAATTTTAAAAACTTTGAAATTTATGGAAAAAACAATTTTTAAGGGAAAAAAATATAAGAAATTAAGAGAAACTTTCCTGAGTTAATAGATAACTAATTTTACATATTTAAAATACATTTGAGAGAAATAAAATCAATTAAACAATGAATTAAACATTAAGTGCTTGAATCTTGATCTTCCAACTTCCAAGAGGCAATGTAGGAGAGAGAGAGAGAGAGAGAGAGAGAGAGAGAGATTAAGACCACTTGGAATTAGAAAATGTAAGAGAGAGATTAAGACCCCTTCGAATTAAGAAATGTAAGAAAAGAAGAGAGTAAGACAGTTATGGGGTAAGAATATTGCAAATGGAGGAGGTTTGGAAGCCTTGTATAGGAAAAAAGTTATTTTTTTTTCTATTAAAAAAAATTAATGTGCCAACGGTTAGCCAATATGCGATCGCATACATTGAATATGCGATTACAAATTTTCGCATATGCCACATATACAAGGTATTCCATATCAGTAATGGTGGCCATAACGGTCACCACTATTACTGATACGGGTATCGTCCGATAAAGTGGCGTAACGACCGTTACGACCCCTATAACGGTTGAAAAAAAAAATGTTATCTGAAAAGTTCTAAAAAATATTTAGAAATTTCAAAATAATGTAAGTATTCCAAATGTGTATTGATTTTTTTTTGTTTCTAACATGTTTATGATAACGTAACAGTCCACTCTTTGGTGAGAGTGTTGTATCTAGTTGTCTGGTGAATTTGTGAACATGGTTATGTCTCTAATATTTACACATCACAATTAAGCATTAGAACTAGTTATTGAAAAGAATGCATAAATACCACTTTTTATTTTTTGAAAAAATGGCTATCGAAGTTTTTATTCGTCCAAATCACTACAATCTACAGTTTTAATCATAAAAAATATAGTAAAAGTGGTTGAAATATATTGTAGAATAATTTATGAAAGTTTTTGGAATAAGAAAAGTGGGAAAATGAGGAGAATTTTGAATTTAATTTATTTTGAGAGAGAGAGAGATTGCCGTTTTTTGACCATTACGGGGTGTTATGCCCCGTAACGGCCTATACGGCCCCTATAACAGCCGATACGGTCTCAAAAAACCAATTGCACATTTTCGGCCCCGTATCGTGTAACGGTCATGGCCGTTACCTAGACGTATCGGCCTTTATAGTCGTAACGTAACAAATACGGAACACTTTGCACATATGTGATCGCATATGTGCCATGATCACATATGCAATATGCATATGGATGTGCGCGTGTAATCGCATATGTGCCATGATCGCATATGCGATCTGCATATGGATATGCGCATATGTGATCGCATATGCGATCTGCATATGGATATGCGCATATGCTATCGCACATGACAACAATGAAAACGTCCCCTCGATCCACCATATACTCAACTAGATGCTAGTCTCACCAATGAGCAAGCCAAATGAAGCCAAACTCATCAACAGTTGTGAATGGGGAGGCATTTGGCTCATACCCTTGATTCATAGTGTAAAGAAAGTGACACTTGGCCTCAACAACAAGGAGAAGAGGAGGAAGTTGTCAACTAAAACCTAGTAGAGGACTTCGATTTCAATACTGCAACTTGCATGGGTCATGCTACATTTCAATAGCACAAGTCATTTTCCTTAGTATCATTGCAATCAAGAATGCACCGCAGCTTATGTCAAATGTTGTAAAACACCAAGGCTAAATTTGGATGTTAAATCAAATTAATTGTTTACCCTCAATAAATCATAAAGAAAGGTCCATGTTTTCTATTGATGAAGTAATGGTTTCCATACCAACTTGCCCACAAAAATGGAAAATAGAAAAAGAAAGATACCAGAAAGGTCCGAGCAAGGAATGCTGCAAAAGAGGTGAAGTTGAGACTTTAAGTTCTAAGGGTGTGTTTGGACTGGGGGAAAACAAAGGAAAAGAAAAGTGCAATGATTATCCCAATGGATTCCATAGCACTATTGAACCCTAGATTCCATTTGTGGGTATTTTGTTTGGATAGCAAGTGGAAATCTCATTTTTGTGAAACAATGTCACCTCAAATCTTATACTAGCAGGGAGATTGCCTATGGAAAAGTGTAACAATTGCTATGTGGAATCCACTACTATTTTTGCTATCCCAGAATAGTGAAACGTCCCCTCATGGGGGAAGTGTTTCCTTTCCCCTTTTTTTCCTTTAGTTTTCCCTCAATCCAAACAGGGCCTATATAGAAAATTGATTTCTAGAACTCTCTTCTTTTTTTCTTGTTGAAATGGCAAGATTTCTAGAACTTCAAATATTAGAATTTACTTGAATAGTCCTTTCTCGAAAATGAACTTCATGGATGCGCGCGCGCGCACACACACACACACACAAAAGGCTTCCCAAATGAACAAAAAGACTAAGATGAAGAACGTGTTCAAAGAATTTAAAGTAAAACTAGAAACAAAATAAGGCCCCGATTTAGTTTAGGCATTCACGTAGATTTGTACATGGCAGCTTCTGTTCATGATCACTTACTACAAAAGTTTCAAAATGCAACTTGAAATTTGAACATGACCTGGTTTTTGCCATACCATTAAAATAAAAGATTTTCACTCATCCTGAATGCATGGTTGATGCTAGTATTCAGGAAGAGGTCCAAATAACTAAAAACAATACATGACATGAAAGAAGAAGCATTTTTTTACCTAAAGAAGATATGCAAGGGTCACTCTCCTAGTTTGTGATTAGCATTTCAGAAAGAAACCAAAAATAGTCCAATGCGTGTTAAAGGATTTAAGATGTTACACAGGACGCCCTTGAAAAACCAGTTGGACATATGCCGGTATTTTTTTCTTTTAATCAGCCAATATGCCTGCAAGGTTCTTATTGTCATATATTTCATAAAATATTAGTTCATAAACGAGCAAGACAGAAAAATGCATCTAGACAAATATACAGAAATAAACCTTAAAGATAATTTATATAAATAGAAAATTTTATTTATATATATATATATATATATATATATATATAGCATTCTTCTCCCTGAGCATAGTACATTGTGCAGAGGAAAATTTTGGACTTCCAAAAGTGCCAACAAGAATTGCTCTTGAAGATGAGCACATTAGGAAGGGCAAAAAACGAAAGGATGAAAAAGGCCAACGGTTCTTCTTTTTTTTTTTTTTGTGAAAGGTGAAGCCAGTTATTTTAGTTCAATTGTCAAGCCAAAAAAAGGCTTCCATCACTCACTCCAAATTTTTATTTATTAAAAAAATAATAATAATGTTTCCCTCACTTCCTAGCATGAAACCTCAGATTTGAATGCAACGGAAATTTTTATCGGCTAGAACATACTTCTCTTTTAGTGTTAAAAGGAATGGAATACCTGGCCTCTAGCACGGGAGCTTCTTGGTTCAGATTACATAAAACCTAGCATAGAAAAATCATATTTATCAATACATGAGCTCTCAAGGCTAGAATGTAAGGAACAAAAATGACCTTGTTGTAGTTTCGCTTTGGTGCTAGGAAACCAGTTCGGCCCAGTAGAGATTGAGTAGTTCTTCCAGACAAAGACACAGAGACATTAAATCGATGCTGCAGGACGTGCCTTTGCTCTCCAAAGGCCGAGAAGTCTGCCAAGGAAAAATTTTCTTATTAAAGAGAAAAAAAAGATAGCCTCGAAAACCCCAAAAAAAATGAAGTATGCCAAATTCATAAATCTACCCTATGCAGTCCAGATTTATTATAATAATAAATAAATAAATAATTTAAATTTAAAAAAAAAAAAAAAAAAATTGCTGAAAATCAGTTTTCTGTTTACTCCACATTGAGAAAATGAATGTGGCAGAGTTCACTCTTAAATTCAATGAAGTTTGCCAGTGACCTCGCAGCCACAAAATCACACAAATCTGCTAGTTATCCGAGTTCACATGACTTGAATTTGGAAGTTGGGCTCAATAAGACCTGAACATGAGACAGGTAATAAGATTTAAGGCATCTTTGAGTTGCTTAAGAATTTTGGGAATGTATCTTCTCGAGGAACATGTGAAGCCTGTGGCTGCCACGTCAGAATTATCTTGTCATTCTAGGGGGCAATTCTACAAAACACAATGAGAAAATCTAATGTGGCAGCAACAGCCCGACATTCCCTGAGATGAAAATTTTCCGCTACCCCCATCCAAAAGAAGACTACCAGAACTAAATTCACACATAGAATCAATCAAGAACACAACATTAGTGAATCACTGCCACAAACTTAATGAATTGATGGTGAACTAAACTTGGTAAATCAGACTCATTAGCTGATCATGAACTGCAAAGCCACCCAACCCAAACCACGAACGTGGAAGCAACAGTTTCATTTCTAGAAGAAAGTACACAAGGCCATTACAGGCCCGGCAATATGCCAATGATTTCTATGTAAATTATACACACTTCATACGTAAGGAAAAAGAGGTTAAGTGTCTGCCTTTATTTTATCTTATTTTTTCTCATGGAAATCTATCATACTCAACAATTGATATTCTAAACTAGCAAGTAAATCTAGAGCCCCTCCATCACTGATAGAGTTGGAGGTAATTTTTCAAAAGATAACAGAAGCTTAAACCTCTTAAAAATTTCAGATTTTAATAAACCCTAATAAAGAACCCCATTTAGCTAATATCAAGTTCCAAAAACAAAAATAAAAATAAGAACTTACCTCTACATTATGTCGTATGATAGTCGATGCAGAAATCCAATATCGATCTTCCAACATAGGAAGCCTCTCCCAAATCTAACTTAGAAAAGAGATGAGGAAGGAGAGCTGTGTCATACCAAGGGTAGGGTTGTGCATGCACACCTAAGAGCCGCCCAAGGTGGGCCCGCACATGAATGTGTGATGGAAGGAGCAAGAGGAGAGGGTGACACCAACTCTCTCTTTTCTCTTCTTCTTTTGTTCTTTATTTTTCTCTCTTTAGTCTCTCTAGACATTCCAAGGAAGGGGGGACATCCGAGGCTTTCTCTCTTTCTCTAACCACTCTAAGATAAGATCTGTTTATAATGAGGAACCAAGGTTTCAGAGGAACCACCAATTATGGTGCTTCTTACCCCTACAAACTTTGTTCTGCCCTAGAGCATTAAAAGTTTGTGTGCCTACCTTACCTATGGAGTCATATTGACCAAATCCCTCTACATCTAAAGCCAACATCTACTGACCAAAATTCCATGTCAGCATAAGAGGTGGACCAGAAGATCTCAACAATCAAATGTCCATCAAGCACAATAAAATACTTATAACTGTTAAAACAAAAGATCATCGGTTAAAAATCTTCAATTAAACATTAAAAACCTCTTTAATGTCGAGCCCAGCTAGAAAACCACTTGATGGATAGTCCGATCACTAAGAGCTAAGCTACAAATAAGATCCCATTTGGTTATTATCAAGTTCCAAAAACATAAATCAAAATAAGAACTTACCTCTACTTTTTGTCATATGATAATCAATGCAGAAATCCAATATTGATCTTTGAACATAGAAAGCCTCTCCCAGATCTATCCCAAAAAGAGATGAAGGAGAGCCGTGTCATACCCAAGGTATGGTTGTACATGACCACCGGAGAGCCACCCAAGGCGGGGCCACACATGTGAATGTGTGATGGGGAGGAGGAAGAGGAGAGGGTGACACCAACTCTCTCTTTTCTCTTCTTCCTTCATTCTGTCTTTTTCTCTCTTAAGTCTCTCTAGACATCCCAAGGGGGGACAACCAAGGCTTTCTCTATTTCTCTAACCACTCTGAGATTAGATCTGTTTATAATGAGGAACCAAGGTTTTAGAGGAACCACCAATTATGATGCTTCTTACCTACAAACTTTGGTATGCCCTAGAGCATTAAAAGTTTGTATGTTTGCCATGCCCATGGAGTCATATTGACCAAATCCCTCTACTATCTAGAGGCATCTTGACCAAAATTCTGCCTAAGAGGTAGACCACAAGATCTCAACAATCAGATGTCAATCAAGCAAGATAAAATACTTATAATGGTTAAAACAAAAGATCAACGGTTAAAAACTTTCAATTAAACATGAAAAACCTTTTTGATGTTGAGCCCTACTAGAAAACCACTTGATAGATAATCCAATCACTAAGAGCTAAGCCACAAATAAGTTCCTCAAGGTAACCAATGGATCCCATATTGGAGCATGTGGGCGTCTTATACGAAATCCTAATGCATGCACCTAGCCACACTTGTATGTCAGTCGATAATCCAACCTTGCAAGGTGAGCCAAAGCACACAACAATAGGATCATGAAGTCCCGACACGACCTTAGATCTAAGGACCAGTCAAGGCTAGTGCACAATCAGGTCGATCTGATCATGACATGCCTCCCAAAACAAGGACTTGAAATCCTCCATTGTAAGCGCTCAATCGGAGCTAAGACACAAGAATTTACATATTTGAACACTTGAACTCCTGTGTAGGGTAGGGAGTAGGCACCAACTCGCCATTGAGTGCGATGGTAGAGACTTTTCATCCCAACTCATCATTAGTTCCTCACACAAGATGTCATTATCCTTTTCACAAATTGCCCAATCCCGCTACTATGGTCATGCAACTTACCGCTCGTTTGGTACCTTCTAATTGGAATGCATTGGAATCCATTTCACAATTACACTAGAATCCATGTGAAATGGAATCCTTAATTGCGTTTGTAATCGAAATGCACTGTAATTCAAAATTTGTATTTGGATGCCTATAATTGGAATGCATTGGAATTCTTTAGTATATTCATAGGAACCAGAATTTGATTAACTAAATCAGCTTTAATATCCGAAATTAGTGTACATATGTGACATTTGACAAAAACCCAATATCTTTTCACCAAAAATGAGGAAATTTCAAGCCTCGAGTGGGCCACAAACGTAAGGATCACAAACAAGCGACTCACCAACATTTTTTAAACGTCCATTTCGATGACCAGTGTCTGGATAGTTCGGATAATTCTATCGGTGTGATTTTACAATTACACTAGAATCCATGTGAAATGGAATCCTTAATTGCGTTTGTAATCGAAATGCACTGTAATTCAAAAATTGTATTTGGATGCCTATAATTGGAATGCATTGGAATTCTTTAGTACCTTCATAGGAACCAGAATTTGATTAACTAAATCAGCTCTAATATCCGAAATTAGTGTACATATGTGACATTTGACAAAAACCCAATATATTTTCACCAAAAATGAGGAAATTTCAAGTCTCGAGTGGGCCACAAACATAAGGATCACAAACAAGCGACTCCCAAACATTTTTTAAACGTCCATTTCGATGACCAGTGTCTGGATAGTTCGGATAATTCTATTGGTGTGATTTTAGTGATGGAGCCAATAATTGGATTGTTTCGAGGTATAATCAACGTGCCAAGTGTAGGGTAGATTAGTAGCCTAGCAACTCCTTTATTACTCATGCGACTCTCCTACATTTACAAAGGGGGACAAAAAAGCCATTTCACACTAATTACTCTGATTCACAGCAAAACAAAGAGATTTCAAAACACGCCAAAAAGTGTGTTTTCATTTACCTCCAACTCCATGGTGCCAAATGCACCATTTTGGTGCATTTACCTCCAATTACCTCTGATTACACCCAATTCTTGAGATCCATGAAAAACAACTCTCCATTGGCTAATGGGCCGTTGTGTCCAAATTCTCATTCCCCTAAGACAATCAGAGAAACCCCTCCCTATAACCCGTAAAATCATAAATAGTTGAGGTTTTTGACACATTTAACTATGGCAAAACCAAACACAAGTGGTCATCTATGTACATGATCTTAGACATCATCATTGGCAATTCAAGGCACACCATACCAACCAATAGTGCAAAACCTCAACAAAACATACATGGCAGAGCCCAACTGTTGAACAATCAGGATCTCACACAGATGTGTCACAAGCACACACGTGACAACAGTAGGATCTCAAATCCTACTGTGGCAAGTGGCCATGCCATTACTCTAATGAAAAAGAAGGGATGCACATATAATCTAATACAAGCCTACAGAACAGATAGCCAAAAGTTTGCACCTCTAATGTAATAGGAACAGGATCCTCTATCTAATACAATCCTCTAGAAAGAACAGCAATTTTAGAATACGATTTCCCAAACAGCGTCATCCAAAAACATTTTAAAGAGGAGAAAAAAACAATGACATCAGAACAGCAATTCCAAATCAATAATTTTTCAGGAATTCTTTCCCAGGAAATGATTTCTGGACTGGCATCTGAATAGAACCATAGATTGTCCCTCAGACTAAAGAGGAGGTACCATACAATGCTCCGGCCAACAGTTTGTACAGTAAGGTCAAGATTTCAGTTTGTACAAACATGGCCCATTTTTCAGTCATCCAAATCATTGATGTGATATGCCTCACTATGCATGGCTCATTCACCAAAAAATGCCCAAGACTAGAAAATCCTAACCCTTCAATTCATGTCCAGCAAATAGACAGTTCGGAAAGAAAACGCTGCAAAGTCCATATTCAACAAAGGAAAGGCCAACTATTCGATAGCTAGGATCTTTTGAAAGATACATGGCAATTCATAGTGAGACCCCTCGGTGGTGTGTAGACGTGGCAAGGTTTTGTGGGCCCCACCATGATGTATGTGTTATATCCAAGAATTGGGTTGAGTGGACCACACTATAGAAAGCAGTGGGGATTGAACACCTACCATTGAAAACTCCTTGGGCGCCACAGAAGTTTTGGATTAAGCTGGTATTTATGTTTTCCCTTCATCCAGGTCCGAGAACTAGTTGGATGGCAAGTAAACATCATGGTGGGCCCTAGGAATGTTTCAACAGTGGTTGTCATTGTCCCCATTGCTTTTTGTGGTGTGACCCACTTGAGGTTTGGATATGCCTCTGATGCAAGACATGAAAGTTAAACATGATATGCAAGATTTCAGGCTTTAGATCATACTAATTTAGAAACAATCACAAAAATTTCACATCCCACATAAAATCAAGCATTCTACAAGAGAAATCTACGAGGGTCCAAGCCTACACATGTTAGGGCTAGATCAATTAAAAATTATAAACAAAACAATGCTCAAAGCAAAGTAGATTCATCCACTTTTGCAAAGGATTATTCCTCAATCCAAGGGATTCACATGTTTCAATTCGAGAAAGCCTAGGGTTTGTAAAAGTAAAAGAGAACTTCGAATTTAGGATTATTTAGGGTTAGGATTAAGGATTTAAGGCGAGAAAGAAGAGGATTAGAGGAGAGAGAGAACCTAAAAATATTCCATACGTGTGGACAATAATCTGGCCTAGACGCACATGCGTGGGATCCTGCCCACATGTGTGTGGGGTCCACGTACCCAAAAAAATGACAACTTGGGGTTGGTCGGCCAAGGGTGGACCACCCACACGCCAAGTTTCAGGCCGATCAGACGTCCGGTCTGTGCACGATGCTCCGCTGAAGTTTCAACCCTCCTGGATGGCTTGATTCTGTAAATTTACTATAGAGGAAGGATCGGTTCCAAAAGGGGGTGGATTTGATAATGGGATGGATGTGGGAGATTATGAATATTAAGGGTAGGAGGTGGGGGCGATTTTGGGATGAGTGTGGCTTCATAACACGGTAGTTAGCCCTTCGAAGAAGGAAGGGTTTCGTACCCAATTAGATTTTCACAACTCAGAGAATTAGAAGGAAAACACAGAATTTTATTCATAATCTTCAATAAAAAAAAACCTTTAAGGGGTTGCCTATTTATAAGAAAACCCTATACCCCAAAAGTCACGCCATGTGCACACATTATTACTTAAAGACAAAGTAACAAAAAAAACAACTAATCAATGCAATCAAAACCATTGATGATGTTCCTAATAACGATAATGAGCAAAACTCGAAGTCTTAGATCATTTAGGGTAGTGGGCCACGATCATGAGATCCAATGGTGGAATCCACATGATGATCAGGTCCACTCCAATGAACCGTAGCACAACCCTCTAACTACGAGGCCTTCCATGGATGTCGTCATCGATCCAGATCGATGATGGGGCATTCCTCCTCCTTGCGTACATGCATAGGAGGGCGTGCGTGTACGCGTGATGTCCCCATCAACTCTCCTCAGCTGTGAAGATTTCACTGGCGAAACAAAACTCCTGAACCACTTCAAGATGTCAGGATCAATTCGTTGAAGCTCCTCAGTAAGCCACGTACTATCTGAAGCTGGGCGTGACTTCCATTTAACCAGGTACTTTTGAAACCCGTCATCCAATGTTGATACTATCTGATGGTCCAGAATATCCTCTATCTCCTCTCTGGGTGTGAGAAGGGTAGGTATGGGAGGTAGAGGTTGGGAAGAAGGGTCGAGAAGAGGCCATAAATCAAGAGAAAGGTATGGGGAATCAGGATGGTTAAGCGAAAGACTGGACAATGTATCAGGGTCCTCCGAAATGCAACTAGATCATCCACATTAAATATGGAACTAATTCCCATGAAAGATAGAAGATCTACCACATACGCATTGAGACCATTTCGTTTTATAATTTTGAATGGTCCAGCGCTTCGCGCGTGTAATTTACGAACAGCTCCTTGAGGATACCGCTCTGGCCTGATGCAGACCATCACAAAGTCCCCTACATTGAATTCCTTAAATCGTTTATGTTGGTCTACTGAAATTTTGTAATGTTCATTATTAGTATTGATCTTTTGCCTGATTTCTTGATGCAATGAATGAATGTGATGTGCAAAGGATTCTACAAACTCTGATAGCCTATGGGACAGGGACATAGGAACAAGATCAATAGGCTTCCTAGTTTTATATGTCCCGAACTGAATAGGAACAACATCATACCAAAATGTGTCTTTATATGATCCAAACTGAATAGGAACAAGACAACGGTGCAAGACTGGAATGAAAGTTTTATCAACCAAAGACACTCTATAGGGTTGGGGATGGGCTTCAAGCTTCAAGCCCAGACGACTCACAGTGCCAGTTAATGCCACGTTAACACAACTATCGCTATCCACGATCATCTTGTAGCTCTTATCACCACATTTTCTGTTAGTATCAGAGATTGTGTTGCACTCCCTCTTCCTCATCACTAGGGGTTTCTACTGGCTCATATTCTTCCTCATCATCGTTACTTTCTGGGGGCATTACTTCCACTTGCCCCTCAATAAGGAACACCTTAGTACCCTCTTTCATGCCACATTGGTGGGCAAAGTGACCAAACCCCTGATATCTAAAACACCTAATCGCATCGCTTCTGTGCGAGCTACATCTAACAACTTCTTTATCCTAATCATCCTTGGGCCGAGACTAAGAACTATTGGAAGGCTTGTACTGATATCCAGTGCCAGGTTTATCCCCCGAAGGGTTGGCCCTGGCGCCAGAATCACAAGACTCAAACAGACTTCTCACAGATGCTTTGAGGTATTGCTCGATCTCCAACACTACTTCATACATCTGTTCAAGAGTGTCCATGTCTTTGGAGAGCAATTCTTTCCTAATGTCAGAACGGAGGCCCATCTTAAATCAAGCAAAAGTGAGTACGGGATCTTCATCAACTTCACACCGGGTCAAGTACTCTTTGAACTTCTCAATGTATTATGTCACACTCATGGAACCTTGTCGAAGAGACTGTCATTCTTCAACCAACCTCAAGTTATAGGAGAAAGGGAGGTACTTCTCCTTAAGAGTTTTTCATTTCTCCCCAATGTACTATTGGGGGCTCCCTCAACCTTTCTTTTTTTCGCTCAATAGTAGCTCAAAACCTCTTTTCTTGTCCCACAAGCTTCATATTAGCGAATCGGACCCGACGAGCATCCGACATGTCATACCACTCAAAATAGTGGTCCATATCCGCCAACCAATCTAGAAAAGCTTTAGAGTTCAAGTGGCCATCAAACGTAGGGGCACCTACTCTAACTCCCTTGAGGAGTTGCGTATCTGGATCATAATGATCATGATGTCCCTCATGGGGTGGGTACACGGGTGCGCGCCCATGACCGTTTCTTGGCCACCTCCATTGCTTTATCTATCCTCTTGACCACCTGCTTGCGATTGGGCATCTTCCTCAATAGTGGTCTCTAGTTGGGTAACGCGCACATTAAATTGATCAAAGCGTCGGTCAATATGTTGCTCCAAGCGCCTACCCAAAGACTCAAACTACCAGGTTAGGTCGTTCACGGACTCTTATAATTACTCCATGTTTAGTGTAAGGTACAAACCAAAACCATGACCGGTACGTATGCGCATACAACCACTCACTCAAAGATCCTCTAATGCAACTATATGCGTCTAAATGGGACTAAATGATCCTATAGGACTATATGAGAGAAACTACAGAACACTACTAAAATTCCAGCAACATAACTGCCCAAATAGTTTGTTAACAGAAAATTCAGCCATGATAATTGGGGATTTCTGACAACAGAAAATTCAGCAGTCCATGTTGTGAATGATGGGTCCTAAATAGTTCTATATGATGAGATTTAATTCAAATTAAACATGAATAGACTAAACCCTAAACATGCTATGCAATCCCATATGAAAAACCTAAGCTCTGATACCAAATTTGATGCAGGATATGAAAGTTAAACATGATATGCAAGATGTAAGGCTTTAGATCATACTAATTTATAAATAATCACAAAAATTCCACATCCACATAAGATCAAGCATTCGACAAGGGAAATCAATGAGGGTCCAAGCCTACACATGTTAGGGCTGGATCAATTAAAAATTATATACCAAACAATGCTCAAAAGAGAGTAGATTCATCCACTCTTGCAAAGGATTCTTCTCCAATCCAAGGGATTCACACGTTTCAATTCGGAAAAGCATAGGGTTTGCAAAAGTGGAATAGAACTTGGAATTTATGATTATTTAGGGTTAAGGTTAGGGATTTAAGGCGAGAGAGGAGAGGATTAGATGAGAGAGAACCTGAAAATAGTCCACACGTGTGGACAGCAATCTAGCCTAGACGCACGTGCGTGGGATCCTGCCCACAAACCCCCCCCCCCCCCCCCCCCCCAAAAAAAAAAAAAACAGCTTGGGGTTGGTTGGCCAGGGGTGGGCCACCCACACGCCAAGTTTCAGGCCGATCAGGCGTCCGGTCTGTAAACGGTGCTCCGCCAAAGTTTCATCCCTCCTAGAGGGCCTGATTCTGCAAATTTGTTGTAAAGGAAGGATCGGCTGCAAAAGGGGGTGGATTTGATGATGGGATGGTTGTAGGATATGATGAATATTGAGGGTAGGAGGTGGGGGCAATTTTGGGATGGGTGTGGCTTCGCGCCACGGTAGTTAGCCCTTCCAAGAATGGAGGGTTTCACACACAATTAGATTTCCACAACTCGGTGAATTAGAGAAGCAGGAAAACGCAGAATTTTATTCATAATCTTCAATGGAAAAAAAAAAAAGGACCTACAAGGGGTTGCCTATTTATAAGAAAACCCTATACCCCAAAAGTCGCGCCATATGCACACACTATTACTTCAAAACGAAGTAACAAAAATAATAACTAATCAATGCAATCAAAACCGTTCATGATGTTCCTACTAATGATAATAAGCAAAACTCAAAGTCCTAAATGATTTAGGATAGTGGGCCACGATCATGAGATCCAATGGTGGGATCCACATGATGATCGGGTCCACTCCAATGAACCATAGCACAACCCTCTAACTACGAGGCCCTCCATGGATGTCGTCATTGATCCAGATCGATGGTGGGGCCTTCCTCCTCCTTGCGTACGTGCATAGGGGGCATGCATGTGCGCATGATGTCCCCATCAGCCTCATTTTTGAGCTCATGACTTAAAATGATATTGCAAAATGGATGGACAATGTGGTTATAACACATACACCATGGTGGGGCCCACAGAACTTTGCCATGTCAACACACCACCAAGGTTGGTGGTTGGTGGTGTGAGGCACACCATGCAATCCGCTTCCTGGTTTACATCACTGAACCATGGCCCTGCATCGATATATCCGCCTAAGCATTGAAGAACACATCAATCAGAAAAACAATCAAAACTCATGAATGGTCTAATGCAATTCAATCAATCGCATGCCGGAAGTGTTGAAAAATAATACAGAAATAATATTTTCTATAAAATATGAAAAACCTAAAAAATGACGTGGAATCAAGACAGGCTGAAGCACGTATGAGAACGTTGCCCTTAAAGCATTATTTGCCCTTACTCAAGTAGATTGAGTATGTTGAAAGGTTATAGGCAAATCGCTTCTAAGATACGATGAGCCTGGTGTGGATCTGCGTTCAACAAATACGAGGACCCACCAATGGAACTCTTGTACAGAAATGTCTGGCAGAGATAATAAAAAGGAAAAATCCCAAAAAGGAGAAGAAGAAATATGAGTTAGACCACTGCACTAGTCTGTTCGTCAGTTAATAGTTCAGATGAACCATTCTAGACCACAACACTGGTCTGTTCTTCAGGCAATGGTTCGGATGAACCTTGCTGTCTTGCTGGAATGTCTGTTTGTAGGAAAGGACTTGGTTCGTATGAGTATACTGAAGTGTGATTTTGTGATGGATTGTAAACCCATCCAGGCCCTGCATATATAGGCTAGGATTATTGGCAGTTTTGGTCCAAGACCTTTAATCCACATGACCATTTTTTTTGCGGTTGGGAGAAACTAGCCATTATTGGCAGTTTCTAACTGTTGTGCATGTGGTGTAATAGTTGATGCATGCAACAGTTTCTGACCGTTTAAACACACTGACTAGTCGTTTCTAGCTATTGGGCTAGCCACATGCAACAGTTTCAGCATGGTCAGGTATCAATTGCACGAGGAGTTACACCTCACTCCAACAGCTATATTTTCAGCCTCTATATAAGTCACAGGATCTCATTTAGTCCTCTAGACTCTCAGTCATCCACCTTAGCTCTCTGTCACACCGCGACTTGCACTTGTCTCGCACCGGTTCACATAAGGTTGCGAAAGAGCGACTCTCTGCGACACGATGCGGACGTGGGAAGTGCAAAGTGCGCCACTAACGCCTCTACGGCCACACTGCCTCACATGCCCACGCCCTCGCACCGAGCCCGTGACCAAGATCGAGACCGAGACCGTGCCCGAGCGCACGCGCAGTGGTTCCAGTGCGAAAGCCCTATACTCCTCGGATTAGGTGAGTAAACATTATAATACTCTACCTTTCTCATATAACCACAAAGTTTCTTTCTCTTTTTTCAATGTGGAACTATTCCCAAAACATTTAAAAAATGGGTTTTTAGCAAACGATTTTATAATATATATATATAATATTTTTTATTTAAAATATATTGAAATCAATATTTTACAACAATTTTATACATATTTCTAAAGTTGATGGTAGCTGTATAATTACTATTTGCCTATATGTTGATGAAATATTAATAATTAGTAATAAAATATAAGGTATAACTGAAACAAAAAGGTTTTTATCTTCCGTATTCAAAATAAAGGATCTTGGACAAGTAGATATCATCCTAGGTATCAAAGTTAAAAAATACTGTGAGGGGTTATGCTTTATGTCAATCTCATTATATTAAGAAGATACTAAATAAGTTCAACCATCTAAATATAAAAGAAGCTAAAACCACATTCGATCCAAGTATCAAGTTGAAAGAGAATAACGAAAGAGCAGTTGCACAACTAGAGTATGTGAGTGCTACAAGGAGTCTTATGTATGTTATGCAATGCACTAAACCAGATATCGCATATGCTGTGAGTAAACTTAGTAGGTTTACTAGTAACCCTAGTACTAAACACTGGAATGCAATCAGTAGAATCCTTGGTTACTTAAAAGCAACCAAAAACTTAGGGCTATTTTATTTAGAATTTCTTTCCGTATTAGAAGGATATACCGATGAGAGCTAGATATCGAGTGCAAGGGACAACAAATCTACTACAGGGTGGGTATTCACTTTAGGAGGTGCGTTTATATCTTGGGGATCCAAGAAACAGACCTGCATAACGCACCCGACCATGGAGTCTGAATTTATAGCCTTGGCTGCAACAGGCAAAGAGGTTGAGTAGCTAAGGGATCTTTTATTAGAAATTCCTTTTTATGTAAAGCCTATTCCGGCTATGTCACTACATTGTGATAGTAAAGCCACATTATAGCGGCACTTATAATGGCAAGTCTAGACATCAGTCTACGACATGATTATGTGAGACAATTGATTCAAGATGAAATCATTGCAATTTCCTATATGAAATCAAGTAATAACTTAGCTGACCCTTTTACTAAACCTCTAACGAGAGAGGTAGTAAAGGCAACATCTAGAGGGATGAGGTTCAAACTCTTCAACCAAAGTTCCACCAGTGATGGTAACCCAACCTAAAATCAAAAAATCTCTAATTTTGGGTTTAATAGGTAAAAACAAGTTACTGATATATGGAAAGTTTTCAACACTAAAATTATATACAACTTCATCCATAATAAATAAGTGTTAATCATTATGAAAGAGGGTTGAATCTTAGAACTCTTAATGAAATCCAATCTAAAGGACAAGTGTCTTAATAGTAACGAAGACACTTAAAGGATTTTACCTATGTGAACGTAGAGATAATGCCGTCTCTTATGAGAGTTGGAGTTTCTCTCGGGATCGTTCATGAAGTAGGATGAGCACGTGGCCTTTAATTGTACTGAGCAAGATTGTGGGAACTCTAATATACATAATAGTGAATATGTGTATAGTTTCTCTAGCTCTGTTATCTAGGAATAACTAGTTAAACGTTGCGGCTATCATCTTTCTTTATGCATATAAGCTGTTTTTATTTTGGCAGAGATATTTTTTCCGAAAAATATAGTTTAAAAATCAAGTGGGGAATTGTCGTAAAATATTGATTTTAATATATTATAAATAAAAAATATTATATATATATATATATATATATATTAAAATTGCTTGCAAAAAATTCATTTTTAAGTGTTTTGGGAATAGTCTCACATTGAAAAAGAAAAAGAAACTTTTGTGATTATATGAAAAAGGTACAGTATTATAATGTTTACTCACCACGCTCGGGCACGGGCACGGTCACAGTCACGGGCTCAGGCTCGATGCGAGGCCCTAAGCATGCGAGGTAGTGTGGTTGTGGAGGCACTAGTAGTGCACTTTACACTTCGCACGTCCGCATCGTATCGGAAAGAATCGCTCATTCGCGAACTTGCCCGAACCGGAGCGAGACAAATGCGACAAAGAGCTAAGGCGTATGGTTGAGGGTCTAAAGGACTGAATGAGATCCTGTGACTTATATAGAGGCTAGAAATATAGCCGTTGGAATGAGATGTAACTCATCGTGCAATTAATATTTGACCATGCAGAAATTGTTGCATGTGGCTAGTCCAACAGCTAGAAACAGCTAGCCAGTCTATCTAAACGATCAGAATTGCATGCAGCTGCTATTACACCACATGCACAACAATCAGAAACTGCCAATAATGGCTAGTTTCTCCCAACAACTAGAAAACGGTCATGTGGATTAAAGGTCCTAGACCAAAACTGTCTGCAATCCTATCCTATATATGCAGGGCCTGGATGGGTTTATAATCTATCACAAAATCACACTCCAGCATACTCATACGAACTAAGTCCTTTTCTATAAACAGATACTCCAACAAGACAGCAAGGCTCATCCGAACCATTGCCTGAAGAACAGACCAGTGTTGTGGTTTAGAACGGTTCATTTCAACCATTAGCTAAAGAACAGACCAGTGCAGTGGTCTAACTCATATTTCTTCTTCTCCTTTTTGGGATTTTTCTTTTTTATTATTTGTCAGACATTTGTGTACAAGAGTTCCATTGGTGAGTCCTCATATTTGCTGAACGCAAATCCACACCAGGCTCATCGTATCCTAGAAGCGATTTGCTTGTAACCTTTCAGCATACTCAATCCACTTGAGTAGGGGGAAATAATGCTTTAAGGACAACGTTCTCATACGTGCTTCAGCCTGTCGTGATTCCACATCATTTTTCGGTTTTTCATATTTTACAGAAAATATTATTTCTGTATTATTTTTCAACAGGAAGCCTGCTTCAAATTACCAAAACCGAATATCAATAGTTCTAACTATATATCTATCTCATTGAAAGAAATGAATCCTACACCCAAAAAGAGAGAGAGAGAGAGAGAGAGAGAGAGAGAGAGAGAGACACACACACACACAGAGAGAGCATGGAGAGATGGGATTAAGAAACATACCCAAATTAGGGAAAAACAAAACAGATGAAAAATCAATCATATAAAAAAAACTCAGATTTTAGTTCTCAAAATGGAAATTCCCAAATGGGTGTTTAAGCCTAGAAACCCAAGAAAGCTTATATATGGAAAATGCAAATAAAAGAATGCTGCAGAAAAAGAGCGATGCATGTGAGACAAGGATAGGAAAGGAAAAAAAGGAAAAGAGAAGGGCAACATCGAGGTGATTAAAACCTGCAGAAGGAGAGCTCCAATGCCCCCTGTGAAATATGGAAGCCTCCATTTCAAACGAGAGAGAGAGAGAGAGAGAGAGAGAGAGAGAGCTCTCATGTTTTGGTTTAGAAGGGAAGGAGGAATGGTACGGTAGGAGGCCAGTATATTTGCAAAGTATACACGTGTTTTCAGTTCCAGAAAATGGAGGCCATGGTTCAGTAATCCATACCATTGATCTGTTGAGGCCCATCTTGGATAGTCTTTGAAATTATTTTTATAGGAAAATAAATAAATTTTTAAATTTTGGTGAGTATATAACGATTAGGAAGACAACTATAACGGTCTACATTTGATTAAAAAATCCTGATTTTGATCGTTGGGATCTTTATATCGAGGTTTGCTTGATTACATCCCAACGATCCAAATGATTTCTCACTTTGTGCAGCGAAAATAAACAAATAAAAAGGTTTCAATTTTATTCACTCTAAAAAGTTTTAGTCCCTCACCCAATGAGATTCCTGTAAAACGAGGTAGTGGATTAGGTGGGGCTCTTATCGCGGGGGAGAAATTTACGAATATGACCCTACCTTTTATCCATAGGTTTTTTAAAAATAATACAAACGTTGAATACGCAACTCGACCTCCTCGTGCGGAGTTGGAATTTCAAGACGAAAATACCTCTCCTTTTGACGGTACTCCCCCTGCCACTAGCTAATGGCGGAAGGTTGGTGGTCTGTGGGCCCCACCATGATGTATGCTTTTCATCCATGCCGTCCATATATTTTTTCATATCATTTTATGATATGAGACCAAAAATGAGGTATATTCAAATCTCAAGTGTACCACATTACAGGAAACAGTGTTGAATGAGCATTAACCATTAGAAATCCTCCCGTCTAAGTTGGGGTCCACTGTGATGTTTGTGAGAAATCCTCCCCATCTAAGTTCATTCATAGGGTCACAATGACCTAGATGAAGAGGAAAAACAAATTTCATAATGATCCAAAACTTTTGTAACCCGTAAAAGGGTTTCAATGGTAAACGTTCAATTTCCCATTGCCTTTTAAAGTGTGGTCCACTTGATATTTAGATCTAAGTTCATTCATAGGGTCTCGCCAAATAGATGGACGGTTTGGATATTACACAGACCTCATGATGGGACCCACAAAAGCAACATATAAAAAAAAAAAATTAATTTTAAAAAAAAAACAAGCAGGCTGCTACGGCACTGGCAGATTTTTTTTTCCTTCGAGGTGAACTTTTTCTCCCTTACATTTTTCTCTAATACATAATTATGTAAATATGTATATATAAGTATATAAAAATATTTTTCTATCTTTTAATTTATTTCTTTATTTATGTATTTAACAAGCATATCTCCTAAATTAGAATGATTTTTTTTTAACACAAGCACACACTCACACTAGTGGAATTTCACCACCTATGGATACTCGAACGCTTAACCGAGTGTTGAAACTCGTAAGAGTCTACCACCCGAGCAAGAGTAAGGATCCAAACTAGAATAATGTATTACAAATAAAACATCATTGTGGAGCGTAGCAAGCGTAATCGCATTGCATACTGAGTTAGTCAGTACACTCTCATTGTACGAAGTAAACTCAATTGAGCCCACATTGAATGTATGTAGCTTCTCCTACCCTAAAATCATATGTGGTACGTTAAGTATATCATTCTAGTTTAGGAGATATGCTTGTTAAATAAATAGACAAAGAAATGGATTGAACGTCTATAAAAGGCAGTGGGGAATTGAATGTCTGTAAAAGGTAGTGGGGAATTAAACTATCTATTTGGCAAGCTCATATTAAGGCTTGAGATGAAAAATAAGATAAATCTAACTATCAAGTGGACCACACTGTAAAAGGCAGTGGGGAATTGAACGTCTACCATTGAAACCCTTTTAAGGGTTACAGAAGTTTTGGAGCATTATGAAATTTGTTTTTCCAATATCACAGCAGTCGATGGTCGAAAATCCATTTCATTTAGCCAACCAACCTAGTTATTTAACAAGCATATCTCTTAAACTAGAATGATTTTTATTTTTTTTTAACACACACACACACACTCTCATGCACTTACACTAGTGGAATTTCACCATAGGTCTACGTTTAAAAGGACATGTATCAGCAATCCTATGGATCTTAAAACAATCTACTAACATCACCATTATTACCTTAAATTTGATCCCATCCCTTGGTTTGACGGATTGGAAGGTAAAATCCCTGGATATGTCGGGCGTGCCAACAAGCTAACCTAAAAAATAAAAAATAATAAAAAACACAACAAAAAATAAAATTACAAAATATGCAAATGTAGATATTATCAACATACCATCGATATCATCTACGTAAGTCATCGATAATATCGACAATATGTTGATAATATCGAATATGGATGACAATTGTCCAACAAGATTTGCTACATTTTTATATAATGTCGATATATCGACATGTTGTAGATAATGTCAAATTTGCTACGGTACCTATTGCTACAGTTATAATCCGTAGCCATAGGTCTAAGGTCATTACTCGATATTAGTTATCGATACTATCGATCATATCTTGATATTATCGATGACTTATGCTTGATACTATCGAACATATGTCGATAATATCGAAAATTCATCCATTTTTTGAGTTTTGTTGCTGAAAAATTTGGCATTCATCTTCGATATTATCAAACTATAGTTGATATTATTGACAGTTTATGGCTACGGTTATAATCCGTAGCAATAGGTCTATAGTCATTTTCTCCTCTCTTTTCCCCATAAGTACTATTACTTTATCAACTTTGTTCTTCACACCTGATGCAAAAATACATAAATAAGTAAAGCAAAACAAAACTTAAAAAAAAAAGAAAAAAGAAACAAAGCAATAGTACAAGGAAAAACCATGAAACCGCATGGGGAATGATTTTATCCGTAATAGTTGACCTGCACAAGGAAAAATACCCATCGACATCAGTTTCCACCAAGTAAATGATGAGAAGACCCTGCACCCTCCAAAATGATCAAAGGGCCACGGCTCTAAAAGTACCCAAATCAAATTTCACATCATGCAAGAAAAAAAAAATTGAACTAAATTAAACACAATAGGAAGAAGAAGACCAACTAGTAGAATTTATTAGTCATGAAAAGTTATGAGCAATAACAATACCCTATGGCCTTCTCAAGAATAGGTTCATCAACATCAATCATGTGATATGTCTTTGTTAGAACAGTGTTTTTGAAGTATGGGTTAGGATCAAAGAAGAATTCAAGCTTGAAGCCCTTGGGATCATTAATTCCGAACCACTTGATATCTTTAAGATACTTGAGAGCCCCTTCAATCATGATTTATTTTTGCAATAGGTTCATCATCATCAATCATGTGATAACCTTTTTTTGGTTTAGGTTATAGGTTTTGGTTTAGGTTATAGGATTTGGGATTTGAGAATGGGTTCGGGTTTAGGTAATAGGTTTTGATTTTGGGAGAGGTTTTGATTCTGGTTATAGGTTTTTGGATTTGGTTATGGGTTTTGGTTTAGGTTTAGGAAATCGAGTTCAGGTTCGGGATAGGGTTTAAGTTTGGGTTTTCAAGTTTAGGTTTAGGTTAGGGAGTTGAGATTAGGATTAGGTATAGGTTTAGCTTTAGGGAATTGAGTTCAGGTTATAGGTTTAGGGAAAGGTTAGGTTTAGGTTATATGTTTTGGGATTTGGGAATAGTTTTAGGTTATAAGTATAGGTTTAGGTTAGGTTATAGGTTAAGGTATAGGGATAGGTTATAGGTTTTGGGATTTGAGAATGGGTTCGGATTCAGGCTATAGGTTATGGTTTTGGTTTATGTTTTAGGTTATAGGTTTAGGTTATAAGTTTTTCAATTTGAGAATGGGTTCGGGTTTAGGTTATAGGTTTTGGTTTTAGTTTAGGTTATAGGTTTTTAGATTTGAGAATGGGTTCGGGTTTTGGCTATAGGTTTTGGTTTTGGTTTAGGTTATACGTTTTGGGATATGAGAATGGGTTCTGGTTTAAGCTATAGGTTTTAGTTTTGGTTTAGGTTATAAGTTTTGGGATTTGAGAATGGGTTCGAGTTTAAGTTATAGGTTTTGGTTTTGGTTTAGGTTATAGGTTTAGGTTATGGGTTTTGGGATTTGAGAATGGGCTCGGGTTTAGGCTATAGGTTTTGGTTTTGGTTTTGGTTATAGGTTTTGGGATTTGAGAAGGGGTTCGGGTTTACGTTATAGGTTTTGGTTTTGGGGGAGGTTATAGGTTTTGGTTTAGGTTATAGGTTATAGGTTTAGCTTATAGGTTTTGATAATAGGTTTTGGTTTAGGTTATAGGTTATAGGTTTTTGGATTTGAGAATGGATTTGGATTTAGGTTATAGGTTTTGGTTTTAGTTTAGGTTATAAGTTCTTGGATTTGAGAACGGGTTCGGGTTTAGGCTATAGGTTTTGGTTTTGGTTTTGGTTATAAGTTTTGGGATATGAGAATGGGTTCTGGTTTAGGCTATAAGTTTTGGTTTTGGTTTTGGTTTAGGTTATAGGTTTTGGAATTTGAAAATGGGTTCGAATTTAAGTTATAGGTTTTGGTTTTGGTTTAGGTTATAGGTTTATATTATAGTTTTAGGTTATAGGCTTTTAGATTTGAGAATGGGTTCGGGTTTAGGTTATAGGTTTTGGTTTTAGTTTAGGTTATAGGTTTTTAGATTTGAGAATGGGTTCGGGTTTTTGCTATAGGTTTTGGTTATAGGTTTTGGGATATGAGAATGGGTTCTGGTTTAGGGTATAGGTTTTAGTTTTGGTTTAGGTTATAGGTTTTGAGATTTAAGAATGGGTTTGGGTTTAAGTTATAGGTTTTGGTGAAAACTAAGAGATCAGCGGGGAAACTAGGAAATCAGCGGGGAAAATTAGGAAACATGATCTTATTACTACCTTGCACACACACTTTCACCACCCTCTAAGCTTTCTATAAGCTTATGCACGACCGTTGCGTGCAGGTGATGTTGAGTCGCAGCAGCGCTGAGGCAGGAGCGTGTTGCAGATCGCTTTAGAGATTTTGATTTATCATCATTGTATTTCCCTTTATGCTCATTGTACTTGTAAAGTTTTTGAACATAGTGGAAATATAATGGAATTCTTGGTTGTTGTTTGTGGGTTATGCCTTTGGTTATGCTTATTATGAATCAAACTGACGTTGGCATCCCAGGATCGGAACCTAGCGAATGGGAGCTGGGAGCCGAGAATGGGGTTCTATGGAGGCTGTCGGCGCCGGATTCAGAGATCGGGAATTTTGTGAGCCCGGTCTCTGAGTTTGGGGAGTGACAGAAGTTGGTATCAGAGCATAACTTGGGAATAACCGAGAACAACATTACATGTCTGCTATGAGTGTAGAATAGCTAAGTTCTGAAGTTCGGATAGCTTAGCGACCTTCTGTTACAGACCCTTAACATGTGTGCCTTCGAGAGTTTTGAAGTTGATAGGCGCCTTCGCTCTTTCCTGTAGGACATGGCGAGTGGGAGAGTTACCCGATCGACTCCCGCACCACCACCTGAGGATCCCACCCCACGACCTGTGGCTCCCGCATTACCACCTACGATGCCTGTTTCTGAGTATCCTGCTCCTCCACCAGAGATTCCTACTGCCCATCCTGAGTATCCTGCTCCTCCACCAGAGACCGGTGCGGAGCCGACCGTATCCGTGAGTGCCTCTCAGTTGCAGCAGATGTTACAGGCTGTGACAGCTGCACTTCATGGGCAGCCAGGCAGCCAGTTATTTCGCCAGCACAGGCAGGGCAGGATCGTGCTAGTGCTCTCCTTCGAGAGTTTCGACGGCTCGATCCACCGCGTTTCCAGGGTGAGCCAGACCCCACGGTAGCTGAGAGATGGCGCGCCGATGTGGAGAAGGTATTTGAGACTATGGGATGTACGACAGAGTGGCGAGTTCGACTGGCCGTATTTCTTCTCCATGGTGAGGCTGAGCACTGGTGGACATCAGTCTCTCGAGCAGCAGGCGCTGATTTTGTGTAGAATTGGGAGGATTTTATGGATCGGTTTGACCGACAGTACTTCCCTGATTACATCCGACGACAGCGAGCGTTGGAGTTTGAGGCCCTAGTGCAGGGCGATATGACCGTGGCCCAGTACGCGGCTCGCTTCATAGCATTGTCCAGATTTTTCCCTTACCTTGTTGATGACGAGGGGCGGAGGGCCCGACGATTCGAGGACGGCTTGCGTTACGGTCTTCACAGCCGTGTGATTGGCCATGAGCTTCTGACTTTTAAGGAAGTGGTTCGGAAGGTCCAGATCTTCGAGACTGAGTGGGTCGGTTCTCAGTATGATCGCGGTCAGAGGAGAGACCGGAAGAGGCAAGCTCCTTCCAGTGATTCCCAGCAGCGTCGACCACAGCAGCAGAGGCGCACAGGTCGCCCAACCTTTCGAGCACCAGCAGCACCAACAGCACCTCCACCACCACCTCAGAGGCACTTCACCGGTACTTGCTTTAGGTGCAGTGCGACGGGACACCGTTCATGGGAGTGTCCCAGCCTCTACCGCAGCAGCAGAGACCCCCACAGCAGCAGCGACAGCAGCCCCCACCACCGAGGCCACCTCAGCAGTAGCATCAGCATCAGCCTCAGAGGCCGCAGCAGTAGAGGCAGCAATTTCGGCCACCTCGAAGACCCCAACAGCAGCAGCCACACGTTCAAGGGAACAGGCACCTCCCTAACCGACTCAAGCTAGGTTTTATGTGGCTCAACAGGACCCTCAGTCTTCTGGAGGAGTTGTTGAGGGTATACTTCCAGTTTCTGCATGCATTGCACGTGTACTGTTTGATTCCGGTGCATCGCACTCTTTTGTGGCCGAGAGCTTCTGTCGATCGACTGGCTTGCCGTTGGAGTCTGCTGGTGAGAGTCTATCAGTATCGACTCCCTTGGGGAGGACTGCAGTGTTGGGGCGATTTTGCTCGTCTTGCCCCGTTCTGGTTGGGGATACCTTTCTGCCTGTCGATTTGTTTGTTTTGCCGATGTTTGAGTTCGACGTCATCCTGGGCATGGATTGGCTCGCTGAGTATTATGCCATTTTTGACTACGCCGCGAGGACAGTCACGTTCTGTATACCCGACGTACCATAGTTTCAGTTCGTTGCAGAGGCCAGAGGAGAGCGGTTGTCTTGTTTGATGTCCTGCGCCATAGAGGAGCCTGTTGCCGCTTGCATCGACCAGTTGCCCGTGATTTGTGATTTTCTCGATGTATTTCAGGAGATTCCGGGATTACCACCTCATCGACTCACTGAGTTTTAGATTGATCTTGTGCCCGGTACCGTGCCTATTTCGAAGGCCCCGTATCGCATGGCACCGTTGGAGTTGCGGGAACTACAGAAGCAGTTGGACGAGTTGCAAGAGTTGGGTTTTATTCGTCCGAGCAGTTCACCGTGTGGAGCGCTGGTACTCTTCGTGAAGAAGAAGGATAGCTCGTTGAGGCTCTGCGTTGACTACCGCGAGCTCAACAAAGTCACGATCAAAAACAAGTACCCGCTCCTTAGGATCGATGATTTGTTCGATCAGTTGCAGGGTGCACAGTTCTTTTCGAAGATCGACTTGCGTTCCGGTTATCATCAGATTCGGGTCCGAGATGAGGACATTCCGAAGACAGCATTCAGGACACGTTACGGTCATTTTGAGTTTCAGGTCATATCCTTCGGACTGACCAATGCACCTGCGGTCTTCATGCAGTTGATGAACGAGGCTTCCGCCCTTATCTCGATCAGTTTGTTGTAGTCTTCATCGATGACATTCTGATCTATTCGAGGACCCGTGAGGAGCATGAGCAGCACTTGGAGATTTCCTTGCAGACCCTCCACGCACACCAGCTATATGCGAAGCTGGAGAAGTGCGAGTTCTGGCAGGAAGAGGTGAGGTTCCTCGGTCACGTAGTGACGAGAGAAGGAGTCGCAGTGGACCCCTCGAAGGTTGAGGCAGTGCGTCAGTGGGGTCAGCCCACGACTGCGACAGAGATCCGTAGTTTCCTTGGCTTGGCGAGCTATTACCGACGTTTCATTGAGGATTTTTCTCGTATTGTAGCCCCGCTAACCAGGTTGACTCGGAAGGCCGCAGAGTTTATTTGGAGTGACGCCTGCGAGCGAGCATTTATGGAGTTGAAGGACCGTCTGACGTCCGTTCCTGTCCTCACTCTTCCCTCTGGGAGTGACAGTTTTATTGTATTCACTGATGCCTCGCATATCGGTTTGGGTACTGTCCTGATGCAGCACGGGAGACCAGTGGCCTTTACGTCTCGTCAGCTCAAGGTCCATGAGCTGAACTATCCTATGCATGATCTGGAGTTGGCTGTAGTTATCTTCGCACTGAAGGTGTGGAGGCACTATCTTTATGGGGTCAGGTTCGAGCTCTTCTCTGATCACAAGAGCTTGAAGTACCTCTTCTCGCAGTCTGAGTTGAATATGAGACAGAGACACTAGATGAAGCTCCTGAAAGACTATGATTTCGATCTCCAGTACCACCCGGGTAAGGCGAACGTGGTGGCGGATGCCCTCAGTCGTCAGCCACGAGGCCTAGTGGCGCATATGATGATTCAGGAGTGGCGGATGCTTGAGGATATCGCAGCGGATGATTTTGAGTTCGGCTTGCAGTCTTCCATCGTACAGTTATCGAGCCTATCGATTCAACCCTCTCTTGTTGCAAGGGTGATCGAGGCTCAGTAGGCTGATGCGTCATTGCAGAGTTATATGGCTGAGGCAGCATCTGAGAGTCAGGCAGATTGGCAGAATGGTACAGACGGTGGACTTCGCTTCAAAGGCCGATTATGTGTTCCGGATATTCCAGAGTTACGTAGGGATCTTATGACCGAGGCACATAGATCACGATTTTCTATCCACCCGGGCTCGACGAAGATGTACCGTGACATGAGGCGACAGTATTTTTGGACGGGGATGAAGCGCCAGATCGCCAATTTTGTGGCCGAGTGTGACACGTGTCAGCGTGTCAAGGCCGATCATCAGAGACCTCCTGGTCTATTGCAGCCGTTGAGCGTCCCGATGTGGAAGTGGGAGCACGTGTCGACTGATTTCATTATGAGTTTACCGAGGACTCAGCGTGGTCATGACGCCATTTGGGTTGTTGTGGATCGTCTGACGAAGTCGGCACATTTTCTTGCGATGCGTGCGACTTGGTCTATGGACCGGCTTGCGAGATTATTCATCGAGGAGATTGTGAGACTGCATGGCGTTCAAGTCTCGATCGTTTCTGACTGAGACTCGAGGTTCACGTCTCAGTTTTGGAGGAGCTTCTAGCGTGCGATTGGGACTGATTTGCAGCTCAGCACCGCGTACCATTCGCAGACCGATGGCCAGACCGAGAGGGTCAACCAGATCCTTGAGGATATGCTTCAGGCCTGCGCGATTGATTTCGGAGGTAGCTGGGATGAGCATCTGCGATTAGCCGAGTTTGCTTATAATAACAACTATCAGGCGACCATCGGCATGACTCCTTTTGAGGCACTATATGGCAGACCATGCAAATCACCAAGTTGCTGGACCGAGTTTGGAGAGCGTCGTCTCCTAGGTCCCGAGCTTGTGCAGGAGACGTAAGAGGCTATTGACATCATTAGGCAGAGGATGCGCACAGCTCAGAGCTGACAGAAGAGTTTTGCTGATCGTCGGCGTCGTCCCTTGGAGTTTGAGGTAGGGGACCATGTGTATCTCAAGGTCTCTCCCATGAAGGGCGTAGTTCGATTTGAAGCGAAGGGCAAGCTTGCCCCGAGATTCATAGGACCTTTTGAGATCACTGGACGCGTTAGCGTCGTAGCCTATCAGCTTGCCTTGCCATCACAATTGTCTGGCGTCCACGACGTTTTCCACATCTCCATGTTGAGGAAGTGTGGGTCAGACATAGTTCTCGTTATTGATTGGCAGCCGTTGGAGGTTCGTGAGGACGCTTCTTACATTGAACAGCCAGTCCGTATCCTTGATCAGAAGGAGCAGGTCCGCAAAACCAAGGTCATTCCGTTGGTGAAGGTATAGTGGGGTCACCTTACTGTAGAGAAGGCTTCTTGGGAGCGTGAGGCCGAGATTCGAGAGCGTTATCCTCATCTCTTTGATGGTTGATCATGTGATGTATTTTGTATGCTATCTCTAGTTTTATGTAGTGATGTTATGTCTCTTCTTCTTCATGAGTTGTGCCTAGTTGCGATGATTGTGTAAATTTCGAGGATGAAATTTTTATTAGGAGGGGAGAGCTGTAAGACCCGTATCTTAGTCCGTACCGTTTCGTAAACTTCCGCGGTCTTACCGGTCGAATTCCGTCAACCTTCGACCCTTAACCGATATCGACGTGCGACCCTGATTCATATGCCGTCAACCTATATCGACTCAACTCAAGACCAATACTATAGTGACCGTGCCATCGCTGCGGTTCCGATGCCGCGATTTACACGCCGAGGCGATACCCTGGTCAAGAGATGTGGGCCAACGTTCGATGCGAGGAAAACGCCGCGCGTTGCAAAACTCAAGAGAATCTCTACGATGTGTCACATCAATCACATCAATCCTATCAATCAATCATCCATAAATCCATCACATGTCAAGTACATGTCAAGTACACATCACTTTCACCCCTTTTCCCAAGCAAGCCACAAAAGTCTTCCATGCCCATACTTTTCTTACACAAATGCCTCAAAAGTCAAGAGATTCTTACACCACCCATGCTTCTCTTACACAAAAGGCCACAAAAGTCAAGATTTTCTTACACATCCATCTATCACCACATCCATCCATCACCCTCTTTCTCTCCCTTTACAACTCTCTCTCTTCTCTCTTTCTCATTTCAAATCTCCAAGCAAAAAAAAAAAAAAGAGATCTCACGTATGAGAGCTCTCCAAGCCTCCCCTCTCTTCCAAAACACCAAGTCTGGCCCACCTTTCCTACCCCTTCATCTCACATCCTAGCCATCCATTTCTCATCTCCTCCATTAGGATTGAAGCTAAGGTGCTAAGAAGCCCATAGGAGCAAGAAGATTAGACGATTGGTGCTAGATTATGGTAGTTTTTCCTGTTTTTGAGATGGGCCAAGTGAGGCCAACCGATCAATGGTTTGGATCTCACTTGGGACCTTAAGTTGTGGCCGATGGACCACTTGGATCATCATGATCATTCCATGATGGGGCCATTCTCCATGGACCCCATCATGATGTTTATTTCTTTAGAAAGGTCATCTAGACCATCCATATTGGTGGGAAAAGGATCTCCACCGTTGATTTTAAGTTTTGATGGTCCCATGTGCTAAATGACCCATTTGATTGTATGATTCATTGCAAGGGAGGGTCCATAGTATCGGGTTCCCTCCATCACAAGCGTGTCCCACCCTCTATCTCTCTCTCTACTTCATTTTCTTTTCTTTTTCTTAGATCATATTGTGTTTGTGTGGCCCACTTGAATGGACCCCACCTTGAAGTTTATATTTTATCCAAGCTACCTTTAAGTGGGGCCCACCTTATAGGAGTATTTTCACACCACACATCATTTGGTGGCCCACGTGTGCAGACCACCTGAACTACACTGCCGTCCAGCGTCCCTGGACGCTGGACGTTGAGAGGAAAAAATACAAATGTCAGCATTGGTTCAAGGCTAATTGGGTGAGCTGCTCATGCAGGCCCCACCTCGATGCATGTCGTTAATCCACACCGTTCATTCTATTCTCCGGGTCATTTTAACCGTTGAACCGAAGAATGAGGCTGATGTGATCATCCAGTGGGCCATAATATCAAAAACTTTGGTGGTTACCATTAAAAGCATTGTCTGATGTTTCCAATCATCCAAAAATTTCAAACTTTGGACTCATTTGGTTTGTTATGAGCTGAAGAATCCCATGACTGGGATGGATTATTCAAATACGGGCCCCACCTGTGGAAAACCACAGAATTTCAAAAATCAAGGAGAGAGAGAAAGGAAGCAGCAGCTTGCTGCCGCTGTCAGACAGCGCAGGCAGCGCCTGCGCTGTTGCCAGGCGAGCGGGCGGGCGGGCGGACGACCGAGACCCACGGCCTCCAGCCGTGGGCCCCACCTTGATTTTATATGCCATCTAAACCGTCCAAGTTTCAGCTGGATCCAGAACTCAGGTGGCCCACACCACACGAAACAGTGTGAATGAACATCTACCATTGAAACCCATTCTGGGATCCACAGGAGTTTCAGATCAAGATGAAATTTGTGTTTTACCTTCACACAGGTCCGTGTGACCTTATGAACGGCCTGGATGACCTATAAACATTTCAGTGGGCCCACATGGGACCCACAGTGATGTATGGGTTTTATTCCCACCGTCAGCGTGACGGTGGGGCCCAAACGGCGTGTGTGTGTGTTGCATGTGTGTGCAGCGTGTGTACATGTGCAGCGTGTGTGTGTGTAGCGTGTGTGTGCAGCATGTGTGTCTATATATATATATATTTATATTATATATAATATAGTATATACTCTCTCTCTCTCTCTCTCTATATATATATATATATATATAAATACTATGTAGTTTATATATATTATATAATATATACTATACGCAATGGCAGGCCCTCATGTGGACCCCGCCATGATGCATGTGATGCATCCGGACCGTCCATCCACTTGGAAAGATCATTTTAAGGCCTATGGGTTAGGCCCATTTGAATTGTAAAAGGCCTATGGGTTAGGCCCATTTGAATTGTAAAAGGCCTATGGGTTAGGACCATTTGATTTGTAAAGGCCTATGGGTTAGGCCCATTTGATTTATTTAAGGGCTATGGGATAGGCCCATTTGAATTATAAAAGGCCTATGGGTTAGACCCATTTGAAATACATAAAGCCCATAGGACTAGGCCCATCTAAGACACATAAGACCCATGAGATTAGGCCCATTCGATGCAATCTAAGGCCAACGGGTTATGACCCATTGCAATGCACATAAGGCCCATTGTTACGGCCCATTTATGTGGCCCATTTGATGAATAAAAGGCCCATATAATATGGCTCATTTGATATATATGCAAGGCCCAATGGGATGAATCTAAGGTCCATTGCAATGTGTAATCCCAACACGGATTATGTAACGATGCTTACGACGATCGTGCCTTGGGAGTAATGTTAGTTTGACGTCCACATTGCGAGTGTAATGCTGGTTGGGTGTCCATATTACGACTCTCCTTAGGGCCCATTATTAGTCCCGTACTTATTGTGAATAGGCTGTCCAAGCCCATCTGCATTGTAAGGATAGTTCATCTCATTATAACATGTTTAGTATAGTTTCATGACTCATGATCATACGCATCATATGTATGCTTGATATGAGAAGTGACTGATCATAGCATATGCCTTCAGGCAGATTGTTTATGGGACCCCGATTAGGTGGTATTGCCCTGCATGAGTACATGATACGTGCAAGGATTTGCTGCATAATTAGATAGTGTGATTCATGCATCTCGCATTGTGTGATATGGTTACTGTATGCCCTAGCGACATCGGGGCCGTAGCCTCCACAGACAGATCGTGGTTGGCAGGATGGGATACCGAAAATCTTGTTCTACATGGGGTGCTATAGATATCCCTGGGTGAAAGTCCCTAAACCCTTATGGTACCAAGAGTTTACTCCAACGTCTAGACCGAGTGGGTAGATGAGCGTTGAGTGTCGATTACCAGACGGTTGCACTCTCCACTGTGTCGTGGTCGGTTGGAAGGGGGTGCGGCCTTACCCTCCCGAGTGTAGGGGGCAATGCTAGGCTGAGTCTGACCAGCTCAAGGAATGAGTCCGCTATCTACGAGTCGCGCCCAATATTAGCAGACGGATAGTGAGGTCTTTTCCACTTACCTTATTGCGCACGATGAGGCGGCGATCTGGTTTAGAGTGTACTAGACCCCGGTGATATCCCAGATTTGAGCAGCATTGATGTATGGACATAGATGAGGATTTGTATGCTTGAGTTGCATTTCACATCGCATGGCCTTGGGATGGCCGATATCATTCATGTCTTACATCGCATAGCCTTGGTATGGCTCATGATATTATGGATCCATCTGCATATTTCGCATTACTCTGATATTGCATGATCATATTACTACCTTGCGCACACACTTTCACCACCTTCTAAGCTTTTTATAAGCTTATGCACGACCGTTGCGTGCAGGTGACATTGGGGCGCAGCAGCGCTGAGGTAGGAGCGTGTTGCAGATCGCTTTGGAGATTTTGATTTATCATCATTGTATTTCCCTTTATGCTCATTGTACTTGTAAAGTTTTTGATCATAGTGGAAATGTAATGGAATTCTTGGTTGTTGTTTGTGGGTTATGCCTTTGGTTATGCTTATTATGAATCAAACTGATGTTGAAATCCTCCTCGTAGCATCCCAGGATCGGAACCTGACGAATGGGAGCTGAGAGCCGAGAATGGGGTTCTACGGAGGCTGTCGGTGCCGGATTCGTCGATCGGGAATTTTGTGAGCCCGGTCTCCGAGTTTGGAGCGTGACAGCTTAAGCCGAAAAATCTAAACATATCTAATGTTCAAATGGACCACACCACACGAAATTTTGAATTGAACTTCTAATGTTGATCATTTCTTGGGTGCCACAGAAGTTTTCGATCTATAACTGTGTTTTCTATTGATCCATATCTGTATGATCTTATGAATGGGTTTGATCAGCAATAAACATTACTGTTGGGCCGACTATGGTTTCAGCGGTGGAAATCACTATGCCCGGTATGATCCACTTGATCTTTTGATATGCTTCAAATTGAAATACAGAGGCTAAACCCCTTAAAATAAATGGAAAAATGGATGAACGACGTGGATATACTACATACATTCAATGTGGGCCCAACTGAGTTTACTTGTGCAATGAGAGCGTACTGACTAACTCAGTACGCAATCTAATTACGCTTGCTACGCCCCACAATGATGTTTTATTTGTAATATATCATATTCATCGGATTATGTAATGCCCCTCCGTTTCCATCGCAATATGTATGCACCAAAACCCCATATGTGAAAGGGAACCTAGACATTCAGCGGGGGAAACATGAAAGATCAGCAGGGGAAACATGAAAGATCAGCGGGGCAAGCATGAAAGATCAATGGGGGAAACTAGGAAGATCAACGGGGGAAACTGGAAGATCAGCGGGGGAAACTAGGAGATCAGCGCGGCAAACTGGAAAATCAGCGCAACAAACATAACAAATGATTTCATAGCTTGAGCCAAAAAATTTAAACATATCTAATGTTCAAATGGACCACACCACACGAAATTTCGAATTGAACTTCTAATGTTGATCATTTCGTGGGTGCCATAGAAGTTTTCGATCTATAACTGTGTTTTTTATTGATCCATATCTGTACAATCTTATGAATGAGTTTGATAACAAACAAACATCACTGTTGGGCCTACTATGGTTTCAGTGGTGGAAATCACTATGCCCACTATTTCTCATTGTATGATCCACTTGATCTTTTGATATGCTTCAAATTGAAATATGGGGGCTAAACCCCTTAAAATAAATGGAAAAACGGATGAACGGCATGGATATACTACATACATTCAATGTGGGCCCAACTGAGTTTACTTGTGCAATGGGAGCATACTGACTAACTCAGTACGTAATCTGATTACGCTTGTTACGCCCTACAATGATGTTTTATTTGTAATATATCATGTTCATCGGATTATGCAATGCACCTCTGTTTTCATCGCAATATGTATTATGTGGAAGGGAACTTAGACATTTAGCGCGACAAACATGAAATATCAGCGGGGAAAACATGAAAGATCAGCAGGGGAAACATGAAAGATCAGCAGGGGAAACGTGAAAGATCAGCGGGGTAAACTAGGAAGATCAGTGGGGGAAACTAGCAAGATTAGCAGGGGAAACTGGAAGATTAGCGAGGGAAACTAGGAGATCAGCACGGCAAACTGAGAAATTAGCGAGACAAACATAACAAATGATTTCATGGCTTGATCCGAAAAATTTAGACATATCTAATGTTCAAATGGACCACACCACATGAAATTTCGAATTGAACTTCTAACGTTAATCATTTTGTGGGTGCCATAGAAGTTTTCAATCTATAACTGTGTTTTCTATTGATCCATATTTGTACGATCTTATGAATGGGTTTGATAACAAACAAACATCACTGTTGGGCCGACTATGGTTTCAGCGGTGGAAATCACTATGCCCACTGTTTCCCGTGGTATGATCCACTTGATCTTTTGATATGCTTCAATTTGAAATATAAGGGTTAAACCCCTTAAAATAAATGGAAAAACAGATGAACGGCGTGGATATACTACATACATTCAATGTGGGCCTAACTGAGTTTACTTGTATAATGGGAGCGTACTGACTAACTCAGTACGCAATCTGATTACGCTTGTTACACCCCACAATGATGTTTTATTTGTAATATATCATGTTCATCGAATTATGTAATGCCCCTCCATTTTCATTACAATATGTATATACCAAAACCTCATATGTGGAAGGGAACCTACACATTCAGCGGGACAAACATGAAAGATCAGCGAGGGAAACTAGAAAGATCAACGGGGGAAACTAGGAAGATCAGCGGGAAAAACTGGAAGATCAGCAGGAAAAACTAGGAGATCAGCGCGGCAAACTGGGAAATCAGTGGGACAAACATAACAAATAATTTCGTGGCTTGAGCCGAAAAATCTAGACATATTTAATGTTCAAATGGACCACACCACACGAAATTTCGAATTGAACTTCTAATGTTGATCATTTCGTGGGTGCCATAGAAGTTTTCGATTTATAATTGTGTTTTCTATTGATCCATATCTGTACGATCTTATGAATGGGTTTGATAACAAACAAACATCATTGTTGGGCTGACTATAGTTTCAGCGGTGGAAATCACTATGCCCACTGTTTCTCGTGGTATGATCCACTTGATCTTTTGATATGCTTCAAATTAAAATATGGGGGCTAAACTCCTTAAAATAAATGGAAAAATGGATGAACGGCGTGGATATACTACATACATTCAATGTGGGCCCAACTTAGTTTACTTGTGCAATGTGAGCGTATTGACTAACTCAGTACGCAATCTGATTATGCTTGCTACACCTCACAATGATGTTTTATTTGTAATATATCATGTTCATTGGATTATGTAATGCCCTCCATTTTCATCGCAATATGTATACACCAAAATCCCATATGTGGAAGGGAACCTAGACATTCAGCGGGACAAACATGAAAGATCAGCGGGGGAAACATGAAAGATCAATGGGGCAAACTAGGAAGATCAGCGGAAAAAACTAGGAAGATCAGCGGGGGAAACTGGAAGATCAGCGGGGGAAATTAGGAGATCAGCGTGGCAAACTGAGAAATCAGCGGGACAAACATAACAAATGATTTCATGGCTTGAGCCGAAAAATCTAGACATATCTAATGTTTAAATGGACCACACCACACGAAATTTCGAATTGAACTTCTAACGTTAATCATTTCGTGGGTGCCATAGAAGTTTTTAATCTATAACTGTGTTTTCTATTGATCCATATCTGTACGATCTTATGAATGGGTTTGATAACAAACAAACATCGCTGTTGAGCCGACTATGGTTTAAGCGGTGGAAATCACTATGCCCACTGTTTCTCATGGTATGATCCATTTGATCTTTTGATATGCTTCAAATTGAAATATGGGGCTAAACCCCTTAAAATAAATGGAAAAACGGATGAACGGCGTAGATATACTACATACATTCAATGTGGGCTTAACTGAGTTTACTTGTACAATGAGAGCGTACTGACTAACTCAGTACGCAATCTGATTATGCTTGCTACGCCCCACAATGATGTTTTATTTGTAATATATCATGTTCATCAGATTATGTAATGCCCCTCCGTTTTCATCGCAATATGTATACACTAAAATCCCATTTGCGGAAGGGAACCTAGACATTGAGGGAGGGAACCTAGACATCCAGCGAGACAAATATGAAATTGAACGCTACAAATATGAAAGACCAGCGGGGGAGACATTAAGATAAGTGGGGAAAACATGAAAGATCAGCGGAGGAAACTAAGAGAACAACGGGGCATACTAGAAGATCAGCGGGGCAAACTAGAAAATTAGCGGGACAAACTGGAAGATCAGCGGGGCAAACTAGAAATTTGATGGGTGTCAACCGCCAACACCGTGCATTTGATGGGTCCCCTTTAAATTATGGGATATCCCAAAAATCAGCCGTATACAGAACTCAGGTGGGCCATACCATCTAAAATCATGTGAAGACAACGTTAAAACATATAAAAGCACTTAGTGGGGCTCACCTGAAATTTTCATGCATCTGAAACTTGGTGAACCCTCATCCAAGTGATGGTGGTGCACATGTGTCATGTGTGTATATATATATATATATATATATATACACGTGTGTGTGGGAATAGGTTCTATATGGTCGAGCTCATGTGAACTACCCATGAGTTCGAGTTGTGTGGGCGCTATCGTAAAGTATGTCAAACATCTACCCCATCAGTCAGATGCACCATTCCATGGTGGGCCTAGAGCTTAAAAATCAAGTTAATCCATGACTTTTGTAGGCCACACCACGTGCAAAAGTTGAGAGGGGTTACTTTCCATTAAAACATTCATATTTATTTTTTGGGCCCACCGAGAGGTGTTTCATAAATCCAGCCCATCCAAAATGTGTGTCCCACTTGGATGAGGGGTCAGACCAAGTTTCAGACAAATTTAAATTTCAGGTGGGCCCCACCAAGTAATTTTATATGTTTTAAGCATGCCTTCACATGATTTTAGATGGCATGGCCCACCTCAGTTCCGTATAAGGCTGATTTTTTCGCTATCCCATAATTTAATGGGGACCCATCAAGTTCACGGTGTTGATGTTCGACATCCGTCATGGTGGGGCTCACACGGCTTGACCTCATGGGGAGTTCGCATGGGCTCGACCGTACAGAATCTTTTCCTTTAGTATGAAAATAAAAAAGAACTACATACATTCTATGTGGGCCCAATTGAGTTTAAAATATACCTGTGCTGCATGTTTTTTTTACTAGACCGAGCATTTTCAGCAGCAGACAAAATGTTGATGAGAGGGGACCCATAAAAAGGTTTTTTTGGGTCTTTCTATAGGAAACGTAGTGAGGAAAGGGGATGAAAGCAATGACAGTGAAAGCAACAATGGAAAGGGAGAGGAAAAACAAGCAGTGGAAGCCACATCCGTGAAAACAACAGTGGAAAGGGAGAGGAAAAGCAAGCCGTGGAAATGGGAGAGGAAAAGCCACAACAATGGAAGGAGGGGTATTTTCGTCCTAAAATCCTGACTCCGTATGAGGAGGTCTAACTAGGTATTCTAAGTTTGTATTGTTTCAAAAAAACCGCTGGATAAATGGTGAGGTCCACAGTCGTAAATTTCTCATCGTGGGGCCATGTTGATGGGTATATTATATTTCCACGTCGTTCGTTCGTTTTTACAAATTATTCTAGGCATGAGACAAAAAATGAATAAGATCCAAGTATTAAGTGGACCATACTCAAGGAAACAGAAGTGATTGAACATCCTACCATTAAAAACTTTTTAAGACCCACCTTAATTACATAACTTTTATTTTCTATCTTACTTATTGATAAGGTCACATAAAGAGAAATTTACGACTGTGGACCCCACCTTTTATCCATTGGATATTCTTGAAGGAATACAAACTTAACATACCCACTTAGACCTCCTTGTACGGACAAAAATTCTATGACAAAAATACCCCTCCTTTTCACATAAACGGATTCGCTACTCTGCCTGCCACCCACCAGTGGCGAATCTTCGGTGGTCTGTGGGCCCCACCATGATGTATGCTTTTCATCCATGCCGTCCATATATTTTTTCGAATCATTTTATGGTATGAGACAAAAAATGAGTATATCCAAATCTTAAGTGTACCACATTACAGAAACAGTATTGAATGAGCGTCAACCATTAGAAATCTTCCCCCGCTTAAGTTGGGGCCCACTGTGATGTTTGTGAGAAATCCCCTCCATCTAAGTTCATTCATAGGGCCATAAAGACCTGAATGAAGAGGAAAAACAAATTTCATAATGATCCAAAACTTCTGTAACCCCTGAAAGGGTTTCAATGGTAAACGTTCAATTCCCCACTGCCTTTTACAGTGTGGTCCACTCGATAGTTAGATCTATCTTATTTTTCGTCTCAAGCCTTAATATGAGCTCGACAAATAGATGGACGGTTTGGATATAACACGGACCTCATGATGGGACCCACAAAAGTAATATAGAAAAAAAAACAAAACAAAATGTTAGACGGTTGCGGCAGTGCCGTAGCAATCTAGCAGAATTTTATTTTTTTTTCAGGGAGAACTTTTTCTCCCTTACATTTTTCTCTAATACATAATTATGTAAATATGTATATATAAGCATATAAAAATATTTTTCTATCTTTTAATTCATATCTTTATTTATGTATTTAACAAGCATATCTCCTAAATTAGAATGATTTTTTTTTAATTTTTTTTTACACACGCACATACAGCCCCACACACTCACACTAGTGGAATTTCACCACCTTTGGATACTCGAACGCTTAACCAGGTGTTGAAACTCGTAAGAGTCTACCACCCGAGCAAGGGTAAGGATCCAAACTAGAATGATTTACTTAACGTACCACATATGATTTTGGGATAAGAGAAGCTAATTTAGCCAACCAATGTAGTTATTTTCTAAGATTTCATTGGGTCGATGGTTGAAAATTCAGCGGGGCAAACTAGAAAAACAGCGGGACAAACTAAAATATAAGCGGGGCAAATAAGAAAAACAGCGAAGTAAACAAGAAAAACAGCAGGATAAACAAGAAAAACAGTGCGATAAACTGAAATATGAGCGGGGCAAACAAGGAAAACAGCGGGGCAAATTGAAATATGAGCGGGGCAAACAAGAAAAATAACGGGACAAATTTACTAAATCTATTTGGCACGCCCAACATATCCCAGGATTTTACCTTCCAATTCGTCTAACCAAGGGATGGGATCAATTTTAAGGTAATAACGGTGATGTTAGTGGATTGTTTTAAGATCCATAAGATTGCTGATACATGTCTTTTTAAACATAGACGTATGGTGAAATTTCACTAGTGTGAGTGCATGGGGGTGTGTGCGTGTGTAAAAAAAAAGAAAAAAAAATCATTCGAGTTTAAGAGATATGCTTGTTAAATAACTAGGTTGGCTGGCTAAATGAAATGGATTTTCGACCATCGACCTGATGAAATCTTGGAAAATAACTAGGTTGGTTGGCTAAATTAGCTTCTTCTGGCCCAAAATCATATGTGGTACGTTAAGTAAGTCATTCTAGTTTGGATCCTAATGGGAATTGAACATCTACCATTGAAACCCTTTTAAGGGTTACAGAAGTTTTGGAGCATTATGCAATTTGTTTTTACTCTTCATCCAGGTTCTTGTGACCCTATGAATGAACTTAGACGGAGAGAATTTCTCACAAACATCACAGTGGGCCCCACTTGAGTTCCCATCGCTGGACGGTCTGTCAGCGCTTGTCTCTGCATGCCAGCCAGAGGAACATATGAAAAACAGTAAGGGAAATATGAAAAACAGCGGGGGAAACATGAAAAACAGCGGAGCAAATTAGAAAAACAGTGGGAGAAACATGAAAAATAACATGGCAAACTAGAAAAATATAAGGGGAAACATGAAAAACAGCAGGGGAAACATAAAAAATAGCAAAAAAAATATGAAAAAAGCGAGGCAAACTAGAAAAATAGCGAGAAAAACATAAAAAACAGCAGGGCAAACATGAAAAAAGTGGAGAAAACATGAAAAAAGTGGGGCAAACTAGAAAAATAGTGGGGGAAACATGAAAAACAGCGGGACAAACTAGAAAAATAACTGAAAAAATAAGAAAAACAGTCGGGAAAACAAGAAAAACAGTATGACAAACTAGAAAAACAGTGAAAGAAATATGAAAAATAGCCGGGAAAATATGAAAAATAGCAGAGCTCATGTTTCCAACTCCTAGTTAAAACAAATCCTAGAAACTAGCACTATTAATAATAATAGTCCAACTCTATCATCTCTTTTCAAAATAATAACATCATTCTCAATAAATTCTTCTCCTAAAACCTAGGACCACAATTACCTACTTTATTGCTAATTAAGTTCTCAAAAAATTAAATTTTAAGCCTTATTTTTATGACTTGCCTAAGGCCCCCAAAAATGTTGAGCTGTACTTGTTTAGACCTGCATCACTTTCATGCTCATACTCTACAATGAGCTGGTAAAATGGACAACCACCTAGCATGGATAAAACACATCTATCATGATGGGCCCATAGAGCTTTTCGAACACAACTTAGGTAGTGGGGTACCTATTCATTCGAGTGGGCTCGTGTGGTGAGCCAAACACTACCAATATATTTGATGATTGGACTGTATGGGGTCCACAATGATGTATGTGTTTTATTAATGTCGGTCATCTCTTTTTAAACCTCATTTTAGGGCATGAGCCTAAAATGGAATATGTCCAAAGCTCAAGTGGATCGTGCGAAACACACGGGGATAATGATTTTCGCCATCGAAACTTTTCTAAATACCATTGGGATGCTTATTTTTCATTAAACTTGTTCTTAAGGTCATACGGTCTTGGATGAAGGAAAAATAAAAACATCAGTTTGACCCAAAACTACTGTGTACTCCAGAAATCTTTCAAAGGTAGGCATTCAATCCTTGCTTTCATGTGTACTCCAGAAAGCTTTCAAAGGTAGGCATTCAATCCTTGCTTTCATGTGTACTCCAGAAAGCTTTCAAAGGTAGGCATTCAATCATTGCTTTTACAGTGTGTTTTCCTCATTACATTTCATATTTCTCCGGCTGTTTTTCTAGTTTGCTCCGCTATTTTTCATGTTTCTCTCGCTGTTTTTTATGTTTTTCCTGCTGTTTTTCTAGTTTTTCCTGTTATTTTTCATATTTTTCCTGTTGTTTTTCTAGTTCACCCCGCTGTTTTTCATGTTTCTCCTGCTATTTTTCATGTTTCTCTCACTGTTTTTCTAGTTTGCCCCGCAGTTTTTCATATTTTTTTCGCTGTTTTTCATGTTTTCTCCGCTGTTTTTCTAGTTTGCCCCGCTGTTTTTTATGTTTTCCTCACTTTTTTCATGTTTTCCTCGCTGTTTTTCTAGTTTGCTCCGCTATTTTTCATATTTCTCTTGCTGTTTGTCATATTTTTCCCGCAGTTTTTCATGTTTTTCCTGTAGTTTTTCATGTTTTCCCCACTGTTTTTCAAGTTTTTCCCACTGTATTTCATATTTTTCCCACTGTTTTTCTAGTTTGCCCCGCTATTTTTTATATTTTCCTCGCTGTTTTTTTAGTTTTTCCCGCTGTTTTTCTAGTTTGCCCCGCTGTTTTTCATGTTTCCCCTGCTGTTTTTCTAGTTTGGCTCGCTGTTTTTCATATTTCCTCTGGCTGGCATGCAGAGACGAGCATTGACGGATTGTCCGGCGATGAAAACTCAAGTGGGGCCCACTGTGATGTTTGTGAGAAATCCTCTCTGTCTAAGTTCATTCATAGGGTCACAAGGACCTGGATGAAGAGGAAAAACAAATTTCATAATGCTCCAAAACTTCTGTAACCCTTTAAGTAGACGTTCAATTTTCATAAGGATCCAAACTAGAATGATTTACTTAACGTACCACATATGGTTTTGGGCCAGGAGAAGCTAATTTAGCCAACCAACCTAAGTATTTTCCAAGATTTCATCGGGTCGATGGTCGAAAATCCATTTCATTTAGCCAACCAACTTAGTTATTTAACAAGCATATCTCTTAAAATAAAATGATTTTTTTTTCTTTTTTTTTTTTACACACACCCACCCCCCCCCTTGCACTCACACTAGTGGAATTTCACCATACGTCTACGTTTAAAAGGACATGTATCATCAATCTCATGGATTTTAAAATAATCCACTAACATCACCATTATTACCTTAAAATTGATCCCATCCCTTAGTTGGACGGATTGGAAGGTAAAATCCCGGGATATGCCGGGCGTGTCAAATAGAACCAGTGAACTTGTCCCACTGTTTTTCTTGTTTGCCCCGCTCATATTTCAATTTGCCTCACTGTTTTTCTTATTTGCCCCGCTCATATTTTAGTTTGCCGCGCTGTTTTTCTTGTTTGTCCCGCTCATATTTCAGTTTGCCCCACTGTTTTTCTTTTTTGCCTCGCTTATATTTCAGTTTGCCCTGCTATTTTTCTTGTTTGCCGCACTGTATTATGTCTGCGTATTGTATAATCTTAATTGGGTCGGGTGGCCTGTTTGACGTATGAAACTTTCTGATTTCTAGCCCAGATGATTTTCCGATTGAAATGTACCAAATGAACAGTCCCGATCTTACACAACATAGGAACCAGATATCTTGTAATCGTACAAATTTCAAACTTTCATATGCTACCTAATACATCGCAATGAATACGAAGTATTGACGACAACAGAACCCACTGACAAAACTCTACCGTCGGTTCAAAAATTTGGTTAGAGTTTGTATTCGCACGCATGGGATTCAACTCCTATTCACTCTAATCCAAACACAGTAAACATCAAATCATAACTTCTAATACGATACAATACATCCCAAAACGGGTATCCAAACAGGCCAGGAGTTTCAGCACCCGATCAAGCATTCGAGTATCCATAGGTAGTGAAATTCCACTAGTGTGAGTGTGTGTGCGTGTGTAAAAAAGTAAAAAAAAAAATCATTCTAATTTAGGAGATATGCTTGTTAAATACATAGACAAAGAAATGAATTAAATGATAGAAAAATATTTTTATATACTTATATATACGTATTTACATAATTGTGTATTAGAGAAAAATATAAAGGAGAAAACGTTCTCCCTGTTAATTAAAAAAAAAAGAAAACCCAAACTACCACGGCACTACTGCCGGTTCGGCCGCACTGCTGCGGCACTGATATTTTAATTTTTAATTTTTTTACTGTATTGCTTTTGTGGGTCCCATCATGAGGTCTGTATTATATCCAAACCGTCCATCTATTTGGTGAGCTCATATCAAGGCTTGAGATGAAAAATAAGATAGATCTAACTATCAAGTGAACCACACTATAAAAGGTAGTGGGGAATTGAACGTTACCCATTCAAAACCCTTTTAGGGGTTACAGAAGTTTTGGATCATTATGAAATTTATTTTTTCTCTTCATCCAGGTCTTTGTGACCCTATGAATGAACTTAGAAGGGGAGGATTTCTCACAAACATCACAGTGAGCCCCAACTTAGACTGTAGAGGATTTCTAATGGTTGACGCTTATTCAACATTGTTTCCTGTAATGTGGTACATTCAAGATTTGGATATACCTCATTTCTTGTCTCATACCATAAAATGATCCGAAAAAATATATGGACGGCATGGATGAAAAGCATACATCACAGTGGGCCTCACCTGAGTTCGGACTGTCCATCAGCGTTCGTCTCTGCACGCCAGCCAGAGGAAGGCGGGGGTAATTTCATCATGAAATTCCAACTCTGTACGAGGAGGTCCAAGTGTGTATTCAAAGTTTGTATTGCTAAAAAAAATTACTGGATAAAAGTTGGGGTCCACAGTCATAAATTTCCCTCACATAAACCCGGATGAAGTGAAAAAAAACATGATTATCTGCATGGTCAAAAACTTTTGTGACCCATTAACGGTTAATCAGCACGGTTTCCAATGGTACAGTCTACCTAAGAATGGGACCTTCTTTAGTTTTGGGCTCATTTCTTAAATGGTATGTAAAAATGGATGGACGCAGCAGATGCACAATACATATATTAATATTGGCCCCTTAGCAATGGTCGCACCGCCTTGTTTGAAGTCGGGGCTGCACCTAATCCACTTCCGTCAAACGAGGAAGCGGATTGGCTAATGGCGGGTGCTCGGTGCTTTATGGGCCTCACCATGATGTATGTGTTTTATTAATGTCTATTTTTTTTTAGATCATTTTAAAGTATTATACAAAAATGAGGTATATCTGAACTTCAAGTGGACCACATTATAAGAAACAGTATTAAATGAACATTGACTATTAAAAACTTTTTGGGGCCCATAAAAGTATTGGATTAATCTAATCTTTGCTTTTACCTTTCATCTATGTCTTTATGGCCTAATCAATAGATTGGATGCCAAATAAACAGTATAGTGAGCCTTAGTAGGATTTAAATGATGGATATCCAATCACAATTGTTTTCCCGTGGTGTGGACCACCAGAGATTTATATCCCTCTCATTTTGGGTAACGCCCTAAAATCATCTTTAAAAATAGAAGAACAGAATGGATGAAATATATACATCATGGCGGCGCCCACATATCACTGACCACTGGCCGGGGCTAGTGTCAGGGGGGTAGCCAATCCGTTCCGTCAATGAAATGAACGGTTCGGTTTAAATGCGTCATATTCTGGCAAACCTGTGAATTTCACATGCGTTATGTGCTTGGCAAATCCACACGCAATCACACGTGTCAATATAGACCAGTTGTGCGAAATCATATGTGTAGATGGGTGGGCTGCAATGTTCAACGGACCATTTTAACATATCAGGTGAGCCATGGGTCGTATGGTAAAAGAAAATTTGAACGGCTGGAAATTTTTATTTTGAGCATTTTTTACTTTCTATATTTGTGGCACACCTGAAGAGAGAAACTGGCTGATTTTTTAGGTAAAAGATGGAGGAATTATTTCCAACCAGATGGAAAGCTCAGATTTATCACACGTTTTTTATATTTGCATGTGTGACTGCACGTGGATTGAGATGGTGCACACGTGTGGAATTAGTAAACCTGGATTCCAGCACAGTGCTGGATAATGCTTGGGTCTGGATTGCTCAAATGTGGTCCCACTTTTCATAGCCGAATACGGACGTGGATTTTCTGCCAAATCCTTTCGCCTGCACAAGGATAATAGGTGGGGCCCACTGCAATTTATGTGAGAAATTCATTCCGTTCATCCATGATGTGAGATCATTTTAAGGACGTGTGAAAGGATTTAGCAGGAAAGCCACACACGGATTACATGCTACCCTGCCGTTCCGAGCAAAGTGACGGGCGGATCCAACCCCCGCCCGGACAGTAATCCGTCCGGGCAGGGCTCCATGAGGCCCAAAGTGATGTAAGTGTGTCATCCATGCTGTTCATCGTTTTTCTCAGATCATTTTAATAAATAAGATAAAAAATGAGGTAGGTTCAGGGATGAAGTGGACCACAAAATGAGGATTTAACTTCCACCATTAAAAACTTCTTGGGAGCTGGACAAGTTTTGGATCAAGATAATATTTGTGTTTTCACTCCATCCACGTCTGCATGACATTATTAATAGGTTGGATGGTAAAAAAACATTATGTTGGCCCTTATAAAGGTTTCAACGGTGAGAGTCATCATCACTGCCGCTTCCTTTGATGTGGTAATTAAGCCCTGAACCTGCTTCATGTTTTATCTTATATATTAAAATGATCTGAAAAAAGCGATGAACGGCGTGGATGAAACATTTACATTACTTTCGGCCCCACGGAGTCCTGCCCGGATGGATTACCGTCCGGGCGGGAGCAGGACGCAATCCGTGTCCGCAGGAGGGCGTGGATTAGGTACTATCCTGTCTGTTCGGGGGACTCCGACGGGTACCGAGTGGCCAACGTGATGTATTAATTTTATTCACACTATTCATTTATTTTTAAATATAATTTTAGATTATAAAATGAAAAATATATAAGATCAAAGGCTCAAATGAACCACAAAGTGGAGAAATAATTCTTACCGTTGAAAAATTCTTAAGGCCACATAAGTTTTGGATCAAGATTATATTTAATTTTTTTCACTTCATCCCAATATATATAACTATATAAATAGGTTGGATGGAAAATAAACAACACGGTAGATCCTAAAAGGGTTTCAATGGTGGATATCCTTAGCACCGCTGCTTCCTATGGTGTGGTCCACTTTGGACTTTGATCAGACTTTGAAATAATATGGAAAAATGGATGAACGGTGTAGATTAAATTCGTGCATCACTGTGGCCTCTCAGTGGGAGCCTCCGGCTGTTCCGATCTCCGAACAGGCGCGGTAGTACCTAATCCGCCCTCCTCGTTTATACTTTGCGGATTGCATCCTACTCCAGTTTGTGCAGGGCTCTATGGGGCCTACCGTGGTGTTAGTGTTTTATGCACTCCATTCATCGCTTTCTTAGATAATTTTAAGGTATTAGCTAGAAACTTAGGGTGGTAAAAGGATTAAGTGGACCAAAAGTGGAGATTGAACTTTCACCATTAAAAACTTCTTGAGAGCTAGAGAAGTTTTGGATCAAGCTGACATCTGTTTTTTCACTTCATCCATGCTTACATGATCTTATGAATAGGTTGGATGGTAAAAAAAATGTCATGGTGGCCTTTAGAAAGATTTCAACAGGGAGTGTCATTATCACACTAGCTTCCTTTGGTGCGGTCAACTGGAGCTGTGGATCTACTTCATTTTTAGAAGAATGATTAAAAATATGAGAAAAGTGATGAACGGCATGGATACAACATTTACACCACAGTAAACCCCGCGGAGCCTTGCCCGGACGTAATCCGCGTCCACTTTCATAGAGAGGCGGATTGGGTACTAACCCCGCCTGTCACGTGCTCGGAACAGGCTGGGACTAAGGGCCTGTCACGTGCTCGGAATAGGCTGGGACTAAGGGTGGCCCACCGTAATGTGTGTATTTATCCACACCATCCGTCTTTGTCTTATATCATTGCCGTCCGTCTATCCGCTTAGGAAAAAAAATGCAGTAGATCCAAATCTCCAGTGGTTCACACCACATGCAGTGGTGATTGACCATTAAAAACTTTTGTGGGTCACAAAAGTTCTAGATTAAGCTGATATTTGTGTGGTCCCTTCGTTCATATCTTTGTGACCTTATCAAAATATTGGAATGCAAGTAAGCACTCCTGTGGCCTCCAAGAATTTTTTAACGGTGGGATTCCTATGGTGTGGTCCACTTGAAATTTACATATTTTTCATTTTCCGCTTCATATCCTAGAATGAGCTGGGAAAATGGATGAACGGTACGGATATAAGACAAATATACAAAGGTGGGTCCCACAGTCAAGGATCCACTAAAGCCACCCGTCCTGCTCCCAATGCGCTGTCAATAAACTATAGCCAAACTCGCTGTAGACAGGGTAACTAATCCGTCAGGACATCAATCCAGTGCACCTTAGATCAGTCTACACGCTTAAAGTGGGTCCCACAATTTGGACGGTTTGATTTGACTTATTGGCATATGTATACAATTTCGGGGTGCATGCATACTCTAATTCTTTACTGGAAGCACCTACAAACCAGCAAGCGAGCAGAACATCATGTTGAATAAGGTGATCCCCATCGTCAAGATGGGGTATCTGGAAAATCAGCACCGTCCGTTGTACATGAATGTGGACCGTGGACTAGTTCTATCAAAGCTTGAATTCTTTTATACAGGGCTGTCCCAGGGGTATCAATGGTTCGAATCAGGCTAGCCCCAGCACTGCCAAAGCCCTTGGCCGGAGCCAGCTTGGGCCATCAGAGCAGACCCACATCCCAGCCCAGCCCAAAAATGGATCAAATCCCTTTCCGAATTGAATGTTTCTAATCCATCCGTTGACGTGGGCCACACATGCACAAAACAAAAATTGAGATTTAGCACGATGCAACAAAGAAACCATATCACATGAAATGGGGCCTACCTTGGGCTGGGCAAAACATGTTGGGCTAAACTGTTTGAGTCCAAGCCCAAAATGGAGATCGAAGCCCGGCCCTCACACTAAAATCATGTTCAAGCCCAGTCTAGAGCCGGTTATAGGTGGCCCACCTCATGAGTGGACCAGCTGCGACGGGCTGGGAGTTGGGACGGGCTACACGTAAAAGGTGCGTGTGGAGCTGGCAGAAATCATCCGATTGACCTCGCTGGCACAGAATGTTGGAAGTCGATACCTCAATCTGAGCCGTTGATATCGTCCTCCCACATGCGGTTTTCATTTTTTGTTTTTTAGACTTTCGAAAGAATGGTTAGGATCTTACACCCGGTGCCAATTTTGATGGGTGGCCTATGACAAGTGAGTTGGATATGATTGACGGGTCAGATCAGTTGATCGAAATGCACGCTTGTCCAAAAGCCACTGAATTATGAGAGATATGGGCCCATTGTGGATGATCAGCAGAACAAAAACATGTACCATTGTGGATTCAGTTGAGAGCAACGGCCTTAAATTCAGTTGAGGAAAAAACAGTAAGGTGGGCCACACATGATAGACAGTCCACATCGAAGTGGACCCAACATGATGAATAGCGGATATTGATGGTGGCCCCATACGATGAACGGTCCACATTCAAGGCGGGCCACACATGATAGATGGTCCACATCAAAGTGGGCCCAACATGATGGATGGCCTAGATTAACTGTGCCCTATATGATGTACGATCCACATTAGAGTTGGGCCCCACATGACGTACAGTGGAATCTCAGGTGGAGCACACATAGTGGTCGGTGGATATCTAAGGTAGTCCCAGATGATGGATGGACCACATCGAAAGCCCCACATGACGGACGACCAACATCAAGGTGGGCCCATCTGATGGATGATAGACATCAAAGGTGTCCCTCACATAACGGACAACGGCCATCCAAGGTGGACCTTGCATGATAGAAAACCCATATCAAAGGTTGGCCTAACATGATGGACGGTCCATATCAAAAGTCCCCCGAACAAAATCAAAGGTGAACCTGGCATGATAGATAACCCATATCAAAGGTTGGCCTGACATGATTGACAGTCCGTATCAAAGGTGCCCCCATAGATGGTAGACATCAAAGGTGGCCCTCACATGATGGACGGCCACATCAAGTTAGGCACCATGATAGACATTGGTGGATCTGGCATGATAGATTAACCCCATATCAAAGGTTGGCCTAATATGATGGACAGTCCAAATCATGATGGACGATTAATATGAAAGGTCCGGTATGATGGACGTCCCACATCTAAGGTGGGTCTAGCATGATGTATGACCCACAACGAAAGTGGGCCTCACATGGTAGACAATCTACATCGAAAGTCCCCCCACATAATGACTATGGACATCAACGGTGGGCCCTACGTGATGGATGTCCTCACATCCACATCTAAGGTGGGGTGATGGTTGGTGGATTTTGAAGGTGGCACCACGTGATGGACGACTTACATTTAATGTGCCCCTCACCTTTAGTTGCTCGTTCATCTGGATTGAATGATGTTAGCTATGTGATCAGTACGTAGTCATAAAAACGAACAATCCACATTAATTATAATAGAGGTCTCATCATAAATTTGAATTGTTCATGAAGTAGGCCCACCTTCCGTTGTCATTTTTAAGATAACCGGTCAAGGAAAAAGAAGAAGAAGAGACGTGATGTGATGTTACAAGACTAATTATGTCAATAATGCATCACGTTTGCATCATTTCATAAAATCAATTTTCTTAATAATAATACTTAAAAAACATTATAATAAAACAGCATAATAGGTAGTATCATCCAAACAACATTACATACAAAATTATATTTTTTAAAAATATTTTTTCAGAAATTGCTCTTCATGAAATTTTATTTCAAAAAATAAAATAAAAATCATTTTTAAAAATGGCTACTAAAATATAGCCTAGTATGAAAGTAGCTAGGTTTTATTGCTAAGATGATGGGAGTAACTCATGATTTTATTAAGTGGTATCTCATGAACACCCTGATTCATAGCTGAAGTGGTTGACTGGGTGAATATACCTCGTTTCAATGCTGTGGGCTTGGCATCGATTCCCTAGTGGGGGCCCTGGCTAGATGGATTCGGTCGACTTAGGGGCTATGTGGTGCACACTGTGATGTATTAGTTTTATTTTTATCTACATGACTCATCAAAATTTTCAGTTCATTTTAATGTATGTTCTCAAAATTGGGCAGATCCAAGGCTCAAGTGGACCACATAGTGGGAAATGAGCGCCCACAATTAAAAACTTTATGGAGCCATAGAAGTTTTTTTTTATCAAGCTGAAATTTGTGTCTTCCCTTTTATTTGACCTTATCAATAGTTTGGATGACGAGTAAACATCACGGTGGGTCCTAGGAAGGTTTCAACAGTGGGGGTCATTGTCACTTCTGCATCATGTGGTATTGTCCACTTGAGCCTTGGAACTGACTTATTTTCAGGCTCATATGCTAAAATGATTGGAAAAATATATGAATGGTGTGGATAAAATCCTTACATCATGGTGGGCCCCACAGGGTGCCCAGACCAATTTTCGTCTAGGCAGGGGCAAGACACAATCGGCTTCTAGTGTGGTAATCCATTGAGCTGGGTATTGAGTCGCGTCGGACCGAGTTAGGGCTCACCCGACTTGATCCGGTTTTAAAATAGGCTTGACCCGAACTTGACCCGACTTGGTATGGAGTGAAGCATGCCCGACTCGATCCGAGTTCGGGTCTGGCCTGGACTAATTCAGACCGAGTCTGACTTGGTCATAAGTACCGAGTCGGGTCAAATTGACACTGAGTCCGATCAGGCGCAGCGGGTATCCATGGGCAAAAATCACATCTCAAAATTTAGATTCACCTGTCATAATTGCAGTCTTTCCATCAATTACGCGGCATCTCATATTTGAAATGTCAGGTTTGAGTTTGTTTTTGATATATATATGTATGAGTCAAGTTTTGGATCAAGTCGAGTCAATACCGAGTTGGATTTGGGGTCGAGTCAAGTCAAGTTACTGGGTGACTCGAACTCAACTTAGTTTGAGTTTAGATTAGATGAAGTCAACACAATTTGGATCGACTCACCCACTTGGTTCAAATTGAGTCGGATTTAAATGAGTTGGACAAGCCAAGTTTGTCGAGTCGAGTCGTCCCATGCCCAACTCTAGTAATCCGCCTAAATGAAAGTATGAAACCATGTTAAAACATTGAGATATTTTTACTTTGTTAAAACTTAATAAAACTAAATAATTTGGGTTTCCAATAAGCCTCTCCAAGGTCTATTTAAATCTCTGTTGCAAGGTAAAACTTATGATCAAGCCTGGTGCAAGCTTCTGATGTGCCAAACAAGCAGGTCTAAGCCATCCGGAGATGGATGTGTCCTGCTTGAGCTTGAGCCTAAGCTCTGCCACCTATTTTACACAAGATTTGAGTTGTTCATTAGCTTTTTCTCATTATGTATATGTTGTCAGATGACTTCAATCCAACTGAGATCAAGGGTCTGTTGATGCCATCAATAGACTACTTAATGTCATCAGGAAAATCTAAAAAATCTCAGTTACTCGTTAGACAGTTTAGGAGTTGCTACTCGATGCCAGCAAAGGTAACTTCAATGTTATCGACTTGTCTTTGATGATTGTTGGTGCCATCATAGGTCCCATCGATGGCGTGCACGAAACTGCATAAGTGCACAATTTGTTTCTAATTTCAGTTGTGATAGTATATATATCGGGTGTAATAAGGATTATGGTATTTTAAATGAATGTCAAGACGTTCTTAAGGTATTTGTTGAGTGTCAAATATTGCATATTTTTCTCTATTTATATCTTGATTTTATAAACATGATAACACTTAATTGGTATATTTATGCATGTTTGCCTTGCAAGGTGAATCTAAGAGCTTAAAATGAAAAGAATGTTAAAAGCATGGATTTAATGCTCAAAAATCACCAAGGCAATGGATGAATCTTAGGAAACTAAGATCGAAGATTTTAAGACCTCAAGAGTCAAGGAAACTAAGTGAAGAAGGAATCAAAAGTACAAAGTGCAGAAATTCAAAAAACCAAACTTCACTGTCTATGACATTGAAGCCAGTGTTCAATGACATCGACCACCGATCTATAACATCGAAGTATTAAATGAAAATCGAATTTGGTTACTAGATAAATTGGATACATTTCTTCATGACATCGAAGCCCTGTTCGATTGCTCAAATATCAGTTCGATGACATTGAAATTTTTAAAGATTTCTAGAGCAACTCGGCGGAACACCCTGGATATTCTCGTTGATCGAACACCCTGGACACATTCTTATTGATCGAACACTCATCAATGACATCGAAGGATTGTTCGATGACATCGAAGGAAGGTTCGATGACATGAAAAGTTACACAGTGTGAAAAAGTGCGACTTCTGGATACGACTTACGTTTGATGACATTGAAGGCATTATGCGAAGTGTGTGAATTTAAGGCAGTTTGAGGATTTTTCCCACTCGGTATGAAAGTCAGAGTTCCACAATTATAAATATGAGTCCCTAAGATGTTCCAAATCATCTTCCATGGTTTGGAAAGGGAGAGGAGGCCTAGGTGAAGCGTTGACAACGTTCTTCTACTTCGATTTCTTCGCGAGTTCTAGTTGATCTTTTTATTTTTTTCTAGGATATTAGTCCTGTTAAGCTAATCTCTTAGTTAAGGCAAAGGGATGAAACCTAAAGTTTATTTTGATGTTTATCTTACTTTGATTCAAGTATATATATGTTGAACTTCATTGATTTCTAGTTTGATTTGAGGAATATTTTTGGTTTTCTATAATTTATTGTGACTTCAATTACAGTAGATTTTGTGGAGGCTTTTGATATCTTCTTAATATATTTGGAGTTGTAGGGATTGGTAAATACCGTTGTTCATCATTGTCTCCTGGGCAAGTTAGGATGATAGAATCCTTTCCAATCAATGCAATGGATCTTCATGTGTGAACTAATTCAATGAAAGTTCAGAGTCTGTTCTAACTGCTCTATCATACGATTGGATAAGATAGGACTTCGATTCCAATTGAGTTATCATTGAATCAAGTATATTGAATATTATAATTGCTATAGGTGGATTCCTGGATCTTTTGTTTTTTTATCTTTATTTTTTCAAAGCATTTTCCTAAATCGTTGGATTAAAAACCTAAACAAACCAAGTTAGACTTATATTAGTTCTAGACCATGTTCCCAATTTCCTGTGGATTCGACCTCATTCTCACTAAGTTATTACTACATCGCGGCCCTACACTTGAGTTGTGAACAGTATTCTAGAGCAAAGTAAGGGTTTTGAGACTGAATTTTGGGATTGTTCAGATTAGTAGGTTCATCCATCTCTTGTAATATCATTTAACAGTGGATTGCTTATCACTTTGTGCCATGGTTTTTTACCATGCAAATTTTTTCATGTAAAAATCATTTGTTCTCTATGTGTTTTGTTCGCGTTTAATTTTTTCTTGTTTGATTGAATTCAGGTTTACTTCCATGCAATCCCCAACAAGTGGTATCCGAGCTAATGTTGGGGTTTCGAGTTCTAATCTGAATTATGTCGATAAAAGGGTCAAATGTGAAGTACAAAGTGAAGAAGTTTACTAGTAAAAAATAATTTTGAATTATTAAAAGTGAAGATGAGAGACCTTTTAGTTTAACAAGTATTGCAGCACACTCTCCTTGGTAAGGGGAAGCGTCACGCATTTATGAATGATAAAGAGTGGGATGAACTCATGAGAGGGCTATAACCTCAGTCCGATTGTGTCTAGCGGACAACGTTCTTTACAATATTCCGGATCAAAAGACCGCCGTAGGGATATGGAAGAAACTAAATAATTTATACTTGAAGAAATCATTGGGCAACCGTCTGTATCTTTAGAAACAGTTATTTAATCTTAAAATAATAGGGAGGTCTTATGTTAATGAACACATGAATGCTTTCTGTGAATTGTTATATAAGCTTATGAACGCGGAGGTTAAGATCGAAGAGTAAGGTCAAGCATTAATTCTTTTAAATTCTCTTGCATCATATTTCAAGAATTTGGTAGATGCATTAATCCACAATAGGGATGTCATTGATGTTGAGACTTTTATCTCAACTCTTCATGAGAAGCAATCTAGAAAGAAAGACAGTGGCTAGGGTACCTCTACGTATGCATTGGTTGCCAAGGGAATGGATCCTAAACGGGATAAGGGAAATTCTTAGTGTAGATCCAAATTGAAAGGAAATGACAAGATGAAGTATTGGAATTGTGTAATAACAGGGTAAATGAAGAATGATTGTCGAAATCCTAATGTATAGAAGGGAGAGAAGTTTGACAATACGCCAAAAGAGGTCAATACAATTGTAAGTGCTATATTATAGATCTAGCACCCGGTATTGTCAAATTTTGTTGTGCCAAACCACTTGGAGTTTATAACTTGTTTTGATAAGATGGATAAATCACCTTCATGCATTTCAAGTCATCTTCATCATCGTAAACTCTTCTACATCTTCAAGTTGAAGAACATTGTCAAAGATCAAACACAAGCTTAAGTACAAGAATATAAATGGTCAAGCTTCATGTACTTCATGATAAACGAGTTACCGAAGTGATCGATGTTTTAAACTCACAGATAAGGTATAGATGATCCTAAATTGACCATAGGTTAGGTCATATTGATAACATATTAAATTTGGATCATTGTATATGTTTATAGGTTTTTTTTCGACTAGCCCTAGCCTTTGTTCGACTAGTCCAGGCATTGGCTCGACCAATCCAGGGATTTTCTCGACCAATCCAGAGATTTTCTTGACCAGTCCAAGTTTTGTTGAAGATTTTTTGAATTTTCTATTAGACGCTTAACCAGTCGTGCACACTGCTCGACCAGCTAAGTGAACAGTGTCGACCAGTCGAACAATTTCGACTCGAACTCCAGCGACTTAATTTTTATTCACTCGACCTGTTGAGTGCATTGCTCGACCAGTCGAGCAGGCCACTTGACTAGTCGAGAAACGATTTTATCTTATCTTGTCAGAAATTTTAAAAAGTGATTGGTGCTTCGACCAATCGAACTAACCCTTAGACCAGTTCAGGGAATAGAATTTTTACCTATAAATAGAGGATGGATATCAGAGTTTTTCATTCATTTCAAGCCTAATCAAGCCATCTCTCTAAGAGATAAGTCCCTGTAATTGTGAAGCTATTACTTATTCATTTTAGATTCTTTCATAGCTTTTTGTATTTGATTTTGAAATCTCTTTACTTAATTCTATTCTATTAAAAAGAAAATTTTGATTTATCCTTTTGAGATCAAAATCAAATCAAGCTAGCCCCAGGTTGATTTAATTTAAAAATCATTTAGACTTAAAACCTTTTCATTTGTGAGATTGGATATTAAACATCTATGTCTACATCGAATTGATTCTACTGGGCTACATCGAAATTTTCAGATAAGTATTTCATTTTCTGTATTTTTTGATTTGTGAGATTCAGTCAAGAAAATCTCATTGTGGGGTTTTTGTTATTGTGTAAGTCCATTTGAAAAATACAATTGTGAAGGTTTTAAGGTGAACCTTAGAAAACCTTATTTCTTAGTGAAAGCCAATATCTTGTGGGTGTGGATATTGGGAGTGGAGTAGTTATGTAGTTGTTTGCGAACAGTTGGTGTACACACACGAACCACTATAATTCCTAGTATTTGGATGATGATGGTTGTGATGTATGTGTGGTGCTGAATATTATAATTTTCTTTATGCACTTGTGGTGAATGTTGTAATAATTTAGTTTATTTTCTTCGCCTCATTTTCAGTTTGAATTTTTGATACTTACCAACGTTTTACACATCAGGTTGTTCTACCATAAACCTTGGTTTTTGGTGAAAGGTTGTCCTTAGAACTCAGTTTGTATCAACCTCTCAAGATTAGTACATTTGAGGTTGCTATTTATTTGTGCTATTTGTCATTGTATTCCACATTTATTTTTTATTTGGCATAGTCCTATTCACCCCCCCTCTAGGACTTAGAGCTTAGCCTTTTCAAGTGGTATCAAAGCTTAATAGCTCATTCATTTGGATTCATTTCCTGAGCTAAGCGATCTCGAGCTTTTATTATGTCAAATTTTGATAGTTTTTCTATTATTAGGCCTCCACCTTTTGATGGCTCCAATTATGCTTATTGGAAAGCCAGGATGGGGATCTTTTTGAAGTCAATCAATGAGAGTGTATGGCAAGCCACAATGACTAAATGGAACCCACCCACGTCTGAAGTTCTATGCACTGATGGAACTAATGCACTGATGGAACCAAGTCTGTTAAAGTTACACCTTATTTCATGGACCACTCTTTAGAAAAATGAGAATAGTGCCAATGTCAAATCTTTAAATGCAATCACTTGCGCATTATCACCAGATGAATTCAAAAGAATTATATCTTATGATACTGCAAAGTAAGCCTGAGATATCTTAGAAATGACACACGAGGGTACGACTATCGTAAAAAAATCCTCACCACTAGGTTTGAGGAAATACGTATGGAAGAAAGTGAAACATTCATGGAATTTTATACTAAATTGAATGACATACTCAACTCAATGTATGGTCTTGGAGATAGCATCCCAGAAAGTAAAGTTTGTACAAAGATACTGCACTCATTGCCTGAAAGGTTCAATTCTAAGGTGACTGCCATTCAGGAACTTCGTGACATGGATAATAGGGGGTTGAAGAGCTTGTCGATTCTTTACAAACCTACGAGTTGAATTTCAAGGCTGTAACACCCCGTACTTTTCAGTACTCGAGTGTTACCATTTAATTTAATTTAATTTAATATAAATACAAGGAAATAATACAACCTAAATATATATGCTATGGAATGTTATTTTTATATCTTATAAATTTTTAAAGTTTCGTATTAAAATGATATGTAATTATAATCCATGTTATATGCATATACTTACAATAACATTAATGTAAATTACGAATTATAGAATCCGTAATATATAAAAATGAAATGTACTGGAAAAATTTAATGACTCATATAAGATTTAAAGCCCAAAACATATATGATCACACAAATAATATGCACATTAATCTCTGCTTACTGATATTCACATAATTTATATATATATATTCATAATTTGTTATAATATAATTATATATGACAAAATATATAAAAGGAATAAATAATAAAAATATTGAATTAACCCTAATAAAAAACATTCAATGTTATAAAATCATAGAACGGGTGGCCCCAACCATCTAAATAAATTCTTAAGTATCTTTTAACCGCTGATGATCGATTTGGAATTGATCTGACCGTCGGATTCTCACTACAGACATTTAAAATCATAGATCGTAGCTTATGACCCACCAAAGCTTTGGATCCACCTCATCCTTGGCCAAGAGCCCTTTGATGACCCATATATTCGAATAGACGGAGTGGATTTCTCATAAACATCATGACAGACCCCACGTTAAGGAGCGTGTGCAGCATAGGTACTGTACCCGCGGTGCACTGGTTGGTCAGCACACTCAAACCGGGCGCTAACCCAACAACCCCGAAGAAGAAACTCTCTTCTTCATTTCTATTTTCGAAAGCAGCGGATGAGTGTCCATTTGCAAAACGCTATGGCCCACCATGAGGATTCTGTAGACTGATCTGAACCGTCCATCTGACTCAGGTTGTGTGCTCGACCAAAACCCAACTCTCAAGATAGGTTTTCATGTATGTTCGGGCACACATTTCATGGCGCAAGAAGGGCCTACAAACTCAAGTTTTCAAAAATGGAAACCGACAGCTAGGCGATCCGCGTCTACCCTTATCCTCCAATCCCAGCCTTCCGTTTAAGAGGCTCTCAGCCATCTGATGCTAGTGATTTAGGGCTTGCAAACAAAACCAAAACCGGTGGTTTCCTACCCACTATTTCATTAGCGGTTTCAGCCAGAGGAGATCCAGACCGCCCATTTCAGATCTTATGGTTCGGGATTGTTGGGAAGGCTCTATATGAGCATTTGGAACCGAATTTATTAGGGCTTCTCCCTGTTATTGTGGCCGCCCAAGAGAAACCATCTGTTTTCTTCTCCATTCGAAACCCACCACCCAAACCTCCTTCAACCTTCAAAACCTTCATTCCACAAGCACCCTTGCATCCATCCTAGCCGTCCATAACCACCAGATCGAAGGAAAACCGTTTGGGTGGGATTCCGCCATTGACAGCCATGTTGTCTTCACTAGAATGCTGACTCATTCAGACTCAGTTAAGTTGAGTCTTGGGTTGCTAAGACATGACAGAAAGAAAGGTAGTAGGTGAGGAGCGAGAAAGAGAAGTGAAGCAGAGAAGGAGGTGGTGAGATGCGAGGAAAAGCAGCGGCGGTCGTTGCACTGCACCGTCCGAGTCTTATGAGTTCGGGCCTGTCGAGTTCGCGGACCCATGCTCTGATGTGCTCAGAACTGGTCTGGGGGTTCCAACAAGATAGAAAGGAGAGAAAATAGGAGAGAAAAGAGGGAAGGAAGGAAAAGAAGAAGAGAGAGAAAGAAAAGAGGGTGCAGTTCGTGCACCATCTCTGCCTGACCAAGCTGTTGGGCCAGGCTTTAGCTGCCGTCGAGTCGTGTCTCAGTCGACTCGGTCCATACCCTGCTTGACCTCCAGCTGGAAATAGAGAGAAGAAGGGTGAGAGAAAGAAGAGAAGGAAGAGAAAGAAAGGAGGAAATGAGAGAAAGATACTGGTGGGGCGCTTAACACCCTGAAAATTGGAGGTCGTGTAGAAACCTGACTCCCGAGTTTCAGACCATCACTTATGCAAAAAAATGATTATGATTCAATGTTGATTGAGTTAGAGCATTCACATGAGTAAGATTATACTAAAACTACAATTCATATTCCAGATCCAGTGATAAAATACAAGCGAAAGACTGAAAGATATATATATATATATATATATATATATATATATATATATATATATATATATATATATATATATATATATATATATATATATATATCACTGTATGAAAACAAAATAATCTCAAACTGTCTTCAAAGTATGAATACATCACTGAGTCTCATATACATGTCATAAGCTAAAAATAAATGTCAGGTGATAGTCCAACTAGCATGTCCCACCGATCCAGGCTACCTACGCAAAGCCGTCGGTGAACTGCATATACGAAAACTCGTCCTAATCCTCGTAGTAATCCAGCTCCACGTCCTGAATCACCTCGTCACCTGCATCTAAGACAGGGTCTGGTGGTGTTGCAAACACCGTCCCGTAACATGGAAGTGAGTGATCAACTCAGTGGAATAATAGAGTAAAGATTAGCATGTTCTCAAATCAATCACGCGATAATAGTAAACCAATCAATCAAACATTCCTAGATACTGTTATTAATGCATGCATGAAATGACATGATGGATGCCCTCACCGACATACTCCCTCATACGGTACCATCTTACGCCCGTGGCATGCTTGCGTTCCTCAGTGCTCCACATCTTCCAAGCACATGCAGTGCGATATGGATAATGATTACCGAGTTATTATTAGTCCTTTCATACAGCAGTATTGGGAAACTAAGGTACTTTGCTTATATCAATCCCCAACACAGATCCTGTATAGGGTCGTCACTTCTAGGAATCACATACGATGTTACATTTGTAGGTCGCTGCAAGGACTGACAGGGCTGTTGCTCGCGCTCGTTGCACCGCTCCCCCATCACCTTATCAATACAGGCCTAATGTACTCTCGTTGCTACGGAAGGGTCATCGCCTCCCGTAGACTTAGAATACGCTCGAGGTCACTACAAAGGGCTCGTCACCAATCAGTGTAGGGCGACAGTTCGAATGTAGTGTCCCATACCACCACAATCGGCTCACAAGTCAAATGTGCTCACTGGTCACTACGGGAAGGTTTGTGGCCCCAGCGTAGGCCGAAAGCTCGACCACGGTGTCCCATACCACCATGCTCAGCTCATGAGTCTTCATGGATCAAGGTACCATGGTTAACAGGATTTACAATGGTAAGTTCAGTATCCTAGGTTCAAGCAGTTATGACTCATACAGGGTGAACATACAATGGCCAGTCGGGTTACTTGACGGGCTCGACTAGTACGAGCGCATCTCAAGCTGAACGACATGAAGTGCATAAAACACTTCGTGTGGCCTAACCACTGCTGCCAACTCGAAACACGACTCGCGTTCATCAACGCGTCCTTCGTGGCAAATAGAAGCCAACCACGAATTAGATCCATTACCGACTGCCTGGACTAGGTCATAGCCCCAAACATTTGTAACCATATCAGTAATCACATGAGGGTGTTAGAATTAAAGTTCAAGCATTACAAGCATGTTGTCACATGTTGTAACATACAACGTAAGCAAATCAACCAACACATGTATTCCATACATATAAGGAAATCAATTCATATAGCAAACATGTAGGAAATCATATACAACATCATGTGGATTGAGAATTCATTTTCAAAACTAATTTACAATACCATTTACTCAATACATACTAATACAAACATTTATACAAAACTTAGTCTACACACTTTAGTCTACATAGCGTATGTCGATCCAAAGTGCGCATTAGGGCGAATCTCTTCGCCGAACAGATCATACACGCATACATAATATCATAACACGATAAATTTACATGTCAAGAATTTCAATAAAATACGGATGTATATAGTATTTTCTATAAATGCCTAAAATATCCTAAATCTCATATTTACCGTACGTTTACGAAACGGAAAACGGACAGCATGTTGTACATGTCAAACGGCGTTGCCGTCGATAATCTACTATTAAACGACATTGAAAGCTTTGAAATCAGTCAATCTAAGCGTCTAAAATCCTCACCTTTCGCCTTAGACGTGTATCATTTCGAATAGAATGTCTGTGCTTTGTTAACAGCGTAACGGTGACCTATTACACAAGATACATAAGTTACTTCACCATTTGTATCAAAGGAAACCCTAAAACAGCAAGTGGTTAGGGTTTTCTTACCTAGAAGTGCGTTGAAATCACCGAAAAAGTGATTTGAACGCGGTGCTTCAATACGTGCAATAGCTATAACAAGTGGCAGGAAAATCTCTCCCACACTCTCTCACAATCTCTCACTTTCTCTCTCTCTCTCTCTCTCTCTCTCTCTCTCTCTCTTTCTAGGGTTTCAAGCAAATTTAGATGGGAGAGATATGAGAGGGTTTAAGGCCCTTATATAGGCTAAAACATAACCTAAATAGACTTGAGAACAAAGTATACTTGGGTTATAACCAAATCGGGACTTTTTCGATCAAAAAGAGCATTTCGGGAGGTCCCTTGGCCGAACGCGGTCGGACTTAAGCTCATGGTTACCGGATCTAGCACACACCAAGTTTTCAGACCGGTAGAGTTCCTAGATCGCACGTGGTAGATCAGTTTCAGTTCAGCGGTCATGGAGACTCGATCAGGGATTTCGAGTACATTGACCTGAGTGAGAAATGTTTCCTGATCCGATGCTGTATTTGGGTCAGATTCCGATGGTCTGAAAGCTTATACTGATCCCGCAAGCGAAACGTTTCAGATTTATTTAAATCCCATTTAATTTTAACTCTTTCTCACACTCGTTGCTCCAGGCTCAATGAAATAGCCTCTGAACATCGGTTGGGCTTGATTTTCAAAACGATTGTCAAGTCCAGCTAAGTGGTCCTAACGGTCTGAGATTATAGATATCGGACTTTCGACGTGCGGTCTAAATCCAATACGAAGTTTCCAGACATGTTCCAGAATAACTGGGTTTAGAGTTTGATCCTAGGTTTCAAGGTATTATAGCGTCATTGCTTCTACAAGTTTTGGGTCTTGTAGAACTCATTTAAAGTGATCAAGGATAATTTCACAGCTATTCTGGCGTAGCGCTAGTTAACTTACACTTATTTTCTAAAGGAATTAATCTTAAGTGATTTCTGATCGAGTTGATACTCGGGTATCAGTACGAATTTTTCTGAGGCGTTACAGGCGCTGTTACTTGCCCCCGAGTCGACCTAACTGAGCCGGATGAGCCCTGTCCCAGTCCAAAGGTTCTGGACTAGTATGGTGAGAAGAAAAAAAAAATAGTAAAGAGAGAGAGCAAGAGCCATTTCGAGTCAACACAACTCGGCTGAAACTCGATGAGTCGAGTTGGGCGAGTCAGGCCAGTTCTAGTTAGTCTAGAGACTTGCTGATGTAGAGTCTTGGCTGGGGAGAAAAGAAGAGGAAAAAGGAAAGAATAAAGAAAGAGAGATGGGGAGAAAGAGAGTAAATGGGCGGTCGTGTTGAGCCGAGTCGACCTAGGTAAGCCACATTTCCTTTCCATATAAAGATTATTTTGATTATAGTGTTATCATTACAATCGTCATTAGATTTGTTAATACTAAACCTGATTAATCATTAATAAACTACCTATACTAATGTTAGTTACAATGGTTAAATTTAAGTGCTTCATTTGTCACTCCTAAACATTGTTATGATAGTCATTAATCATGAATAGCCATCACCACACCATCTACGTCAATATTAGAAACTATTATTAAATGATATTAGTATGGCACCCATCACTTGTAAATCTATTGCCATTAATAATAGATTTTAATATTTGTTACCATTGTAATACTTGTTACCACCATGATCGCAAGTACTAATCATATATACCATCAACGATGAATGGTGACTAACCATATTATTACATTTTGCTAAAATTACACACATTATAGTTCAACCCCTAGGACTAAACCCTAAAAGCCTAAGTAACCTAAACCTTAGGACCTTAATCCTAAATAGTGTGTTATGGTTAGATCTAATTGTAAAATCTCATAATTCATGGTAAATCATAGTATTCATTATCATGACTAGAATTGATAGTTATAATTTAAAATAATTAGAAAATATTATCGTTTCCTTTATGAGATTAGTCAAATACTCGTTAATATAATTATTAGTATTAGTCCTCATTATATTAGCATTAGAAAATATCCTATTATTATTATTTGTATTATCTAAGAGATTATTAATCATTATAAAGATGTTAGATAATGACGATACATTCAAACGTGAACTTATGTACAACCATTATCCATATCAATGGATTAATATTCCCATTAGGAATATTATTTGACCCATTGCACAATAATAATAATAATAATAATAATGAGAATACTAATCTAGAATTCAAATCCTAGAACCTAAAGCCTATAATTAAACCCTAAGGTGAAAACCCTAATTCTACACTAGAACCCTAAAAGATAACCCTAGGCTATGACCTTAAACCCTAGGTAGTGATTAGAACTTGAACCTAATTATACAAGTTCATGATTTGTGGTAGGATACAATTCTAAGGGTGCAAGCACTTAGCGACACTAAAAGGGCGGTTCAAAGTATAAAGTGATGATTATTCCCCTTGAGCTTTTCATCTTCTCATTAGCTTAAGTTATAATTTTTATTTAAATTCATAATTAATATCTCCCTTTATAATCACATGTGTTAGCTGGTGAAAATTGAATTGCTGTATTACATGCTTCATGATTATCCTGTATAATTGTTCATGCTCATAGACTTCTATTTGTGTATTGCTTATGGACTTTAAACTGGTACATTAGTGAGAAACCCTCACCTATAAATGTACACCCATACTTGGGATGTAACTTGACTAGTTGTGATCGTAATGGACCTTCGACTTGGTGGTTATTGAGCGGTGGTTTAGATGGATCATTGATGTGGGCCTACCATTCAGGGTTGTTGTGCCCAATGGTTTTTAAGGTTGGTCTTTATCGTATAGTTTTGATATTCGCCCTATGTGGCATATTTTGATATCCGCCCTACATGGTTTTATTTTGATGTTTTTCCTGTATGGGTTCGATGTTTTATACCATTCAACTATGCGATGGTAAGCCCCATATACTGTAATATGATTGGCCACTAGTCGACGGGTTTACATTAAACATCTTAAGATGGTAGCCTCATGGGCTGGGGATGGTGGTAATGTGACACTATGCCCGAGCCGTCGGCCTACGCTGGCCATGTGCTCCCCGTAGTGACCTTTGAGCTTATCTAAATTGGCTGATTATAAATGGACTAATAATGGGCTGACAATTCATGCATGCATAGCATACTACGACGGCTTGGATTACTCTGCCCTGCGATTATGCCGCGTGTTGCGCTTATGACCAGCCGATCGATTTATGATGATGACTTGGATCACTCTGCCCTACGATTACGCCGCGTGTTGCGCTTATGACCAGTCTCATCCCTGAGTGACGACCTCATTGCCTGTCTGGATGTTTTTCCCAAGGAACAGCCCGTCCGGATGTTTTAACCATGGCACAGACAGTCTGGATGTTTTTCCTGGGTCTATGATTGCATTCATGCATCCATGCATCTAATAAGACTGCATTTACTCTGTTTTGGTTGTTTAGTTATTTTATAACTATGATTACCTAATGCGGCGGTATGTAATCTTGAGAAAAATTCATACTGAGTTGGCCACTCATCTATCAAATATAAAACCGTACAGGTAGTACAGGTGGCTTAATTGATATGTATGTTCAGACTTGATGAGGAGGAGGGTACGATCACCTGGAATGCATGACTGTATGTTTGGAGGAGCTGTGTGATCTTGCGGCTTATATTTATATACTTTCTATTATTTCTCATGTATTAGATCTTGTAATTCTTGTATTTATTAATTTTGGAGACATTGATTTGTATAAGTCATTATGGGCATATTTGAATGATAATGAATTTTTTTTTATGTCGATTTATCCACACTACGCTCATTTTCTTACTCTGATAAAAGAAAAATATTATATCTGACCATCCTTTAAAGTTAACACTCGGGTTTTTGGGACATGGGTCATATACTCGGGTCCTGAAAATCGGGGCGTTACACCCTTCTTGCTGCAATGCCAACATCCATCTTTGTCTTTCGGTCCCTTGGACTTCTTCCTCGACTTAGAATGTCCGTGTTTATTGCATCCTTTATTCAGCGATCTTCCTCTTCCTTTGATGTTTAGAGCATTTTCTGAATCCCCTGAAACTCCTGATGCCTTTCTTCTATATTCTTCACTGAGAATTAGACCGACCACATCATCAAATTTCAGTTTTATTGACTCTGAAGAATTGCTCACAACAATCACCAAATCATCCCAACTGTCTGGCAAACTGGACAAGATTAATAACGCCCTGACCTCATCTTAAAAAACAATGCCAACAGATTCTAACTGGCTCGTTGTTCACTCCCCAAGTGCAGGGTTGTGATGTAGTAATAACTCGGTAAGACCGAGGTCGAATCCCAAGGGACTGAAACTTGTACGTAATCTAAAATTAACTAGAACTAGAACTAGAATGAGATGAAATCTGAATTATCAATTGAGGAATAATTGTAAACTATTAATCTAAAACTTATAGGAGAAATCAGATGTAAGGAAACTAGGGATTCAGAGGATCCACTTGTAGAGATAGGGAGGTCTTATGCCTGTTTTATACAAATTAACTGAACTGTCATTGATCGAGTTCTAAAGAGATGAAAGGTATATGAATTAGAATGGATCCCATCACCAAACCATGCCCAAGAGACTATGGCAAACAACAGAATTAAACTAATTACCAACCAATTAACATGTTATGAAAGTTAGGAAGGGTACTGACATCCGACCATGCCCAGGAGACTATGGTGAACAACAGGGCTTCCTGACGTCATAAAAATGGAAAGAAAAAGGACATGCTCAAAGCCATTGCAGACCCATTGTAATTTCAGTCACAACAGACCATTAAGAACTAAAAACATTCCCATAATAATCAACTAAAACCAACGTCAATTCATGAATTAAAATTAAATTGAAAACATGAAATAAAATCTCCCATCTTACTACAAGCTTCGCCCCTTAGCCCTAGCTAAGGGGTTTAGCCATTCATAGACATGATTTGGCCAAAATCCCTTAGAAAAAAAAGAAAAACATAAAGGAAAAGAAGGATTTAAGAAAAGAAGGAAACTGCTGAAGCCGTCTCTCTCTCTCTCTCTCTCTCTCTCTCTCTCTCTTCACGTCCAAGCTCTCCCGTCCTGGTCTGTATCTCCCTCTCTCTCTCCCTTCCTTCTCCTTTATAGCCAGCAAGGAAGTCGGTGCTGGAGTCGGCAGAAGGGCCACTACGTATAGTAGATTGTCGGTGGAGTTTCGCAACTCCCACTTATGCAGCTAACTCATCTTACGCATCTGTCCTTGTTGGTGGGCCCTTGATTGAGGTCAGGAAGTAAATCCATTCCATTCATCTTGTTTATCTTGAAATTTTGGCCGGTTCTGGATAGTTTTGGACGTCTTTTGACGCGGCCACTTAATCTTCCATTCCGCCATCAATCCTACGTTTGACGTATTGGATTTAGATCCTCACGATATTCTGAAATAATGCCACCTAGGCAGTGGTAACATGGACCATTTTGGTCTAATGGACGGTCCAGATTGTTCATATGTACAATGTATGGGACCCAAAACATGAATCAGCGTCCTCTGTTGTGAAACAGAGGCCGCACCTACGCTCGCTGTGATGGTCGGTGGGCCCCAGGAAGACGTTTCATGGAGAATCCATGCCATCCATTGAAATCACATCGAAAAACCAGTAAGGAATGGCTGGTTTTATATTGAGTTTGGTGTGACCCACAGAATAGCTTGCTCCGCCGTCCGTCCTGAGTTTGAACGGTGGAAATCGCTTGATCGAGTGTATAGAAAAAAAACTTCCACCTTGGCGAGGGTTATGCCTCCCATCTAGACATAATGGACGGTTCTGATCGTTCGTTGGACCATGATTGGGGCCCACTAAGAAAAAAATGGACGGATAGCGTAAACGCTGTCCGTTCTTTTGCCGTAGAAAGAGGAAGACGGGTCAGCGTTGTTGACCCATTTTTAGTTTTTTCCGTGCACGGCTAGTGTGCACGCACAGCCCCATGTGGGGTTCACTTTGATGTTTGTTAGAAATCCGCTCCGCCCATCTATTCCATCATATTATTTTATGCGTTGAGTCCAAAATAGAGGCAAATCCAGGGATCAGGTGGGCCCCAATTCAAGATTTTATGGGCTGATATGTCCATTGGGCCACTTCCACAAAGCTCCAGAGGCTGAAATTCGACGTGTACGGTTAATTTATGGTCCTCAGGCCATGTATGAAGTTTCGTGTTAATCTGATGGCGGAAACCTTGTGATCTTGCATTCTACACCAATTTCGGGCCATTTGAAGGTGAACGACTAGAATTTCTTGGTTCCCTGGAGTGCATATATGTCGATCTTAGTCCCTGGAGTCCATCCCTTGCCTTAGTGATTATCAGAACGTTAAATCCAAGCTTTTAGCATCCTTTTTCAGCTCAAGCTTCTAAATTTAACCTGCAACATAAACACGATTAAATCAGCCGTTAAACACTCTTATGCTCGTAAATCCAGACAATATCTGGGGTCTAATATGCAATATTTGTCCCTCAACACAACTCCCAACCAGCATCTTGCTAGTCCCGAGCAAAGTATGCGAAAAATAAGTTGAGAATTAAATGACAATGTCTGTAACTCGAGTGATTTTTGAAAAACTATCCAGATCCTAGAATTCTAAGATTTATGACTGTTAGGCATTACTTTCTCATGGACTCAAGCGTATGGTAAATTCCATAGTCAAGTACAAAATATTAATTCAAAAATTAGAGAAAAAAAATCTAAACATTGAGTTCCATGGGTGTGTAGTGTAATCTCAACTTATCTACATTAAGATTCAATTCGTCATTCCATGATATCATTGGTAACCAGTAGCGCGTTCAGGACACCCAAAATTTGTCTTACAAATCATCTTTTAATTTTTCGGTCTCTCTCTTTTTTTTCTTTTTTTTTATTAAAAGAATGTCAAGAGGGAAATCAAGTCCTTACTTATAGGGAGCAAACCTATGGCAAAGACCAATTACCTAGCAATTTTTGAATGTTTAACCCTGGGGAATCAAACCTTCACCTGTAGGGAGTAAACCTACAGTGAAGACCATTCGTCCAGCTCTGGTGTAACATCCCGAAAATCGGGGGGTTGAGTAAAAACTCCACTCCCGAGTTCCAAAATGTTATTTATGCAACATAGATATGTATGATTGAATGTTGTCTGTGATAATGTATTAAACATGAGTGAGATTAAGCCAGAACAGCATATCATACTCCAGAGACTATTAAATTTGCAAGCGAAAGACTGTGATAGTAGGTATAACATATGTAAACTGTTGTATGTCTCCAGAGTGTGAACATATTACCAGGTTATATACATACATGTATGCTCCAAAAGTGAACAAAAAGGAATATACATGAGTGCTCTAAAAATATAAAATGACAAGTGTCAAGGTATCTAATCAACCTCCCTGTAATCCCGTCAATCAGATCACGCATAAAGGAGGAATCCTCCTCCTCATCATCAAGTCCAGCTCCGCCTCGCAGGCTGCGCCATCATCTGCAATCACAATAGGGACTGGTGGGTGTCCGGAAACACCATCCCGTAACATGAGAGTGAGTGATCAACTCAGTGGGATAAGAGAGCAGAGATTAGCATGTTATCAAATCAATCATGCGATAATAGTAAAGCAGTAAATCAAACAATCCTAATACTATTGTTAATGCAATATGACATGACGTGATGTATGCCCTCACCGACGATCTCCCTCATACGGCACCATCTTCGTCCGCGGCATGCAATCGACCCTCAAGTGCTCCACATCTTCCAGGCACATGCAATGGCATGGTGATATGATTTCCAAGTTGTTATTAGTCCATTCAAACAGCAGGATTGGGAAACTAAGGTACTCCCCTTGTATCAATCCCAACACAGATCCTGTCTAGGGTCGTCACTCCTAGAAATCTCATACGATGTATATTTTGTAGGTCGCTGCAAGGGCTGCCAGGGCTGTTGCACGCACTCGTTGCTTCACTCTCCCATCACCTTATCAATACAGGCCTACTGTACTCTACTGTTATGGAAGGGTCGTCACCTCCCGTAGACTCAGAATACGCTTGCGGTCACTACAAAGGGCTGCCAGGGCTGTTGCTCGCACTCGTTGCACCGCTCTCCCATCACCTTATCAATGTAGGCCGACAGCAAGAATATAGTGTCCCATACCACCATAATCTGCTCACGAGACAGGTGCTCACTGGTCACTACGGGGAGGTTTGTGGCCCCAGCGTAGGCCGACAGCTCGACCACGGTGTCCCATACCACTATGCCCGGCTCATGAGTCTTTATGGATCAAGGTACCATGGTTAACAGGGTTTACAATGGTAAGTTCAGTACCCTAGGTTCAAGCAGTTATGACTCATGCAGGGTGAACATACAACGGCCAGTCGGATTACTTGACGGGCTCGACTAGCACGAGCGCATCGCAAGTCGAACGACATGAAGTGCGTAAAACACTTCGCATGGCCTAACCACTGCCGCTAACTCCAACATGACTCGCGTTCATCGACGCATCTTCCGTGGCCAAGATAAGCTAACCATGAATTCGCTCGGTTACCGACTGCCTGGACTACGTATAGTTCCAAACACATATGAATCCACGTCAGCGATCATGTGAGAGTATTGGAAATGAAACACAACCATGTGAGCATGTTAACACATGTTATATCGTACAACTTAAGTAAATCATCTAACACATGCCTTTCGTACATATAATGAACTTATGCATATCGCCAACATATAGGAAATCATTTCCATCAGCATATTAATTGAGAATTCAATCTCAAACTAAATCATAATGAAATCATCAAGCACATGTTATAACATACAGCTTAAGCGAATCGTCAAGCACATGCATTTCATTCATATCATGAAATCATGCATATGGATAACATGTAGGAAACCATTTACACCAGCATATTAATTGAGAAATTAATCTCAAACTAATTCATAACACCATTTAATTCAATACATACTAATACAAGCATTTATACAAACACTTACACTACACACTTAAGTCTACATATAGTATGTCGACCCGAAGTGCACATTTAGGCGAATCTCTTCGCCAAACTAATTATGCACGTATTCCTAATATTCTAATGCGACAATAAACCATGTCAATCACATCAGCAAAATATGAGTAAAAACAGTACTTCCTACAAATGACTAAAATGCCCTAAATCTCATATTCTTCGTTGGTTTACGAAACAGGAAACGGACAGCATGTTGTACATGTCAAACGGCGTTGCCATCAAGAATCTACTATTAAACGACATTGAAAGCTTTGGAAACAGTCAATCAAAGTGTCTAAAATCCGCACCTTTTCCCTTTTTGGAGTGTGAGTTCGAACGGAGCGTATACGCTTCGTCTACAGCGATTAGAGAACCTAATACATAAGTTCTATTAGCTACTTCGCTAGAAAATGAAAGGAACCTCAAATCAGCAACTTCTAGGGTATTTTCTTACCTGAGAACGCGGATGAGTCGCCGGGAAAGTGATCGGAGTGCGTTGCCTAAGCACGTACAGCACGTGGCACAAGCAGTAGGGAATTCTCTCCCACCTTCTCTCACAAACTCTCACCTTTTCTCTCTTCCAATCTAGGAATTTTTTGCAAATTCGGATGGGAGAGAGGAGTGAGGGTTTCAACCCTTTTTATAGGCTTAAAAATGTCGAAAACAGGCTCCGGTACAAAGTTTACTTAGTGCATATCCAATTCGGGGCTGTTTCGGTCCAAAAGGACATTTCTGGTGGTCCCCTGGCCGAACGCGATCGGACTTAAGCTCATGCATACTGGATCTAGCATACATCAAGTTTTCAGTCCGGCAGGGTTCGCAGATCGTACGTGGCGGACCAGTTTCAGTTCAGCGGTCACCGCACGTAGATCAGGGCTGAAAGTCTCATGATAAAAAATAGAAATTTCTCCTGATCCAAGGGTGTAATCTGGATGAATTCTGACGGTCAGAACGCTTAATACTGACGCGTCAAGTCGTGTGCCAGATTTGAATTTGAAATTCCAATTCTGTCCCTATTCGCACTCTCTTCGGTCCGGGCTTAATGAAATGGCCTGTGATTATCGGTTTGACTTGATTTTTGAAATGAGTGTCAAGTCCAGCTAGGCGGTTCTAACGGTCTAAGATAGGAGGTATCGGACTTTTGACGAGCGGTCTAAATCCAATATAAAATTTCAAAGCGGTCCAGAGAACAAACCAGTTTAGAGTTTGATCCCAGGTTATAGAGTATTATAGAGTCATTGGTTCTACTCGATTTGGGTCTTATAGAACGTATTTAAAGTGATCAGAAACTGTTTCCCAGCCACTCCAGCGTCGCGCTAGCTAACTTGTGCTTAGTTTCTAAAGGAATTAATCCTAAGTGATTTCTTTGGCTATGGAATTGGGTTCTAAGCGATTTCTCAGGTGTTTTAGTCAACCCATTGCCTAAGGACGTCTAATCCCAGATTGGCCAAAATCCGCGGTGTTACATCTGGGGATTTTCTTTTTCTATTGATCATGATTGGTAACTTTTTCAGGCTGGTTCCTTTCGTGCTTAGTGATTACCAAGTTAATCCTTCGATATGGAACTGAAATCTTAAAGTGAAAGCGAGATATGACATGTGAAATCATAGCTCTATCAATGTTTACAACTTCTAATTCTGAATTAAAACTTCAATCTTAACTGTGAAATCTCACAGATGCGGAATCCAAGAGTCATAAATTACTAATATTATGTATCTTATGATTCTAAATCAAGGATGTTCGTCAAAATCACTTTGAATTCACAAGAAGTTCTCAGAAAAATTTAAAAATTTTCACAAATTTTTGCTCAAGACCAAGAAAACACTGATTAGGTAACCTAATCCTCCACCCCCAACTTAAAATCTACATTGTCCTCAATGTAAAAGATATAAGAATACAATGCACATGGGACAACGAAAGTAAAGGAAAAGTGATGGAAAGATAGTACCTGGATAACGAATCGAGAGAGATTTTTCAAGAGATCGCTGAGAGAGAGCAGGTTAGTACGAGAGAGAAAGTAAAATAAAATAACAAAAATGAAATCCTACCTATACCACTTTCGCAGGTGCTCTCGATTGCATTTAGTGTATGCAACAAGCCTTTAAACCCCTAGGTTACCCCTAGTGGACGAGTTGTAGTCTCGTGAGGGTTTGCAGTAATGTTACCCATAAATATTGAATCGATCATACCGCAAGGTTCCCCTTCCGGCCAATATCTTGATAAGTTTCTCAGTAAGTTCTTCAACAAGATCATCCAAAAATCCTTTTTGCAATAGGCTTGGGCGCCCTGGAGTATGACTTTCCAGAGAGACTTATGTACCTCATAAGAAATCTTCCATTGAATTGCTTGAGGTATCCATAATATATACGATTCACCTGTGATAGCAGAAGTTTCAACGTTAGTATCACATGATGAATTAAAGACTACAAATAAATAAAGTTTAGAGAACTTCTTAAGAAGTGATGTAGTCTCAACACATTCCGAAGCTCCAAACTTCGGTTCAATTTTCAACTCTTCTTTCTTTACTAGTAGACGTTTAGGATCAGGGGAAGAGAAGGTTTCAGAATAAGGGTTCTCTCGGTCAGTGATGACTACTGAGATGTTGTCTCGCAGGGCATCCGCTTTGTATCTTAACACGGGATCGTTTGAAACTACAAAGTGTGCCAAGCAATCCCAAGAGTTAGGAAGTTCAGCTGAATGTGACTTATTGTGGCTTGTGATGATCTGTGCAAAGAATCCATTGTCCTTGAAAGAAAATAGAGGTATGTTTTTTTGCTCTTGCCCTGCACAAACAAATTGAGGGTCAATCGATGAAGTATTGATTGGCGAACTCTGTTCATTGATACTACTCAGAAGATGAATTAAATCGTCAAAACTTGACAGTTCAGATGGTGGCCTCAACTGGGTGGTTTCAAATTTCAGAGTTGTATCAGGTGGCTCGTTCGTCTCTTAAATCACATCAACATTCAATTTAAAGGAGTGGTCTAAATATATTTTACAAGAGTTAGAAGGGTCGGTCATGAGGGGCTCATCCTCCACCTTTAAATCAGACATGTCAGGTGATGGGAGTGGCTCATTATGACCGACCACTTCATGTACGTCTTGATTATTGATATGGACTAAACTTGAGAGGGATTCTGGAGAAACTGTGGCTGCACATTCAGGATCATCACCCGAATAAGCATCATCATCCAGTTTCGTGCAGTGCACAGTTGGAATGAGATCACCTTCCTCACATTCTATTCTTAAATTCAGTTGAGGTTCGACTAAACTAACCTCCTCATCATTGAAATAATGTGTGTCATGTAAGGAAAGTGTGTCATCATCAATGTATTTAAAAGACACCCATGTATCTTCACCATTCTTTCAAACAGTCACTGAGATTGACTCATCGAGAAATTGAACCACGTGCCCATTAACGGAATCCAACTCCTCATTTCAAATTCTAAATTCTTTCAAAAGTGAATGCGGATCACTTTCCTCGTATTGTGCTTCTAGATTTGGATGAGGCTGGGATAACCTAGCCTCTTCCTTCTCCATAAGGTGTGACTGAATTATTGGAATTGAGGATTTGAGCAGTTCACATAATTGTATGACAAGTTGATTAAACTGCTCTTGTGCTTTCATGAGTTTCTGAAGTGAATCCTCTTGGATTGTTTCTGGTTGGGTTTCAAAAGTAGAGGACCCAAGAGAATTATCACTTTGATATATAGCTGGTTCAGCTTCCCGACATTGATGTTTCCACTGGTTATAGTCATACGGATTATAGGTGGGAGAATCTGATAGTTGGTAATACTTATTATCACTCATAATATAATCACGTATTGTTTTCTTTTTATCGAATGAGTGATAATAATTCTCACAACCATAGTTATGTTAACCCCAACACTCACGTACTGTTTTGTTAATCCGTGGGTGTAATTATTCTCCTGCACATAATCACGTAAGGACTTCTTAGCCGGTGGATTTTTATATTCTGATCGGTTCTCAATGATAGTTTCAGAAAAGTTTTGAGACATAAGTTGATTTATCTCATCATCATCCCAAAGTAAGTTATTCTTCTCAGCATACTGACGTTGCCACTCATACATATACATAATGAAACCCTTAATCTGAATTTAATCCTAAGAAAAATAGAAGAAAAAAAAAATCCTACAGCAAAGTGGAAAGTAAGAGGAGGAGAAGTTAGAAAGATGTTACCATACTAGAGATTCCTATATTAAGATCCTACAAAATAAGACAAAACAAGTTAGTTTCTAAAAAGAGAAAGTCTATGATTAGAAAATCTCTAAAAATAAAACCTTAATTCTAAAAATAGAAAAAATAAAGAAATTAGAAAGATATCACCAAATTAGAAGTTTCTATCTTAGAATCCTACAAAACAGGAAAGACGAGTTAGTTCTAAAAAAAATCAGGAAAATCTAAACCTAAAACTGAAGTTAATAAAAATCTTAATCTTTAACTAATCCTAAAACTAATTAATTTCAGAAAAACATAGCCGTCAGTCCCCGGCAACGGTGCCAAAAACTTGTTCACTCCCCAAGTGCAGGGTTGTGATGTAGTAATAACTCGGTAAGACCGAGGTCGAATCCCAAGGGACTGAAACTTGTACGTAATCTAAAATTAACTAGAACTAGAACTAGAATGAGATGAAATCTGAATTATAAATTGATGAATAATTGTAAACTATTAATCTAAAACTTATAGGATAAATCAGAGGTAAGGAAACTAGGGATTCAGAGGATCCACTTGTAGAGATAGGGAGGTCTTATGCCTGTTTTATACAAATTAACTGAACTGTCATTGATCGAGTTCTAAAGAGATGAAAGGTATATGAATTAGAATGGATTCCTGTAAGACCCGTATCCTAATTCGCACCGTTCCGTTGATTTTCGCGACCCTTCTCGTCAAATTCTGGCAATCCGCGACTTATGGTTGACGTTGCGCACGACCGTAAGTCGTATCCTATTCATTTGAGCCGGCTTAATCCGAGACTTGTATCATTGCGACCGCACCGTCGCCGCGGTTCCAACGCCGCAACTCACGCACCGATCCGATACCCAGACGATGAGATATGGACCCACGTTCAGTTCGAGCAAAAACACCGCGCGTTGCAAATCCCAAGGAATCTCTACAATATGTCCCATCAATCACATCAATCAATCCCATCAATCACCTCTCATGTCAAGTACAAGCACCCATACTTCCTTTCTCCACAAGTCAAGAAACCACCCAAGTCAACTAACACATCACCTCACCCATCACTCACATCCATCAACCATCACCTCACATCACTCCATCTCTCATTAATCACACCTCTCTCTCTCATTTCTCAACACTCCAACTCCAAGCAAGAGAGAGCTCACGTCCAAGCTCTCTTCCATGAGAAAGAAGAGATTTTAGTGGCCCACTTCTCATCTCCAAATCCCATCATCCTAGCCATCCATTTTCCATCTCCACCATCAAAGTGAAGCTCTAGGTGACCGGCTATCCAACGGACCAAGAAGATCAAGAGGTGGGTGCTTTGGTAGAGTAGTTTTCATGTTTTTAAGGTGGGCCAAGTGAGGCCAACCGATCAATGGTTTGGATCTCACTTGGGACCCTAAAGATGTGGCCAATGGCACATCTTGATCATCAAGATCATTCCATGATGGGGCCATTCTCCATGGACCCCATCATGATGTTTACTTTCCTTATATTGAGGAGGTCATCTAGACCGTCCATTTCTAGTGAAGTAGGATCTCCACCGTTCATCTTTTGTTGATAGTCCATATGCAAAAGGACCTTTGATGTATGATTGGATGATTGAGACGGAGGGCCCATAGTGTCGGGGTCCCTCCATCACGCGTGTCCCACTCTCCTTCTATCTCTTTCTCCTTCTCCTTTTCATTATTTTTTTTGTGTGTTGATGTGGCCGTGTGGCCCACGTGAATAGGCCCCACCATGAAGTACTTTACCCAAGCCGCCTAAGGGTGGGGCCCACTCCATATGTGTTGTACCCTCTCCATCCATCAATTGGTGACCCACATAAGTGGGACCCACCTCAATGTTAATGCACACCCAACCGTCCAGCGTCCCCTGGATGCTGGACGTCAAAAAAAAAAAAAAACACATGAGCTCCCTTCAAAGCCTTTGGAATGGACCGCTTGTACGGGACCCACCGTGATTCACGCATCTAATCCGAGCCGTCCATCCCCTTCCCCGTCTCATTTTAGGCGTTGAGCCGAAAAATGCGGTTGATCGAGGTATCTAGTGGGCCATAGTGTTGGAAACAATATCTGTACCGTTGAAATCTACCCAGATTTTTATTACCCGCTGAAAAATGTTCGATATTGGTCTTGATAGGTCTGTTTTAGCCTTGGGAATGCGATGGACGGAGTGGATTTACTCGGGGGGGCTCGCACACCTGAAAATCCTCAGGGAATCAGGTTTCAAAAAAAAAAGAAAAAAGAAAGGAAGGAGGCGTCTGCTGCTGCAGACGGTGCAGGCAGCGCCTGCGGCTGCTGGCGGGCGGACGCCAGGCCGTCCACGGCTCCACGAGCGGGCCCCACCATGACGTATATCTTGTATTCACACCGTTCATCAGGTGGCCCACCCACTGACGTGGCTTCCCTCCAAATTTCAGGTCCATCCAAGATTCAGGCGGCCCACACCACAAGAAACAGTGGTGATTAAAATCTACCATTGAAATCCTTTTGGGGTCCACAGAAGTTTTTGATCAAACCGAAACTTACGTTTTCTCTGCACCCCGGGTCCCTGTGACCTTTACCAACGGTTTGGATGGCATGCAATTTAATGGTGGGCCACACACATGGATCCCACCCTTGATGCATATGTTTTACACCACCGTCCACAAGCATGGACGGTGGAGCCCTGTGAACGGTGGAGCCCACCCTGCTGCATGAGTTTCCTTCGCACCGTCCAGTGGACGGTGTGAATGCCCACTGTGATGTATGTGTCTGATTCACACATCCAGGTGTGGATGGTGAGGCCCACCATGGTGCCTAAGTTGCATCCTAACCGTCCATCCATTTTATCAACTAAAATGAGGTAGATCCATGGTTCAAAAGGGCCCATTTTTGGCATGTATATAGGGCCCATGTTGATCCATTTATGACCATTCATTCAGGCCCACCTTGGTGCACATCTAAGGCCATGGGAGTAACCCATTTGGCATGTGCAATGGTCATGGGATTAAGCCCATTTGGCATGTGCAATGTCCATGGGATTAAGCCCATTTGGCATGTGCAATGGTCATGGGATTAAGCCCATTTGGCATGTGCAATGGTCATGGGATTAAGCCCATTTGGCATGTGCAATGGCCATGGGATTAAGCCCATTTGGCATGTGCAATGTCCATGGGATTAAGCCCATTTGGCATGTGTAATGCCCATGGGTTTCGGCCCATTTGGCATATGCAATACTCATGGGATCCGGCCCACTTATTTTATATAAGGCCCACGGGATTCAAGCCCATTTGATACATATTAAAGTCCATGAGATTAAACCATTTGATGTGTATGGGCACGAATGGAGTGACCTAGTTGATATATTTAAAGCTCATGTGTATAGGCCCATCTGATTTATTTAAAGGCTCAAGTTGTGAGGCCACTTTGATGTATTTCAAGGCCCATGGATCATGGACCATTGCAATGTACATAAGGCTCATTGGTGAGGCTCATCAATGTAACCCATTTGGTGAATGTGAGGCCTATGTAATACGACCCATTTGATATACCTAAGGCCCAGGGATCGAGGCCTAACGAATGTCCTTAGGGTTCATTGCAATGTACATTTCTCACGGTTCGTGAAAAGATATTTATGGCAGGCCGTGCTTGGGAAACAATGTTGGTTTGACGTCCACATTGTATGTACGATGTTGGTTAAATGTCCGCATTGTAACTCTCTTTAGGGCCCATTGATAGGTCCATACCTGTTACTATTCATTGCCTAATAACATGTTTAGAATAAACTCATGACTCATGCCTATACGCATCATATGTATGCTTGATATGAGTAAGGATTGATCATAACATACGCCATTGGGCAGACCATTTACGGGACTCGTTATGTGACTGGGTGCCTTACATGATCGCGCAGTACGCGCTGGACTTCTGCATGATTTGACGTGTGATTCATGCATCTCGCATACGTGTGACTTGATCACTGCACGCCCTAGCAACATCAGGGCCGTGGCTCCACAGGTACATCGTGGATAGCCGTATTGGATACCAAAAATACTTATTCTAGCACTGTGGGTACTTAGGATGTCCTTGGGTGAGAGTCCCTGAACCTTTTTGGTACCAGGAGATGCTCCAACGTCTAGACCGAGTGGATATACGAGCGCCCGAGTGCCGAATACCAGTAGGCCGCGTCTCCCACTGTGTCGTGGTTGGTTAGAAGGGGGTGTGGCCTTATCCGCCTAAGTGAGAGGGCTATAAGCTAGGCTGAGTTTGACTAGCTCGCAAATGAGTCCGCTATCGACGAGCCGGGTAGGTATTGACATACTACTGGTCAGGCGGATAGTGAGGTCTTATCCGCTTGCTTGACTGTGCAGCGAGGGAGGTGGCAGTCTCTGCATGTGTATTGGACCCCGGTGATATCCAGAGAGGAACTGTACTGATATACGCATTTGAGGAGTACCGACTTGCTTGGATTGCATTTCGCATATGACATTTGGCTATGTAGGCCTTGCATTGCATCGGTGTGGCCGATGGCATTCATATCTCGCGTCATGCCTTGCATTACACAGCCTTGGTATATTCATGGACTTACCGCATACTTCCGCATTGTTCTGATACTGTACACTTGGCGTTTGCCTTACGCACACACTTACACCACCCTCTAAGCTTTTGTAAGCTTATGCACGATAGTTGCGTGCAGGTAGCATTGGACGACAGCAGCGCTGAGACAGGAGTGCACATCAGGACCTTTTGGAGTTTTTTTTTTATCACCTTGTATTTCCCTTTCTGCATTGTACTTAAAATTGTTGTTATAGTGGATATGTGGTGATGTTGTTTTGTGACTTGGTTATGTCTGTGGTTATGCTCCTTTACAAAAAAAATTTCATTTTGAAAATCCTCCTTGTAGGATCCCAGGATCGGAATCTGGCATTAGATTATCAGAAGCCGAGAATGGGGCACTACGGAGGCTGTCGACGCCGGATTCGGCAATCGGGATTCATGTGAATCCGATTTTCGGGTTTGGGGCGTGACAGAAGTTGGTATCAGAGCATAACTTGGGAATACCTGAGTAATACATCACATATCTACTATAAATAGGTTCCGAGTCTGAATGGTTTAACGATTTTTCGACGTAACGCTTAATGTATGTGCCTTCGAGGATTCTCAAGACTGATAGGCCATTGTTCCTTCCTGTAGGAGACATTATGGCTAGAAGAACGACCCGAGCGAATCCCGCTCCACCACCCGCAGCTCCTGCTTTACCACCCGCTACTCCTACTCCACCACCGGATAGTCCTGCCTTTGAGCCTGAGGATGCCACTCATTTTTCTGAGACAGGTGCGGATCCGACTGTACCTGTGAGTGCTACTCAGCTGTAGCAGATGTTGCAGGCGATGACCGCCATTCTTCAGGGGCAGAGCAGGCATCCCACAGTGTCACCGGCCGAGGCTGAGCAGGAGCGTGCGAGCGCTCTTCTCAAGGATTTCCGACGGCACGATCCCCCACGTTTTCGGGGTGAGCCGGACCCTACTGCTGCAGAGTTATGGTGCTCCGAGGTGGAGAAGATATTCGACACCATGAGATGTACTACTCAGCAGCGAGTTCCATTGGCTGTATTCCTTCTGCAGGGCGAGGCTCAGTATTGGTGGGCATCTGTGGCCCGATCAGTAGCCACCGATTTTGAGTGGACCTGGGAGGACTTTATAGACCGGTTTGACCGGAAGTTCTTCCCCGAGCATGTGCGAAAGCAGCGCACACTTGAGTTTGAGACGTTGGTCCAGGGGGACATGTCTGTGTCCCAGTATGAGGCTCGGTTCGTCGCACTATCCAAATTCGCGACGTATCTTGTTGATGATGAGGGGCGGAAGGCCCGCCGTTTTGAGAACGGCTTGCGTCCTGCCCTCCGGAGCCGTGTGATCGGACACATGCTTCCGACATTTGAGGAGATAGTAGAGCGAGCCTTGATATACGAGACAGATTGGGCCAGTGTGCAGAGAGCCCGCGATCAGAAGGGAGATCAGAAGAGGAAGGCACCCTCTAGTAGCTCCCATCAGCAGCATCGTTCGCAGCAGAGGCGCACTACCCGCCCAGCATTCCGAGCACCAGCAGTACCCCCAGCATCATCTTCCGGATCATTTACAGGTACTTGCTTTGGGTGCGGTCGTACAGGGCATCGTAGGCACGAGTGTCCCCATCCGCAGCAGCAACAACAGCCGAGAGCACCGCATCCACCTCCACGACAGCCACCACAGCAGCAGCGACCGCAGCACCAGCCTCCTGTACCTCCTCCACAGCAGCTGAGGCAGCAGACTAGGCCCCCACAGCGACCACAGCAGCAGCAGAGACCTCAGAGGGGACCTGCACTTCCTCAGCAGGCTCAGGGCAGATTTTATGCCGCCCAGCAGGACCCTCAGTCATCAGGAGGGGTCGTCGAGGGTACTCTTCCTGTCTCTGCATGCATTGCACGTGTACTATTTGATTCTGGTGCATCGCATTCATTTGTCGCCGATAATTTCTGCCGATCGACCGGTTTGCCGTTGGAGTCTGCCCGTGAGGATTTGGTAGTATCGACGCCATTAGGGAAGACCGCAGTGTTGGGCCGATTTTACGCGTTTTGCCCTATTTTGATTGGGGATATCTTCTTGCCTGTCGACCTATTTATTTTGCCGATGTCCGGTTTTGATGTTATCCTGGGCATGGACTGGCTTGCCGAGTACTACGCCATATTAGACTGCTCTGCGAGGACAGTCACGTTCTGCATACCCGGCGTGCCAGAGTTTCAGTTTGTTGCCGAGCCCAGAGGAGGGCAGCTTTCTTGCTTGTTATCGTGTGCCGTTGAGGAGCCAGCTGCTTTGAGTATCGACCAGCTGCCGGTTGTCTGTGGTTTTCCTGATGTGTTTCAGGAGATTCCGGGATTACCACCTCATCGGCATACCGAGTTTCAGATTGATCTTGTGCCTGGTACTGCGCCTATTTCGAAGGCCCCGTATCGTATGGCACCATTGGAGTTACGGGAACTGCAGAAGCAGTTGGACGAGTTGCGCGAGCTAGGCTTTATTCGTCCTAGCAGTTCACCGTGGGGAGCGCCGGTACTCTTCGTAAAGAAGAAGGATGGCTCGTTGAGGCTTTACGTAGACTACCGCGAGCTCAACAAGGTCACGATCAAGAACAAGTACCCGCTTCCGAGGATCGATGACTTATTTGATCAGCTGCAGGAGGCGCAATTCTTTTCAAAGATAGACTTGCGGTCCGGTTATCATCAGGTTCGGGTTCGAGATGAGGATATCCCGAAGACAGCCTTTAGGACGCGATACGGTCATTTTGAGTTCCAGGTCATGTCCTTCGGACTGACCAATGCGCCCGCAGTATTCATGCAGTTAATGAACAAGGTCTTCCGTCCGTATCTTGATCAGTTTGTCGTGGTGTTTATTGACGACATCCTGATATATTCAAGGACTCGTGAGGAGCTTGAGCGGCATCTTGAGATTACATTGCAGACCCTCAGTGCACACCAGCTTTACGCGAAGCTGGAAAAGTGTGAGTTCTGGCAGGAGGAGGTGAAGTTCCTCGGCCATGTAGTGACAAGGCAGGGTGTCGCTGTAGACCCCTCGAAGATTGATGCCGTGCGTCAGTGGGATCAGCCCACGAATGCATCCGAGATCCGCAGTTTTCTTGGTTTGGCGGGCTACTACCGACGTTTTATTGAGGGATTCTCTCGCATTGCAGCCCCGTTGACCAGATTGACCCGGAAGGGTGCCGAGTTCATTTGGAGCGACGCTTGTGAGCAGGCATTTATGGAGTTGAAGGACCGCCTCACGTCCGCTCCTGTCCTCACTCTTCCCTCTGGGAGTGATGGATTTGTTGTATTTACTGATGCCTCACGAGTTGGCTTGGGTGTTGTCCTGATGCAGCACGGGAAGCCGGTAGCTTATGCGTCACGACAGCTCAAGGTCCATGAGCTGAACTACCCTACGCACAATCTAGAGCTGGCAGTGGTTGTCTTTGCACTGAAAGTGTGGAGACACTATCTTTACGGGGTGAGATTCGAGCTCTTTTCCGATCACAAGAGCTTGAAGTATTTGTTTTCTCAGTCCGAGCTGAACATGAGGCAGAGGCGTTGGATGGAACTCCTGAAGGACTACGATTTTGATCTTCAGTACCACCCGGGCAAGGCGAACGTGGTGGCAGATGCCCTCAGTCGTCAGTCGCGAGGCCTGGTGGCGCATATGATGATTCAGGAGTGGAGGATGCTCGAGGATATAGCAGAGTACGACTTTGAGTTTGGTCTGCAGTCATCTATCGTTCAGCTGTCGAGCTTATTGATTCAACCCTCTCTTGTCGCAAGGGTGATCGAGGCTCAGCAGACGGACGAGTCGTTACGAGATTACCGAGCGGAGGTAGCATCTGAGAGTCAGACGGATTGGCAGATTGGTTCTGACGGTGGACTTCGTTTCAGAGGACGATTGTGTGTCCCGGATATTCCTGATTTACGCCGAGAGCTTATGACCGAGGCACATCGATCGCGTTTCTCTATCCACCCTGGCTCGATGAAGATGTATCGCGATATGAGACGCCAGTATTTTTGGTCAGGGATGAAACGCCAGATAGCTAGTTTTGTAGCCAAGTGTGACACCTGCCAGCGTGTCAAGGCCGACCACCAGAGACCCCCTGGTCTATTGCAGCCACTGAGCGTCCCGATGTGGAAGTGGGAGCATATATCTACCGATTTTGTCTTGGGTTTGCCGAGGACTCAGCGCGGTCATGACGCCATCTGGGTTGTTGTGGACCGTCTGACGAAGTCGTCACATTTTCTTGCGATTCGTGAGACTTGGCATATAGATCGGCTCGCCAGGATGTTCATTGATGAGATCGTGAGATTGCATGGTGTTCCTGTCTCGATTGTTTCAGACCGAGATCCGAGGTTCACGTCTCAGTTTTGGAGGATCTTCCAGAGAGCGATGGGCACTGATTTGCAGCTCAGCACCGCGTATCATCCGCAGACCGATGGACAGACCGAGAGGGTCAACTAGATCCTTGAGGATATGCTTCGGGCTTGCGCGATTGACTTCGCGGGTAGTTGGGACGAGCACCTGCGATTGGCTGAGTTCGCGTACAACAACAGCTATCAGACGACCATTGGCATGGCTCCTTTTGAGGCATTATATGGCAGACCGTGCAGATCTCCGAGTTGTTGGACCGAGGTTGGAGAGCGACGTCTCCTAGGTCCCGAGCTTGTGCTGCAGACGTCAGAGGCTATCGACATCATCAGACAGAGGATGCGCACAGCTCAGAGCCGGCAGAAGAGTTTTGCTGATCGTCGGCGTCGTCCCTTGGAGTTTGTCGTCGGGGACTATGTGTATCTCAAGGTCTCACCCATGAAGGGTGTAGTTCGTTTTGGGACGAAGGGCAAGCTTGCCCCGAGATTCATAGGACCTTTCGAGATCACTGGGCGCATTGGCGCTGTGGCTTACCGGCTTGCCTTGCCATCGCAGTTGTCTGGCGTCCACAACGTCTTCCATGTCTCTATGTTGAGGAAGTGTGGGTCAGACGTCGTTTCTGTTATCGATTGGCAGCCGTTGGAGGTTCGTGAGGACGCTTCTTATATTGAGCAGCCAGTTCGTATCCTCGATCGAAAGGAGCAGGTCCTCAGAACCAAGGTCATTCCCTTAATGAAAGTGCAGTGGGGCCACCATAGTGTTGATGAGGCGTCTTGGGAGCGCGAGGCAGAGATCCGCGAGCGTTATCCCCATCTTTTCGATGATTGATTGTATGATGTATTATGATGCTTGATTATATATGATGTATGTTCCCTATTTCTTTTTTTGAGTTATGGTTAGTTGCGATGGTAATGTAAATTTCGAGGACGAAATTTTTATTAGGTGGGGAGAGCTGTAAGACCCGTATCCTAATTCGCACTGTTCCGTTGATTTCCGCGACCCTTCTCGTCAAATTCCGGCAATCCGCTACTTATGGTTGACGTTGCGCACGACCGTAAGTCGTATCCTATTCATTTGAGCCGGCTTAATCCGAGACTTGTATCATTGCGACCGCACCGTCGCCGCGGTTCCAACGCCGCAACTCACGCACCGATCCGATACCCAGACGATGAGATACGGACCCACGTTCAGTTCGAGCAAAAACACCGCGCGTTGCAAATCCCAAGGAATCTCTACAATATGTCCCATCAATCACATCAATCAATCCCATCAATCACCTCTCATGTCAAGTACAAGCACCCATACTTCCTTTCTCCACAAGTCAAGCAACCACCCAAGTCAACTAACACATCACCTCACCCATCACTCACATCCATCAACCATCACCTCACATCACTCCATCTCTCATTAATCACACCTCTCTCTCTCATTTCTCAACACTCCAACTCCAAGCAAGAGAGAGCTCACGTCCAAGCTCTCTTCCATGAGAAAGAAGAGATTTTAGTGGCCCACTTCCCATCTCCAAATCCCATCATCCTAGCCATCCATTTCCCATCTCCACCATCAAAGTGAAGCTCTAGGTGACCGGCTATCCAACGGACCAAGAAGATCAAGAGGTGGGTGCTTTGGTAGAGTAGTTTTCATGTTTTTAAGGTGGGCCAAGTGAGGCCAACCGATCAATGGTTTGGATCTCACTTGGGACCCTAAAGATGTGGCCAATGGCACATCTTGATCATCAAGATCATTCCATGATGGGGCCATTCTCCATGGACCCCATCATGATGTTTACTTTCCTTATATTGAGGAGGTCATCTAGACCGTCCATTTCTAGTGAAGTAGGATCTCCACCGTTCATCTTTTGTTGATAGTCCATATGCAAAAGGACCTTTGATGTATGATTGGATGATTGAGACGGAGGGCCCATAGTGTCGGGGTCCCTCCATCACGCGTGTCCCACTGTCCTTCTATCTCTTTCTCCTTCTCCTTTTCATTATTTTTTTTGTGTGTTGATGTGGCCGTGTGGCCCACGTGAATAGGCCCCACCATGAAGTACTTTACCCAAGCCGCCTAAGGGTGGGGCCCACTCCATATGTGTTGTACCCTCTCCATCCATCAATTGGTGACCCACATAAGTGGGACCCACCTCAATGTTAATGCACACCCAACCGTCCAGCGTCCCCTGGACGCTGGACGTCAAAAAAAAAAAAAACACATGAGCTCCCTTCAAAGCCTTTGGAATGGACCGCTTGTACGGGACCCACCGTGATTCACGCATCTAATCCGAGCCGTCCATCCCCTTCCCCGTCTCATTTTAGGCGTTGAGCCGAAAAATGAGGTTGATCGAGGTATCTAGTGGGCCATAGTGTTGGAAACAATATCTGTACCGTTGAAATCTACCCAGATTTTTATTACCCGCTGAAAAATGTTCGATATTGGTCTTGATAGGTCTGTTTTAGCCTTGGGAATGCGATGGACGGAGTGGATTTACTCGGGGGGGCTCGCACACCTGAAAATCCTCAGGGAATCAGGTTTCAAAAAAAAAAAAAAAAAGAAAGGAAGGAGGCGTCTGCTGCTGCAGACGGTGCAGGCAGCGCCTGCGGCTGCTGGCGGGCGGACGCCAGGCCGTCCACGGCTCCACGAGCGGGCCTCACCATGACGTATATCTTGTATTCACACCGTTCATCAGGTGGCCCACCCACTGACGTGGCTTCCCTCTAAATTTCAGGTCCATCCAAGATTCAGGCGGCCCACACCACAAGAAACAGTGGTGATTAAAATCTACCATTGAAATCCTTTTGGGGTCCACAGAAGTTTTTGATCAAACCGAAACTTACGTTTTCTCTGCACCCCGGGTCCCTGTGACCTTTACCAACGGTTTGGATGGCATGCAATTTAATGGTGGGCCACACACATGGATCCCACCCTTGATGCATATGTTTTACACCACCGTCCACAAGCATGGACGGTGGAGCCCTGTGAACGGTGGAGCCCACCCTGCTGCATGAGTTTCCTTCGCACCGACCAGTGGACGGTGTGAATGCCCACTGTGATGTATGTGTCTGATTCACACATCCAGGTGTGGATGGTGAGGCCCACCATGGTGCCTAAGTTGCATCCTAACCGTCCATCCATTTTATCAACTAAAATGAGGTAGATCCATGGTTCAAAAGGGCCCATTTTTGGCATGTATATAGGGCCCATGTTGATCCATTTATGACCATTCATTCAGGCCCACCTTGGTGCACATCTAAGGCCATGGGAGTAACCCATTTGGCATGTGCAATGGTCATGGGATTAAGCCCATTTGGCATGTGCAATGTCCATGGGATTAAGCCCATTTGGCATGTGCAATGGTCATGGGATTAAGCCCATTTGGCATGTGCAATGGCCATGGGATTAAGCCCATTTGGCATGTGCAATGTCCATGGGATTAAGCCCATTTGGCATGTGTAATGCCCATGGGTTTCGGCCCATTTGGCATATGCAATACTCATGGGATCCGGCCCACTTATTTTATATAAGGCCCACGGGATTCAAGCCCATTTGATACATATTAAAGTCCATGAGATTAAACCATTTGATGTGTATGGGCACGAATGGAGTGACCTAGTTGATATATTTAAAGCTCATGTGTATAGGCCCATCTGATTTATTTAAAGGCTCAAGTTGTGAGGCCACTTTGATGTATTTCAAGGCCCATGGATCATGGACCATTGCAATGTACATAAGGCTCATTGGTGAGGCCCATCAATGTAACCCATTTGGTGAATGTGAGGCCTATGTAATACAACCCATTTGATTACCTAAGGCCCAGGGATCGAGGCCTAACGAATGTCCTTAGGGTTCATTGCAATGTACATTTCTCACGGTTCGTGAAAAGATATTTATGGCAGGCCGTGCCTGGGAAACAATGTTGGTTTGACGTCCACATTGTATGTACGATGTTGGTTAAATGTCCGCATTGTAACTCTCTTTAGGGCCCATTGATAGGTCCATACCTGTTACTATTCATTGCCTAATAACATGTTTAGAATAAACTCATGACTCATGCCTATACGCATCATATGTATGCTTGATATGAGTAAGGATTGATCATAACATATGCCATTGGGCAGACCATTTACGGGACTCGTTATGTGACTGGGTGCCCTACATGATCGCGCAGTACGTGCTGGACTTCTGCATGATTTGACGTGTGATTCATGCATCTCGCATACGTGTGACTTGATCACTGCACGCCCTAGCAACATCAGGGCCGTGGCTCCACAGGTACATCGTGGATAGCCGTATTGGATACCGAAAATACTTATTCTAGCACTGTGGGCACTTAGGATGTCCTTGGATGAGAGTCCCAGAACCTTTTTGGTACCAGGAGATGCTCCAACGTCTAGACCGAGTGGATATACGAGCGCCCGAGTGTCGAATACCAGTAGGCCGCGTCTCCCACTGTGTCGTGGTCGGTTGGAAGGGGGTGTGGCCTTATCCGCCTGAGTGAGAGGGCTATAAGCTAGGCTGAGTTTGACTAGCTCGCAAATGAGTCCGCTATCGACGAGCCGGGTAGGTATTGGCATACTACTGGTCAGGCGGATAGTGAGGTCTTATCCGCTTGCTTGACTGTGCAGCTAGGGAGGTGGCAGTCTCTGCATGTGTATTGGACCCCGGTGATATCCAGAGAGGAACTGTACTGATATACGCATTTGAGGAGTACCGACTTGCTTGGATTGCATTTCGCATATGACATTTGGCTATATAGGCCTTGCATTGCATCGGTGTGGCCGATGGCATTCATATCTCGCGTCATGCCTTGCATTACACAGCCTTGGTATATTCATGGACTTACCGCATACTTCCGCATTGTTCTGATACTGTACACTTGGCGTTTGCCTTACGCACACACTTACACCACCCTCTAAGCTTTTGTAAGCTTATGCACGATAGTTGCGTGCAGGTAGCATTGGACGACAGCAGCGCTGAGACAGGAGTGCACATCAGGACCTTTTGGAGTTTTTTTTTTATCACCTTGTATTTCCCTTTCTGCATTGTACTTAAAATTGTTGTTATAGTGGATATGTGGTGATGTTGTTTTGTGACTTGGTTATGTCTGTGGTTATGCTCCTTTACAAAAAAAATTTCATTCTGAAAATCCTCCTTGTAGGATCCCAGGATCGGAATCTGGTATTAGATTATCAGAAGCCGAGAATGGGGCACTACGGAGGCTGTCGACACCGGATTCGGCAATCGGGATTCATGTGAATCCGATTTTCGGGTTTGGGGCGTGACAATCCCATCACCAAACCATGCCCAAGAGACTATGGCAAACAACAGAATTAAACTAATTACCAACCAATCAACATGTTATGAAAGTTAGGAAGGGTACCGACATCCGACCATGCCCAGGAGACTATGGTGAACAACAGGGCTTCCTGACGTCATAAACATGGAAAGAAAAAGGACATGCTCAAAGCCATTGCAGACCCATTGTAATTTCAGTCACAACAGACCATTAAGAACTAAAAACATTCCCATAATAATCAACTAAAACCAACGTCAATTCATGAATTAAAATTAAATTAAAAACATGAAATAAAATCTCCCATCTTACTACAAGCTTCACCCCTTAGCCCTAGCTAAGGGGTTTAGCCACTCATAGACATGATTTGGCCAAAATCCCTTAGAAAAAAAAGAAAAACATAAAGGAAAAGAAGGATTTAAGAAAAGAAGGAAACTGCTGAAGCCGTCTCTCTCTCTCTCTCTCTCTCTCTCTCTCTCTCTCTCTCTCTCTTCACGTCGAAGCTCTCCCGTCCTGGTCTGTATCTCCCTCTCTCTCTCCCTTCCTTCTCCTTTTATAGCCAGCAAGGAAGCCGGTGCTGGAGTCGGTAGAAGGGCCACTATGTATAGCAGATTGTCGGTGGAGTTTCGCAACTCCCACTTACGCAGCCAACTCATCTTACGCATCTGTCCTTGTTGGTGGGCCCTTGATTGAGGTCAGGAAGGAAATCCATTCCATTCATCTTGTTTAGCTTAAAATTTTGGCCGGTTCTGAATAGTTTTGGACGTCTTTTGACGCGGCCCACTTAATCTTCCATTCCGCCGTCAATCCTACGTTTGACGTATTGGATTTAGATCCTCGCGATATTCTGAAATAATGCCACCTAGGCAGTGGTAACATGGACCATTTTGGTCTAATGGACGGTCCAGATTGTTCATATGTACAATGTATGGGACCCACAACATGAATCAGCGTCCTCTGTTGTGAAACAGAGGCCGCACCTACGCTCACTGTGATGGTTGGTGGGCCCCAGGAAGACGTTTCATGGAGAATCCATGCCATCCATTGAAATCACATCGAAAAACCAGTAAGGAATGACTGGTTTTAGATTGAGTTTGGTGTGGCCCACAGAATAGTTTGCTCCGCCGTCCGTCCTGAGTTTGAACAGTGGAAATCGCTTGATCGAGTGTATAGAAAAAAACTTCCACCTTGGCGAGGGTTATGCCTCCCATCTAGACACATTGGACGGTTCTGATCGTTCATTGGACCATGATTGGGGCCCACTAAGAAAAAAACGAATGGACAGCGTAAACGCTGTCCATTCTTTTGCCGCAGAAAGAGGAAGACGGGTCAGCGTTGCTGACCCGTTTTTTGTTTTTTCCGTGCACGGCTAGTGTGCACGCACAGCCCCATGTGGGGTTCACTTTGATGTTTGTTAGAAATCCGCTCCGCCCATCTATTCCATCATATTATTTTATGCGTTGAGTCCAAAATAGAGGCAAATCCAGGGATCAGGTGGGCCCCAATTCAAGATTTTATGGGCTGATATGTCCATTGGGCCACTTCCACAAGGCTCCAGAGGCTGAAATTCGACGTGTACGGTTAATTTATGGTCCTCAGGCCATGTATGAAGTTTCGTGTTAATCTGATGGCAGAAACCTTGTGATCTTACATTCTACACTAATTTCGGGCCATTTGAAGGTGAACGACTAGAATTTCTCGGTTCCCTGGAGTGCATATATGTCGATCTTAGTCCCTGGAGTCCGTCCCTTGCCTTAGTGATCATCAGAACGTTAAATCCAAGCTTTTAGCATCCTTTTTCAGCTCAAGCTTCTAAATTCAACCTGCAACATAAACACGATTAAATCAGCCGTTAAACACTATTATGCTCGTAAATCCAGACAATATTTGGGGTCTAATATGCAATATTTGACCCTCAACACTCGTGACTGTATTGAACTCATTCAGATGTTCAACCACGCTCCTACCATCTAACATCTTCATGTTGAATAGCTATTTCATGAGATGAACCTTGTTAGACGCTGGGGATTTTTCATACATCATACTTATAGATTCTATTAATTCTTTTATAGTTTTCACCTTGGATATATTGAAGGCGACTCTCTTAGACAAAGAGAGTCAGATCGTTCCTCAAGCCTTCCGATCCAATAAAAACCATTCATCATTTGTTATCTTTTCTAGTTTCTTCTCTTTTCCTCCTAGAGGAATATAGAGGTCCTTCTGATATAGATAATCCTTCATCTATATCTTCCAGAAGGTAAAGTTTGAACCATCAAACTTCTCAATTTTAGTCTTCCCTTCTTCCGTTATCCCTCTCAATAGAACTAAACCAATAGCTCTGAAATCAGTTGTAGCGCAGCACGCCAACAACGCAATGAACCGAGATCCAATCTCCAGTCTCACTCATAAACGATAAACAAGAAGAAATATTAACTAGAAGAAGAATTAAAGCATTCCAAACAAACCACAAGATAAAATATATGTGAAAAAACTCCAAACAAGAGTAAAAAACTAAGGGTACAAACTTCCACTATGAAAAAAATAAGATTACAAGCAATATACTAACCTTTTTCCTTGGATGTATAGAGAAAACCCTTTACCCACACTTTGGAATAACTCCCATTCATACCTAGAAAAATCCTAGGGACCCCTAATTATAGTTTAGGCAACTTCCCTTTCGCACATCTGCGAAAACCGACTCAAAAATCCTCAGTCCGCATAAGATTCGGACTCAAATTGTGTAAGCTTGACTGGTTGTGCAGAGTCCTCGACCAGTCGAACGGCACCCTCGACCGGTCGAGCACATCCCACGACTGGTCGAGCACCTCAGAAATCCAAAACCACAACTCGCTGGAAAATGAGTCGAGCCAATTTACGACCGGTCGAGCAGTCCACTTGACTGGTCATGTGGCGCTACCCAGATGTGACTCCACATCTCAACATGTGGCCCATCCGAGACTTAGAACTTCATCATTTTTTGGCAAAGTATATATTTCAACGGGCTTATGATCACAATAATTGTGTCAAAACTTACATTAGTTCACTAATTAGAGATATTAAAGTTGATTTAGTAATTAAATTCAAACCCCTGCAAACATACTATGAATATACTTTTGAATTAAAGTTGATTCTTAATCTAGGGTGCCAAACACACCATATAGGATTTCGAATCTAGGGGGTTTTAAATCCACGCTCCCAAACAGGCCTTAAGAGTGGTGATGAGGCATCCATGTTGTAATACATGAAAGGAAGGATCATCCAAAAACTCGGCCCATTGCAATGCATCATAGTCATAAGGTCACACGGATTAGATGATCTTAACCATTTGAATTTACCTTTGGAAAGTCTATTGATAATTTATTGATTAGTCTTTAAATCAATCAGTTTCATTTCTGAACAACACTTCATCAACAAGGGCCCCACCATTCTACGGTCTGGATTTTGGTGCATGCACCTCTTGTGGGGTGAGTTGGGAGATGATATAGTAGAGCCATCTTCGCCATGCAGGGTGATGCATGGATCAGGTCCACCACATACGGCCTCTTATGAGACAATCATATCAATTACTTTTTCTATAATTTACTCAACGGTTGTAGATTGAGTAGCAAGGAGTGGTGAGTATATTGAATGTATATGAAATGGATTTACATAGTTTACATGATTCACAATGAATTCAATCCGCATAAATACTTGGGTGTTGCATTAATGGAATTTTTGAAATATACAGATAAGGAATGGGTTTCAATCTTAGTTGTGTATGATTATCGGAATATAAATAATTTTCAATGGTGGGTTGATTAATATGTAGAAGCTCTAACCCAATGAGTCTTTTCTCGATCTATCCTAAATATATATAGGAATTTCAAAGATAACATCATCCTCTAGTAGGAGCCAATGTTAACACCAACTGTCCACAAAAGTGGACCATAAAAAAGAAAAAAAAAAGATTGATAATAAGGTGGAGCAAGAGAGAAGGATCTATCTTACTCTTATATGTTTCTCCTTGAGGTGGAATGACTCATATATAAGGATTTTTGTACCCTATTTTTGGTAATTCCTGTAATAGTCAGTCAAGGAATGATACGTGTTGTTATACATCGAGGATATAGCATGTGGAAAAATCTTAGAAGATATTTAGAACACTTTTTATGAAGGTACAACTAGAGCGAATCTGAATAATACACGTCATCTGATGATAAGGCACGACCAAGAAGCTCAAGGAACAAAAAGTGGTCGAGAGAAGATGAACGGTTAGAAGAATATAAAGAGATATAAGATTTTGAAAGACTGACGTGACAACAATTCGAATGTCGTAAACGTTAAAGTAAAGAACAGAAACAAATGTAGAGTATTAGTAAAACATGGAAGCTTATAAATAGTAGGAGAAATTTGCAGAATAAAGGGTCTCATACCAACTAAACAAACAAATCAATATATATTTCATTATCATAGCTTTAGCTCTATCTTAAGAGTAGCGATAATCTTTCGCGACAATCTCTAGGTCAAATCCAAGTCTATACTCTCAGCTAGGCTAGTTTTGTTTCAATACAAACAATTCTTCATTAAAAAGGCTCTATGCAGTCCTGCCTTGTGGTCGATTGTGAGTATTCCTTTTTATGTGTAATTGTTTCTGATTGCTTGGTATATCAAAAGTCCTTTTGTATGGAAGGCAGAGTGCAACCATTTTCAGAGGAAGAACCCCACCCTTCGACAATCACCTGATTAGCTCATAACAGTCTTGCGCGAGTGGATGAATAGGTGATCGATCTTCTCAGGTCTAGATCATATACAATTGCATTCGACATATTTGCCTATCTCGGTGATTGGGGTCAAAGTTGTTCGATTTGAATTAAGCTACACAATCAGTTCTAGCACCCACGCACACGCCACATGTGACTAAAAGCAAGCTGAGACACCACAAGGTAGACATCTTCTCTCTCTGTAACACCTCGTACTTTTCAGTACTCGGGTGTTACCGTGTGACCTAACTTACTCGCATATTCACATCCTAGTATAAATCTGACCGTTGAAAGAAATCCTCACCCATGGATCAAGCTATCCATCTGATAGTTTTCAAGATGGACCACCACATCATCAGGCATACCATGCATTGGGTGCTTAACTTAGTTGATAATAATCAAGCCATCAGAGTTTGAAAATAATTATCGAAATTCATTTAGATTGAATTAGGAAACCTTAGGGACCCTGATGTTTGGGTATGGCATCGATCAGATCGTTGAAGTAAAAGTCAGTTATTGAATTCGAAATTAGTCAGTAGATTGAGACCCTTACATCATCTAAATAGGCATCTAACCAACAAAATTAGCTATTAGATTCATCTAGATACGCTAGAGGACGTTACACTTTTGATGATCTATTCTGAAAAAAATTCAACCATTCAAATTCACAATTGTTCATTTACTTGAGATGTAGGGTTTTCTAAGTTTTAGAAATAACGGTTAAATTTCCTTCAAATTGGATTGAAAATTTTATAACTGTTGACGATCAATACAATTACGAACATCAACCGACAATTCAAAATGATTCAGCCATTAGACCTTAAAATCATCCATTAATCAGCTATTAGTTCAAATTACGAACCCTTTTAGCCATAAAAAAAAAATAGTCATCTAACCGTCCATTATGAGCCATGAAATGTCTTGACCATATGAGCAACTACTAGAGACTTTTGACCATTGAAGTTTGGATCGAAACCAATTCGACCATTTGATCGATATAACTAAATGAAATAAAATAAGGAAATAATGGGTATGGCCCACCTGAGCTTTGGACCCACCGGATCTTTGGTCAAAGTCTTTAATAGGGCCCACCAAGTGAAATGGACGAAGTGGATTTACCAAACACATCATGGTGGGCCCCACACTAGCAATACGTGTGCACCAGGGTGTGGTACACCTACTGTGCACTGGACCTGTCAACCCAGTCAAACATGCATGGCTAACCCAACAGATCTCAAAATAGATACTTTCTCTCTCCTTTTCCTGCTTAGTTTTGCTTCAAATGGATAGACGTTCATGATTTCGATTGTGGCCCACAAACCAGGGCTCACTTCTATAATCTAAACTGTCCATCTGATGTGGACGCAAGTTCTGACCAAACCCCACCTAATCCCACACCTAGGAGCACGTGTGCTTGCACACAATTCTTGATGCAAACAGGACTTGCATGCACAATATTTCTAAAAATGAAAACTCTGAACCACTGTTGCTACGCTGACAATCTGCATTGTAGGAGATTCTCGAAATCTTGACCATCCAAACAAGCAAATATTAGCCGTCCCTTCTCCCTCACACGGTTTAGGGTTTTTCGTAGAAAACTGGCTCCAAGACCATTGTTTTGCATAGCTGTTTCTTGAGATCGGACAACGAGATCCAATCCTAGCTGCTCGTTGCCCATCTAAGGGTTGTGAGAGAGTGCATAAAAGGCCTAAAGATCGAGCGACAGGAGCTCACCCTCCATTTTTTGCAGCCGCACTCGAAAAATGATTGTTTCTTCCCAAACACAAACCCACCACCTAAACCTCCCTGAAGCTTCGAACAATCACCTCCACGAGCTCCTGTGGACCAATCTAAGGCATCCAGTAGAAGCAAAACGAAGAAAACCCCCATGTAGCAAGATCTATCATTGAAGCATGATCGACTTCATCATTTGAAACAGACTCGTGCGTCCATTAGTGGGCCTTCAATCCTAATTTCGAATCATCAATGTGAGGCCACTTGAGCTCTGGTCTAAAGGAAAAGAAGAAGAAAGAAGGGAATCAGGGAGTAGTGTGGTGCAGCTACTATGTCAACTCAGCTTGACCCGGTTTGAGACAGGCTGAGTCTTGAGTTAGGCCGAGTTATGAGCTGGAAAGCACCACACTGAGTCAGACCAAGTCCTACTTACATCTGGGTAGGCGCAGACTCGATTCAGGTCAATTTAGAGAGAAAAGAAGCAGAGAGATAGAGAGAGAGAGAGACAGAGGGAGAGTCCGTTCAAGATGGTGCCGCACCGCACCATTGCATTTGACAAACCAAACCGAGCTGAGTCTGGACCTAGTTAGGCCAGACTTGGTGTCCACTGTTGGACGTTTCCAGTAGGGAGAAGGGAAAGGAAGAAAGAACAAAGAAAGGAGAATAGGAAAGGAAGGAAAAGAGGAAATGAGAGGAGAAGGTTGAGCCATAGTTGCTACCGAGTCAACTTAGCTGAGGCTAAGTCCAGCTGGGTCGGGTTAGGCCTTGTCGGATCTAGGTTATCCTAAGAAAGGAAGAAAGAAAGAAAAGAAAAATTGTAAGGAGAGGAGATGAGTGAGAGCGAGGTTGTCATCATATCCGCACTAAGTCAACTTGATTTAAACTCAAACTGAGTTTGGTCAAGTCTAGGTTGAGTACGACAGAGTCCAGGGTGGCTGGACATCATTGTTAGTGGGTCCTTGTAGCTGAGAGAGAGATAGAGAGACAGATGTTAGTGGGTCCTTGTAGTTGAGAGAGAGATAGAGAGAGAGAGAGATGTTAGTGGGTCCTTGTAGCTATGAGAGAGAGAGAAAGAGATGTTAGTGGGTCCTTGTAGCTATGAGAGAGAGAGAGAGAGATTGGATGAGGGAGAACTAGCTATTGACCTACCCAACATTGGTTGGGTCAATTCAATCTGGTTGAATCAAGTTGGGTTTCTTCTAGTTGAAACCTGACTCGTTGTCGAGTCAGCGAGATGGGCCGAAGTTAGTTCAACTGAGTTCGGTAAATATTAGTCAAGTCCAACCGGGTCAAACTACCAAGCCGACTAATGATTCGATCATAAGGGTGCACACTCTCCATAGCGACATTGTAAGCGATTCAACACATAAGGTGATGACTTCTTCCCCTTAAGCTTTCTATTTCCAGGTTAGTTTAAGTAATAGTCTTTATTAGAATCACAATTGTTATCTCATAGCATGCGACCTCTTACACTAGTTATGAATTCTTAAGACATGATTTATATCTGATTATAGTTGGTAGTTGTGAACCATGATTACATGCGACAATTACTTACTGATAACTCCCGTTTTAATAGTTCACATTATGACCTATAATGATTATTATGTTTAACTTATGTCTGTCATGCTATAATTATATATTTTCACATGAATTTTTGTAAGTCACCTATGGATTTATATTCACTATACTTATTAGTGGATAATCCCCCTTGTGTATGTGAACCCATACTTAGGATGTAACAAGATAGAGTATGGTAAGAAATATACCATTGATTTGGAGGTTATATGGGACATGGAACATTGATGCGAGATTTACCATCCATAGATCATACGACTTGAGTAGCTCAGAAATGACCTCTTTAACCGCTACGATTTAACCTTGCTTGACCCATTTACCGTCTCGATTTAATGTTCCAGGTACCCTTTTACTGCTGCGATCTAATATCTGTCATGTGTGGCTTCGATGGCCTATAACCATACTATGGTAATCTCCACTTATTGAATTTGAATGGCCACTGGTTGACAGATATCCATTAAACATCCTAAGATGGAAAAATCTCATGGGTCGAGGATGGTAGTCATAGGACACTATACCTGATATGTCGGCCTACGCTGGGTAACGAACCCCCCTTAGTGACCTTGGAGCTTTCTTAAATTGGATGGTTGTAATCGAACTAATAATGGATGGGTTAATTATGCATTCATAGCATACTGGCGATGGCAGATGACTAATTCTAAATGTTGTAGCACGTGCCCTTAAGTTTAGTGGGGTATCATTTCGCTAGCTCCCAGACCATTGACTATCGACATATATACGTGATGTACAATGGCTTAGTCATTATGTTGTACATGATGTGCTGCGTTGGTGACCAGTCATATCCATGGGTGATGAGCCCAAGTCCGACTAGATGAGCATCCCTTAGTCGATGTATATTTACACTTCTATGCATTTAAATAAGACTGTATTATGTATTATTTTAAATGTTTTATTATTTTTAACTATGCTTAGCTAAGGTGGCGATGTGTAATCTTGAGGGGAATTCACATTGAGTTAGTCACTCATTCGATGGATATATAACCATATAGAAAATACAGGTGACATAAAAGACATTCATGTCTAAAGTGATAAAGAGAAAGGTATAATTATCAGGGATGTATGGCTGTATCTTCCAGGAGAAGTTGCGCGATCTTGCGACTCAAGATTATGTGCATTTTATTATTTCTCTTGTGTAAATTATGAAATTATTGTATTTGTTAATATAGAGACATTGGTTTGTATAAGTGTGGATGATGAAAATCAGCGCCCACGCTGATCTGGTGATATTTTGAAGTGGTTTGGTGTCCTTTGAGGGTGTGTGTAAGGGGGGGGGGGGGGGAGGGTGTGACGTCAGTTTGGAGTCACCACTAGCCACTTAATCTTAGGATGCCGCAGTCGGGTAGAACCCATGAAATACATAAGGTTGGAGAAATTCGAAGACTCTCCTACATTAGATTGACTCCTGATCTACAATCTAGGATTCCAGGTAAGGAACCTCTATTACAAAGAGGGAAGGTGTTAGGCACCCTCTTTTTCCATACAACTGTACGGTCTCTACTTAGTATGGTAAGAAATCTCAAGGGATGAATGATATGGTCAGATTAAGACTAGGAACACACGGATTTTCGATGCAGTAAGATCTAAAATTTTGGCAAGCCACAGAGCATACGTCCAATGATGTGTCTAAAGGGTGGATGTGATAATACTTATGCAAAAAGGTAAAGAAAAGTGGACTAAATCACTAAAAATTTCTGATGTAACAAGATCCGATGTACGACAAGTCACAGAGCATACGTTCACTAGAGATCAAGAGAAGCAGGGGGTTGAGAAGGGAATAGATGTCATGATGAATGCTTGTATGTAAAATGAAAAGATCTTTGACTTGAACTTAAATAGGCTAAGACATGGGTTGCACCATGATCAATCCGGGCTAGACTTGGGGTTTGAGATGGTTGGGAGGAGACTAAGGGGTAGCTGAAAAATGTGAACTTTGAGGCTTGGGAGCTCCTTCTCTCTCTCTCTCTCTCTCTCTCTCTCTCTCTCTCTCTCTCTCTCTTTCCCTTATTTGAATTTTGAAAATGAGAAGTGGTTCCCTAAAATGTGAAGAGGAGAGGGCTATTTATAGCCTTCTCTAATGACAATGTGGTTATTGTTGGGTTTGAGAGGGGTAAATGCTGACATGACAACTTGAGATTGGTTGAGGGGAGAAGAATGCCCCGTGACGTATTCTCATAGGCTCTTGGAGGTTAGTAGGATGGTAAGTAAGGTAGGCTGGAGGAGTAAATCTATAAGAAAGTTGACTTTGGGACGAGAGACAACTGTTGGTCAGAGGACACACATGTCTCTCGTGTGGAGGTAATTAGATTACCGCCCAGGCCGGGTTTGGTCTGAAGCTTGTACAGCTAGAGCCGCATAAATTTTTGAGAGTAGGCGGTAGTCGGATTACCGCTTGGGTACAATTTCTCCTGAATTTTGGCTAGTGGACCCTTTTTTGGGTCATGAGAGGGGAACAAAAATTCATTTTGGATATTTGGCTTGAAATGACTCAAAATTGGCTCAATCATGACCCGAAGTGGCTCAAAAAATGGATTGATTGTGGGTGAAGGTTTGGGTATGCTTTAGCTTGAATGATGGCTCGTGATGGCTCAAGTTAGGAATAGGGTTTAAGCTAGAGTTAGGCTGGTTTTTATGTTTACGGTTTGGATTAGGGTTTAAGCTGAGATTAAGGTTTGGTTTAAGATATGATCATGGTTCTCGGATTATCTTAGCTTTCTCAAGATATTAGCCTGGGTGGGGTATCTACAATGAGTCATTATGGGTAGCCGCCCATATATTCTGAATGTAAATGCAATTTTTCCTTTATAATTGATTTGTCCAACTTCCACTAACCGCTAACTCTTAAAAAAAATAAAAATGAATTTGACTATCTTTAAAGGTTAAGTTTTTAGAAAACGAGTCATATACTCAGATTCCGAAAACTCAGGGCGTTGCACACACACACACACACTCTCTCTCTCTCTCTCTCTCTCTCTCTCTCTCTCTCTCTCTCGTTGTAATCCCCTTCTGCAATACTATCAATATAGGAGTTACGGTTTTAGGAACATACACAATATAGTAATACGATGCTCTCTTACCCTTCAAATTTCAGTGTATCGATCCTACTGTAAAGGAAGTCTATTGACACGCCTTACACATGTACATACTTATGATCTAGTCCATATGCATATTCCTATGATTTAATCCTTCCATTGTCTACACCATCTACTGTAAATCCAGGTTCCATATGATTAAGTAGTGTACTATTAGATCATCATTCAATATGATTAAATGGTTTTAACGATTAAAGCTAAGCTTCAACGGTTGAAAATTCTTTTAAAGTTGATTAAAATCTTTAAGTATTGAGCCCAACAATAAAAATCACTTGATGTGTACCTTATCTGATAAGATCCAATGCAAAATAACTCTCATGGTAAACTTAGTTAATTCTTTATTAGCCTATGTAAGAATTAATGAATCCTGATGGACATACACATCATCGTCCACTTTTAGTGGCCTCTGGAAAACCTCGTAAAATGAGTCAAAGTCATCCAATCTAGATTAAAGATCTTCACATGCCCACAAGTCTAAGGATTGATCAACTAAAGCGCACCATTATGCTCTTGATTACATGATCATAGTCTAAGCTAATAGCTCGTCAAACTATTGACTTGAACTTCAATCCATTAATGTAAGTATCCAAAGATCCAAAATAAGATTTTATGTTCATAGTATACTTACACTACGGTAATGTTAAAGGAACAATCAACACTAAGTCAGTTCTCGATTGTAGAGACCTTCTAAAGGAACAATCAACACTAAGTCAGTTCTCGATTGTAGAGACCTTCTATCTTGACTCAAGTCAGTCTCCTCACACAGGACAACCATACATCTCAAAGAATAATATCCATAGACGTGTTCTAAGCATTTGTGCTGGTCATGACTTATTAGAGCACTGAAATCCATGGAACACAACTTTCCCTAGTCAGTGACTACTTTGTCCAATCTCAAGTTCTCAATAACGAAAGGATGTACTACGTACTTCTCACATAACCTACAAAATATAAAATTAAAGTAACACTAAGAGGGTGTTTGGATCGTGAGGTACTTTACATCAGCTACTTATACTTCAACCAAAAAGTTAAAAAAGTATGTTTTGTTTCCAACATCACACAAATACTTATCCTTCAAGTTTGTTCAGTCCAACCTTAATATCCATTGTCTATCATGTGGGCCCACCTTTGGTGTGGACCATTCATTATGTTGGACACACCTTGGCCCTGTCTTCAATGTGAACCATCCATTTGTGGGGTCTGTCTTCAATACGAACAATCCACCTTGAGAGGCCTACCTTGAATGTGGGTCATCCATCATGCAAGCCCACCTTTAATGTGAAATATCCATCATGTAGGGCCCAACTTAAAAGTGGGTCATCAATCAAGGGAGGCCTGCCTTGGATGATGTAAATCATTCATCACTAGAGACTAACCTTCAATGTGAATTATCCTTGTGTGGGGGAGCACCTTGACATGAATTATCTATCGTGTGGGGCCCACCATCAATGTTATTATCCATCATGTGTGGCCTACCTTTAATATTCACCACTCATCATGTGGAGCCCACCTATGATGTCGATTATCTATCATGTGGGTGTCCATCATGCATGGCCCACCTTAAATGAGCGTTGTTCGTCATCACCACCTTTGATGTGGACCGTCCATTATGTCGTGCCGACCTTGATGTGAGTCATCCATCATGTGGGGCCCACCATTAAAATAAATTGTCCATCATGTGGGGACGACCTTCAATCTCCACTGTCATGACATGGAGCCCACCTTTGATATGGACTGTCCATTGTGTAGGGCCCACCTTTGATGTAGGTTGTCCATCATGCAGGGCCCACCCGCTTTGGATTTAGGTCATTCATCATTAGGGGCCGACCTTTGATGTGTATAGTCTATTGTGTGGAGCTCACCTTGATGTGGATCATCCATCATGTGAGGCCCGCCTTCAAAGTTATTGTCCATCATGTGAGGCCACCTTCAATGTCCAATGCCCTCAAATGGATCCCACCTTTGATATGGACTGTCGTCCATCATGTGGGCCCCACTTTCAATGTGGGTTGTCCATCACATGAGGCCCGCTTTGGATGTGGGTTATTCATCATTAAGGGCTACATTTGTTGTGGATATGATATTGTGGGGGCTTACTGCATCCATAATGTGGGGCTCACCTTTGATGTGGACCATCCATTGTGTGGGCCTACTTTTGATGTGGGTTTCCCATCATGTGAGCCCTTCTTTGACATGGACCGCCCATTATGTGGGGCTTCCTTTGATATGGACCATACATCAATGGAGGAGAGAAGTTAAAAAGCTAAAAAAAATAAACTTACAAGAATAAGTAATTTCTATTACAAAAGCTACTTTTATAATGGTGCTTACTCAGTTAACTTAAGTTTTAAAAAAAGTAATTTATTAGGTGGTATCCAAATGGACATTTAACTTTGTTAGGTGTTGTGTTTTCGGTTATATATGCATGCAGGTGTGCTGGAATTGAAATTGCAGCTTCAATTCAAACTGAACAACGATGACCCCAAGCGAAAAAAAAATGCAGACACATGTATGACCGAGATCTAAGGAGATCAGTCAGTCCTTAAAAGTAGTTGTGGAACACCTTTCCAATTGATGAACTGAATCTAGCGTGCGAGTGCATATTCAAATTACAATTAAAAGTTATTAGCTAATTGATTAATACTACGAAATGTAAATAGCAAACTGAAAAGTAAATGATTATACTAAGGAATATAATTTGCTTGACAGAGAAAGTAAATGAGTACGCTTTGAAATGTCTATTGATTGATAATTGAAAGATAAATTTAGATTTGTTTGGATTTTTATGGAATCATTTTTCTTCTTGCATCAATATTCTATATATAGCATTGAATTATCCATTTACATCTTTCTCATGTTCCCACGGTTATCATAACTGTTGAACACTACTTAAACTCCCTTAAATACTACTTAAACTCCCTTGCTTTTCTTCTCACTACTTATTCTTCAGTCACTTAAGCAATACATGATACCACCGGATGGATACATTCCAGCTACACATATCTATATACCCTTAAATGCACCAATCGGTACATATCACAAAGTAACTCCCCTATATTAGTTTTCACAGGCAACTGCGATAAGGGAGATAAAAAAATTTATCAAAGGCAAATGATACATGTGCTAAAAGATCTATGATCATCAACATTAACGGGTGAGATTTACCCTAGGAACTCATGTTGCTAATAAATGAAAGTGTACACTGATTTTACAAGGCACCAACTTGGTGGAGCCATACACTCTCAAAGATGGGCTGAGGCGCTTTTATAGATTTTTACAAATCCACCAATCAAATCTCGCAACGGCATCTCGCCACTCAAACTGAATTCGTACTTGACTATTAACTGCTTTTACTTTGCATGCTAACTTTAATTTATTTTTATTTTTTTTGAGGTTAGTTTGTTAGTACACACCCACGTTAGTACACACACTCGACGTTAGCCACCACACACTCCACGTTAGCCACCCCTAAGAATCGATACCAAGACCTCAAGTGTCGATACGAGGCATCTCCACTCAGCCTGTCAGTGAGCTATGGTTTACTTTACATGCTAACTTTAATTGCCACAACTCAACGGCAAAGGATTATTTAACAAGTGTGGTCTGACCGGGGACGCAGACAGACTATTCCTGATAGGCTGTCGAACATGGGCATACCTGACTCAGCAATTCCTGTTAGCGTGTCGCACGGAAACGGATTGGCTACTCCCCCTGACACCAGCCGGAAGCTGGTGGTCGGTGATCTGTGAGCCCACCATGATGTATGTGTTTCATCCATTCCGTTTATCCATTTTTAAATATCATTTTAGGTCTAAGATTCCAAAAATGAGAGGTATATAAATCTCAGGTGGACCGCACCACAGGAAAACGATAGTGATTAGATATTCATCATTTAAATCCTCCTAAGGCCTACTGTACTGTTTATTTGAAATCCAATCTGTTGATTAGGTCATAAAGACCCAGATGAAGGGAAAAAACAAAGATCAACTTGAACTAATTCTTATATGGCCCCCAAAAAGTTTTTAACGGTCGAAGTTCATTCAACACTGTTTCCTATAATGTGGTCCACTTGAGACTGATACGTTCCTCATTTTTTTCATATTACTATAAAATGATCTAGAAAAATAGATGAACGAAATGGATGAAACAAATACATCATGATGGGCCCACAGAGCACCAACCACCAGCCATTGGCTGGTGGCAGGGGGAGTAGCCAATCCGTTTCCTTGTTGCACATGGACGTACCTCATCTTGCCAGCCATGCCAGTCCTGTTTGGGTCCTGCATAGGGCTATAGCTGATTCCCGGATCAATATTAACATTCATAGGGCCTATTTGTTTGTTTTCCGTAAATACTAACAACTAGGACGCCGATTAGCAACTGAACCTGACAGTGGTAATACTAGCTACTAAAGTGACGTCACCACGTTTTGTGGCCTACTGTGATGCAATGCCCATCCATTTTAAGTGATCATCTTAAGGTATGGGACGTGGATTCAAATCTTTAGTAAACCTACTACAGAAAACAGCGGGGATTGAACGACTACCCTTAAAAACTTCTCGGGTCACATTAGTTTTTGATTGAGCTGATGTTAACTTATGGACAGGTTGGATCTCAAATAAATATCATGGCGGGCTATGAGAAGGTTTCAACGGTGGACACCACTGTCCCACTGTTTTCTATGTTTGGGTCCACTTGAGCTTTGGATATGCTCGATTATTTTGGCTCATCCCCTAAAACGGTATCGACAAATAGATGGACGGCTTTGATACAGCACATACACCATGGTGGGGTCCACATAACGTGGTGACGTCACTTCAGCAGGGTGTTTGCTAGTAGCTAATTCCCCTCCTTAGAAATATTGGTAAAAGCATTAATAATGACTTGTAAGTCGTGTATAGAAGAAAAGAGAGGGTATATGTGAGTGTCGTGTAAGTAAAAAGATGTGGGTCCCACTATAATGTATGTATCTTATCCACATCGTCCATCCGTTTTAACAGCTTATTTTAAGGGATAAGCCCAAAAAATGAAGCAGATCGTAAGTTTAAGTGGACCACACCACAGGAAACAGTAGTACTAACAACATCCACAACTATTAGCTCAAGTGGACCATACTCGGGTCACCCGATTAGCTCTCAACGATGGCAAACAGCCAAAACAGTCTAGATTCAGATGCAGATCAAGCCACCTGGATTAGGTCTGCACAACTTTCTAAAAAAATTAAAATTTTTTATTTTATTTTATTTTTTAAGAAAACGACAGAGATTCATCTTCATCACGTGTATGATGTGGCGCAGACCATCCGAAATTTGGCCTCCATCGGGTATGGAGCATCGATCAAGAAATTCCTAACTGTTGATTCAATAATCATCAAGTGAGTGGTTCAGATTGAATGGAAAGAATCAGATAGTTATTCTTATCTTCTCAGAGAAACGTTCAAGTCATGCTCCATCCATGATTCGTTCAGCAACTCGGACAGTCTGGATTGTGGTTCACGTATGCCATGTGTACGGTTGAAGAATCTCCACCCTTGTTTGACGTCAATGCAAAACTAACATGCAAGTCTATGCACGCACTCAAGATTGTACACTTGGCACCATTGCATCCCCAAATCAAACCTTTCAAATAATGGTACCCACCGTAAACAGAATTTGATGGTTCATATTCATGTACTGAAAAAATCCAGATAGTTGGTACATTATCTGAGCTTAATGTGTGGTTAGTTGAACCATCAGAAGAGAAGAGGGTCCCACAATACTGGCCGTTAGATTTAAGTTAAATGAACAGCACGTGTATAATTTTTTAGTGCACGAGTATGAAGCATCACACCTTACAAGAGTATCAAATCCCTCTCAGCAGTATCCATGTAGCACGATGTTGCATGTGTTTTATCCACGCGTCAATAAGGTTTTTCCAGCTCGCCGATGCTTATCCGGGCGCAGATTAAATATTGACAACTCTCGTAGCCATATCACTGCTGAAGTGACGTCGCTAAGCGTCGTGTACTCCACCCTGATGCATGTGTTATACACGTAGTGTTCAGGAGAGATGGTTCTATAGCATGGAAAAAATAATGAGGTAGGTTTAAAAGTCATGTGGACCCACTATAAAAAATAATGGGACAGAGACTTGTACAGTTGAAAACTTCATCAGGGCCAAAGAAGTTTCTGAGCAAGTTTATGTTTTTGTTTTCACTTCATCTAGTTTTATGTGAACTTTTTATGTTAACTTATAAATATATTGAATCAAAAATATACATCATGGTGAACCCTGTAAATGCTTCGATGGTGAGTATAACTGATCTCAGGTTTTCTACGGTGGGTTCACTCGAACTTTATACCTATCTCATTCTTTTTCTCATGCCATAAAAAGACATCCATGGATGTGTGGCGGAATACAACACATGCATCATGGTGATGCCACTTTAGTAGCCATTTGGCTGCTGACCTTATCAGTATCTCATCCTCAAACCGTAGAAAATAGTGGAGATAGAACTCCATTGTTGGAAACTTCTTAAGGCTCACCGTGATGCTTTATGCGCCATCAAACTTGTTCATAAGGTCACATGGACCTGGATGATGGAAGAACAGAAATTTAGGCTTGATTCAAAGCTTCAGTGGCTCTCAAGAAGTTTTCAACGGTGGACGTCCAATTCCTTTCTTTCTTTTTATGTGTTGTGATCCACGTTACCTTTTGATATGGATTAGTTTTGGGTTTATGCTTTAAAATAAATGAGTGTATAGAGTGGATAACACACATACATCACTGTTGGCCGGATTGAGCTCGGGCCACGCCGTGCAACAGGGATATATCCGTGTGGCGTGTGACTGGGACAATCCACACACTTGAAAAGGAGAGCTCCAGGGTGCATGGTCCGCATTTCCATGCAGTTAAATGATATAAAATAAAAAACCAAAAAAAAAAAAAAAAACTGATCGGTTCAATCGATGAAAGAAGTAGATATTTGTATCCATCCACTTTCCGGCTTCGTTGCAATCAAGACACATCAAATGGACCCCATGATAAGCACCAGAGACCAGGGTGTAGTCCTAACCGACCGTTGGTATTGTCGGGCCCACCGTCAATGGACCAAATCTCCTTGAGCGTACAACCAGAATGTTTCTATTGTGGACAAAGGATTGGATCGATGGATCTTCTTCGAATTTGGTACTTTTGGGCGTTGTCCTTTAACAATAGGGCCGTCGTAGGAGCTGCTCTGATCACTTATCATGGCCTTTGTCAACAAAGTTACGACATGTGGGTCCATTTTGTTACACTTAATTTAATTAAATTGGACTACTGGCGTGACTGAGGATTTAAATTTTACACGTGTGTGAGTAGGATGCATGGTTGTGTTAGGGCTTATCTGACTCAATGATTGATTAAATTGCTGGTGTTCCTTCAGCAAGACAAGTAGACCGAGGATTGGAATTGAAGATCTAAAGTCTTCTGGACAATTAATAATGCGCTCAGCTCACTAATTAGTAAAAGAAAATAAAACTAATCATCCTGAATGAGTTCCTTTTCTTCAATAATAGATACGAGTTTATAAACTTGAAGACTTATTCTTTCACCAATATTTTAAGTTCAAAACCATATATATATATATATGTTATTGTTGAAGGCGGAATATACACACACATATATATATGCTATTGTTGAAGGCGGAAAAATAGAAAATAAATCACTTAAAGATAACGCACTTAAAGATAGGCTTAAGGCATGTTATGATGTCGTTATTTTTAAGGTAATATTCGCACTCTACTGGTGATTAAACCAATTTGTAAGAGGGTTACAGTAAATTCGCCTTCAAGATATAATCTGCCTCTTCTCAAAGATCAGAGAAATGTGAGTTTCGGCCTGCAAAACTGAAAAACTGCATCTCGAACATACTTTTACAACATACAACCTTGACTTCTATGTTGTTATAATTTACCCTCTGAAAACTGTTTGTAATTTACTGCTTGAAAATTATTTATAATTTAGCGCCTGAAAAACTGTATCTTTCAAAAAAGAAAATGGTGAAGAAGAAGAAGATGGAGAGGAGATTGTTGGAATTATGAATTCGGATTGACTCAAAGATGGGTTTATATAGGATCACAAGAGATGCTTAAGGTCTTTTTTATGAAAAGACATTTTTTTCCATGGTGTCTTTTCATCAATGGTGGTGTCTTTCCAACAATGACATCCCTCCATTTCAAATTGAAAAGATGCTCCCTTCACCAAGAGCCATCACCATTCACACAACAATCACCAAAACCACAACCATTTTTTCAATTTTTTTATTCTTATTTTGAAAAAATCCAACAATCCTCTACTATTTTTCAAAATCCAGAGGTCAGTGTATGTAAGAAAAATATATGCATACGAGGTGTCTTATGGACTTGAACCTTCACTTAGTGTAAACAAATCAAAGTTGAATCAGAATCCTTAGTGACTATGGTCTTGAATTAAGTATTCTATATGATACAACCAGATATGTTACACACACATATATTTCAATTGTCATGTGTTCTTAAATTATAGCACATTAATGGCCTTGTGCTCTGTCCTGAATTCATGAGTTCATGAAAGTAGCAAAAAACTCTCGAACATCAGGAAGCGGCCCCACTTCCAGTACTCATATAGGTGAGTCCTTATGAATGCCCTTATAACTATAGCACCCTTAAAAGAACTCATTAAGAGCACCAACTCATCTTCCTTTTTATCATTATAGGTATCCAGTACTATACATATATACATCTAGGAATGTGACAGATAGAAAACATATAATGCTGCTTTAGCCACTTCTTATGAGGTACTTTGCCCATTGAATCTATTAACTTAAGTTAGGTTTTCCTCATCCAGTGTTTGTGAAATTGGCTTAAGTCTCATTCCTCTTGATGTTCTATTGACAAAATCTCTTGACAGTCCCTTGGTGAATGGGTCCGCTAAATTCTGGATAGATCGTACATATTGTATTGTTATAACATTGTCACCAAGTAGTTGTCGCATAAAACTATACCTTAGACTAATATGTTTGGATTTTTCATTATAAGTCTTGTTATATGCCTTTGATAGTGTCGCTTCACTATCACAGTAGATAGAGACTGGTGATAAGACCTTACCAATAATGGTGTTTCTAATAATAGGTTTCTTAACCATTCCACCTCTTTAACACTAGCTGCCAAAATTATAAATTCAGATTTCATGGTAGAGTGAGATATGCAAGTTTACTTCTTGGATCCCCAAAAAATGGCAGCTCCTCCAAGTGTCATGCCCCAAACCCGGAGATCGGACTCACAGGAATTTCAATCACTGAATCCAGTGCCAACAGCCTCCGTAGTACCTCATTTTGGGCTCCCAGTACCTATACGCCAGATTCCGATCCTATGATCCTATAAGGAGGATTTTTCAATATATATTTATCTCGTAAGAAGCATAACCACAAGTTTACTCAAATCGCAAAGGCAACATCATCATCATCACATATCCACTAATATAATCATTTGAATACAATGCTGAAAGGAAAATACATATATCGAAAATCAAAGCTTTAGAGGTCCGCTGCATATTCCAAGCTCAACACTGTTGCAACTTAACACCACCTGCACGCATCTATCATGCATAAGATTATAAAAAGCTTAGTGGGTGGTGAAAGTGTGTACACAAGATAAGTGTCAAGCAATCGATATTAAAGTAATCAAAGTAAGCGGAAATACTGACAAGCCCGCAATTAATGCAATATCAGAAATACTCGTAAGTTCATAAATCATATAATATTAGAATAACGCGAAAACATGCTGATAAGCCCATAAATACCATTAGCCTTATGCAGGCTATGCGATGTAAAAATATAATAAACCAATATCATATACTAAGGAAGCAATATACATCAACTATATAATGTTGAGACAAAGTAAGTTAAATGCTATGTGCTGAGGATGCAATGCAATATGTGATGCGAATGAAATGACGAAGCTGGAGTGTGAAGTCAGGATGATAGTACATAATATCGCAAGCTATGAGGTCTATCACAAAGGACTTCTATCCAAACCAATCTCATACTTAAATTTGGATAGTTAGACTCAATGTGGTACACTCCTGATCTCAGGTTATGTCACTCCCCAAACTCGGAAACCGGGCTCACAAAATTTCCGATCGTCGAATCCAGCGCCGACAGCCTCCGTAGAACCCCATTCTCGGCTCCTAGCTCCAATTCGCCAGGTTCCGATCCTGGGATGCTACGAGGAGGATTTTAAATATCAGTTTGATTCGTAATAAGCATAACCAAAGGCATAACCCACAAACAACAACCAAGCACTCCATTACATTTTCACTATGATAAAAAACTTTACAAGTACAATGAGCATAAAGGGAAATACAATGGTGAATAACAAAAACTCCAAATGATCAGCAACGTGCTCCTGCCTCAGCGCTGCTGCAATCCAACGTCACCTGCATGCAACGGTCGTGCATAAGCTTACAGAAAGCTTAGAGGGTGGTGAAAGTATGTGCGCAAGGTAGTAATATGAACATGCAATGCCTGAGTAATGCGGAATATGCAGATGGAACCATAATATCATGAGCCGTACCAAGGCTTATGCGATGCAAGACATGAATGGTATCGGCCATCCCAAGGCCATGCGATGTGCAATGCAACTCAAGCATACAGATCCTCATCTATGTCCATACATCAATACTGCTCAAAATAGGGGATATCACCGGGGTCTAGTACACTCTAAACCAGATTGCCGCCACATCGCGCACAATAAGGTAAGTGGAAAAGACCTCACTATCCGTCTGTCAATATTGGGCGCGACTCATCGATAGCGGACCCATTTCTCGAGCTGGTCAAACTCAGCCTAGCATTGGTCCCTACTCTTGGGCGGGTAAGGCCGCACCCCCTTCCAACCGACCACGACATAGTGGAGAGAACGACCAATTGGTATTCGGCACTCAGCGCTCATCTACCCACTCGGTCTAGACGTTGGAGTAACCTCTTGGTACCATAAGGGTTTAAGAATTTTCACCCAGGGATATCTATAGTACCCCATGTAGAACAAGATTTTCGTTATCCAATCCTGTCAACCACGATACATCTGTGAAAGTTACGACCCCGATGTCGCTAGGGCGTACAATATCCATGTTATACAAATACGGAATGCATGAATCACGCTATCCAGTCATGCAACCAATCCTGCGCATACCGTGCGCTCATGTAGGGCAACACCGCCTAACCGGGAGTTCATAAATAACCTGCCCGAAGGCATATGCTATGATCAGTCAATCCTCATATCAAGCATGCATATGATGCGTATGATCATGAGTCATGAAACTATACTAAACATGTACATGAGTGATGAACCATTCTTACAACGCAGATGGGCCTGGACGGCCTATACACAATAAGTACGGCCTAGCAATAGGCCCTAAGGAGAGTCGTAATGTGGACATCCAATCAGCATTACACTCGCAATGTGGACGTCAAACCAACATTGCTTCCCAGGCACGATCTTTGTAAACAGCGCTAGATAGACTGTATGGGAATTACACATTGCAATGGGCCGTAGGCTCATCCCATTGGGCCTTACATATATATATCAAATGGGCCATATCTTATGGGCCTTTTATTCATCAGATGGGCCATATAATGGGCCACACCAATGGGTCTGACGTGCATTGCAATGAGTCAAAACCCGTGGGCCTTGGATTGCATCAAATGAGCTTAACTCATGGGTCGAATGGGTCACACCAATTGAATCCCATATGAACGTCAAATGGGCCTTAACCTTTAGGCATTATATGAGTTCAATGGGCCTAAACCCCTAGGCCTTATGGTACATCAAATGGGCCTAGTCTAATGGACTTAAAACATAACAAGTGGGCCTAAACCCATAAGCCTTTTACAAAGCAAATGGGCCTAGCCCATAGGCCTTAGATAGTCCAAATGGGCCTAACCCATAGGCTTTTCATAAACCAAATGGGCCTAGCCCATAGCCCTTTTTGAAATTCGAACGGGCCTAGCCCATAGGCTCTTTTTATGAATTAAATGGGTCTGGACCCAAGGGTCTTGAAATATATCAAATGGTCCAATCCCATGGGCCGTACATCCACATCAAAGTGGGCCCCAATAAGTGTCACAAATACATTAAGATGAGCCACAAATCATGCTAAGATGGGGTCCACTTGGACTGTGGATTTGTCTCATACTTTGACTCATTCCACAAAATGATCTTTAAAGTGGACGGCTAGATTAGATGTAGCACCTGTATCAATGGTGGGGGCCCACAAGAAGACCCACCATCATGTATGAAATCTACAAATGTTATATATATATATAATATATATATATATACAATATTATAATATATTATAGTATTATAAATAATATAATATAACATTATATATAGTATAATATATATATATACACACACGTTACAAGCGCTCACGCTGCACGCGCACACGCACACACACACTCACGCTGTATGCATGCTCACACGCACGCACGCACGCTCACACGCTCACACGCATGCACGCACGCCCAAAGGGCTCCACCGTCACAACACCAGAGCTCCACCGTCCACTGGACGGTGGAGATAAAATGCATACATCATTGTGGGCTCAACGCGGGGCCCACCCCGTGACGTTTATTTGACATCCAACCCGTTGATAAGGTCAAACAGACCCGGTTGAAGGAAAAACACAAATTTCAGCTTGGTTCGAAACTACAGTGGGCCCCAAACAGATTTTTAATGATAAATACTCAATCTCACTGTTTCATGTGGTGTGGGCCACGTGAGTTTTTGATCGTCCTGAAATTTGGAGGGGGCCCACCTGAGAATGGGACCCACCTCATGGACGGTTTAGATGGTATACAAACATCAAGGTGGGGCCCACGGCTGGAGCCGTGGGTCCCTGCTGGATGACCGCCCGCCCGCCGTTCACGGCTGCACGCAGGCGCGTGCAGCCCTCCTGCTGCTGACGTAAAGGCAGAGGCTATGCCTCTTTCAAATTTCGGGAAAAACCCATTTTCCTGAGGTTTTTCACGTGTGGGGCCCGCTAAAATGAAATCCGCCCCAGCCATTGCGTTCAGTGGCTCGACGCCGTCCAAATGAGTCCAGAGTTCGAATTTTTTTGATGAAAGGAAATGAAATAAATTAAGAAAATGATGTTTGAATGGTGAGGGTACGATCTTTGACGCTATGGCCCACCAGGTGCTCCGTTCAATCTCATTTCCTGGCTCAACGCCTAAAATGAGATGGTGAAAGGGATGGACGGCTTGGATTAGAACAATACATCAGGGTGGGGCCTATGCAAGTGGGCCACCCCAAAAGCCCTCTTTTTCTTTCTTCCTTTTTCTTATTTGCTCTGAAACGTCCAGCGTCCCAGACGCTGGACGGTTTTTACTAAAAATTTTTTTTATAACGGTGGGCCCTGATGAAGTGGGCCACCACGGATATTCGACGTGTGTACACATAAGGTGGGCCCCACTTGAATAAAAAATTGAATAAAACAATTCTCAAGGTGGGATCCATTCAATTGGGCCACACCATCCTATTGCAATAAAATAAAATAAAATAAAATAAAATAAAATAAAAGAGAGAGAGAGAGAGACATAGAGAGTGGGACACGGCTTGTGATGGAGGGACCCCGTCATTATGGGCCCTCCCTTGCAATGAATCATACAAAATAACGGATCCCTTTGATCATGGGACCATCAAAAATGTAAATCAACGGTGGAGATCCATTCCCCACTGATATGGACGGTCTAGATGACCTTTTGCAATGAAATAAATATCATGATGGGGTCCATGGAGAATGGCCCCATCATGGAATGATCATGATGATCCAAGTGGTCCATCGGCCACATTTTAGGGTCCCAAGTGAGATCCACACCATTGATCGGTGGGCCTCACTTGGTCCACCATAAAAATAAGGAAAACTACCCTATAGAGGCATCTACCGTCCGATCTTCTTGCTCCTAGAGGTTCCTTGGCACCTTAGCTTCAACTTCAATGGTTAAGATGAAGAATGGAGGGTTGAGATGGGAGATTTTGGGGTAGGAAGGTGGGCCACTTGGAGCTTAGGAATTTGGAGAAATTCCATACGTGGGGACTCTTGTTGCTTGGGATTTTTTGAAATGAGAAAGAGAGAAAGAGAGAGAGTGATGTAAAGGGAGAGAGAGAGAGTGATGGATGGATGAGTGAGTGATGGTTGTGTAAGAAAAGCTTGACTTTTGAGGCTTTTGTGTAAGAGAGGTATGAGAGATGAAGACTTTTGTGGCTTTTTGTGTAAGAGAGGTATGAGTGATGAAGACTTTTGTGGTTGCTTGGGAAAATGGAATAAAGTGATGTGTACTTGACATGTGATGGATTGATGGGTGATTGATTGATGGGATTGATGTGATTGATGTGACACATCGTAGAGATTCTCTTGGGTTTCGCAACGCGCGGCGTTTTCTCACACCGAACGTTGGCCCATATCTCTTGACCAGGGTATCGCTTCGGCGCGCGAGTCGCGGTATCGGAATCGCAACGACGGCGCGGTCGCTATGGTATTGGTCGCGGATTGAGTCGACTCGGGTTGTCGGCACATGAATCAGGGTCGCGCATCGATATCTTTTAAGGGTCGAAGGTTGCCGAAATTCGACCGGTAAGACCGCGAAAGTATACGGAAAGGTACGGACTAAGGTACAGGTCTTACAGGTTAGTCGTGTGTCTAACTGAAATCCTGGCCATGTGAAGGTACACAACAATTAGTTGCGCACCACCAGTCCGAGTGGATAGTGAGTGGATGAATGAATGGGTATGTAAATCCTACTCAATAAGTCCATATATCACTACGGTTCCTCTCTGAAAAATCATCGGGGTCTATTACACTCCAAACCAGATTGCGGCCTCATCCGCGTAATAAGGCGAGTGGAAGAGACCTCACTATCCGCCTGCCGATATCGGGCTCGACTCGTAAATAGCGGACCCATTCCTCTAGCTGGTTAAACTCAGCCTAGCTTTACCCCCACCTCTTGGGCCGGTAAGGTCGCACCCCCTTCCAACCGATCATGATACAGTGGGAGACGCGACCTAACAGTATACGACCCTCACGCGCTCATGCATCCACTTAGTCTAGATATTGGAGCAACCTCTAGAACTAAGAAGGTTTAGGGACTTTCATCCAGAGATATCTATAGCACCCCATGTAGAACAGATTTTCAGTGTTTCATCTGGTTATCCACGATATGCCTGTGGAGGTTACGGCCTTAATGTTGCTAGGGCGTACGGTAATCATAATCACACAGGCATATAAACAATCATGTATTAATCCTACGCATACCGTGCGCTCATGTGGGGCAACTCCGCCTATCAGGGAGTCATATGAACAACCTATCCTATGGCATATGTAATGACCAAGCATATCTCATAACGAACATGCAGATGATGCGTATGGGCATGTATCATGATGTTATGCTATTACATACTCATAATCAGTACCAATAACTAGCATTAACAATCGACCTCGATAATGTGAACATTTAATCAACATTGCCCCTAAGGAATGACCTACATAGAGCCTAACATATAGTGGACCCATGGCCTCACACAAGGGCCTAATGTACTACACAATGGGCCTTACTCAAGAGCTTAATACACATCATGATGAGCCTCTCACACGGGCCTAATATGCATCACAATGGGCTCCATCGCCTGGCCCTCAAATGCACCATAATGTGCCTTATTACATAGGCCTCATATACATCACATTGGGCCTTAAACACGGATTGAATATACATCATAATGGACCTTAAATACGGGCCGTATAAACGTCACATTAGGCCACGACGATCGGCCTCAATACTCGAAATCGACCTCGGTAAATTGGAATCGGCCTTGGCAATCGGAATTGGACTCGACAATCGGCCTCGACAATCAGAATCGGCCTCGACAATCGAAATCGGCCTCAGCAAATCGGAATCGGAATCATCCTCGACAATCTGACTCGGCCTCGACAATCGGAATTGACCTCGACAATCAGAATCGGCATATACAATCGGCCTCGACAATCAGAATCGGCCTATACAATCAGCCTCAACAATCTGACTCGGCCTCGAGAAGCAGAATCGACCTCAACAATCACAATCGGCCTCGATAATCTGACTCAGCCTCGACAATCGGAATCGGAATCCGCCTCGACAAACTGACTCAGCCTCAACATTCAGAATCGGAATCTGACTCGACAATCTGACTCGGCCTCGACAATCGAAATCGGCCTCGACAATCAGTACCAATGATCCACAATCAGTATCGATAATCGGCACCGACAACCAGCACATAAAAAAGGTGAGGTCCATAGAGGAACAACCGATCAACCATAATATAAGAGATCAGCCATCAGCCGTGGTTATATCAAATCCTGATAGCACGGAGCCATCTGTCTATGGTGAATGGGGCCCACTCATTAAGGTTAACTCACATGAGAATGATGAGAATGAGACTATCAAGGCTTAAGGGAAGGTCACAATGTGGACATTCAACCACCAGTACCCATCAATGTGGCAATTTAACAAACATTGCTCCCAATGAGTGGTCCACATAGAGCCATATGTATAGTGGGTCCGTGGCCTCACACAAGGGCCTAATATACATTGCTATAGGCCTCACTCATGGGCCACATATACATCACATACGGCCACGCCCATGGGCCTTGAATACATCACAATAGGCCTCGTCCATGGGACTTAAATACATAATATGGGCCTCAAATACATCACAATGGGCCTCGACGTTGGGTCTCATCTATAACAAGTGGGCCACATCATATGGGCCTCATACATATCAAGTGGGCTATATCACATGGGCCGCACCAGTGGGCCTCATATACACCAAGTGGACCGCGTCCACAGGCCGCGCAAATGGGCCTAATACACATTAAGGTAGGTCCCATGATTTGGACGGTCTAGGTGACCCAAATGGCTAGGCAGTTTAGATACAACACGTACCTCAAGGTGGGCCACACGTCCAAGGGGCGGATGACGAAGATATACAATACCTGCATCAATAGTAGGCCTCATATGGTATCGTCCAGTGATGGACAATGTAAACATAGAATACATATATCAAGGTGGGCCACACACATATGGAACGTGTGACATACAACACATCATCAAGGTAGGGGCCCACACAGCCCAAAACAAGCGGACAACGTGGACGTAAAACAAATACATCAAAGTGGGGTCCACCTACCCACACGTGTGGGATGGTCCTTGGTCCCAAAACAAATGGACGGATGGAGAAACACATACATCGTGGTGGTCCCATCTGTCAAAGCAGGTGGACGGCTTGGGTAAAAACGCAGCTCAAGGTGGGTACCCACTATCCAGACCTATTGGACGGTGCAGGTAAGACCCATACATCACCATGTGGTCCACCAAGTTGCTGCTACACATTCAGTAGCTAAAAGGCTGATGGACGGTGTGGATCACCAAAAGATGGACCGTTTAGATCACTAAAAAAGATGGACGGTTTGGATATAGCACATGCATCACGTGGGACCATAGAACTTGCTGACTTCATCAGATGTAGCTGGCGTGAGGTACTCGAGCCAGTCCACCGTCTAGTTGATTGGCCGGTGTGAATATAACACACCCATCGTGGTGGGTCCCACCGTCCAAGGTCTGGACGGTGTGGATCCCACATGTGTGGCCTACCCAAACCGTCCAGGACGGGGTGGTAGTATACATACATCATAGGTGGGGTCCGCACCAAGGGACAGATGGATGGTAGTATGCATTCACCAAGGTGGGTCCCACGCCCACACATGCCACACGTGTAGGGTGGGCCCACTCCTCCAAATGGAAGGACAGTTTGTATATAAAACATATACATCACGTTGGTGCCACAACTGCTGCCAATGGACGGTTGGATAACAGCATACATCAAGGTGGATCCCATTGTCCGTTGCTACTGGACGATGGAGATCAAATACATCAGGATGGTCCTACACATGGGAGAGACTCCACGTCCCGATGGACGGTGTGGATATCACACAGACCCACAGATCTTGTTGGCGTCATATACATCAGGTGGGTCCCACGTGGGGCCCACCATATTATAATATTATAATATACATTATACTATATTATATTATAATATAATGTACATTAATTGAGAATGCATCCAGTGTCCATCATCCAGAGATGGAAGGAAGGCCTAGATGAAGAATACATATACGCAATGTGGGTCCATCTCACACGTGCAGCACGTGTGAGTGGACCCCACATGCGCCAAAAAGGATGGACGGTTTGTGATATAACATATACCTCAGGTGTGCCAGCATCATCCCAGCTGGACGGTGCAGATGCATTGTATACAACGATGTGGGATCCACTGTCCACGCATCTGGACGTGGATGAAATGCATTTGTCAGATGGGTCCCACGGAGATGGGCGGTGTACATGTGAAACACATATATCACTGATGGGGTCCACGTGGTGGCCTAGGGCCCCACAGACCAAGCCGATATTAGTGTTTTCCCTCGTATAGTCCAGTCCATGACTGGATGGCCCAGATAAATCCATACACCAAGGTGGGTCCACACGTGTGGGACCCACCAGCTCTTAGATTAAGCTGATATTTGTGTTGCCTCTTCACCTTGGCCTATCCAGACGGACAGGCCAGCAGGCCTACCGCTGGATGGTCTAGCAAGGTGGGCCGACATATGGATAGCATGGTTATAATACATACTTCATGGTGGGCCACACACACACCATCATCATCACAAAACAAAAGAAGAGAGAGAGAGAGAGAGAGAGAGAGAGAGAGAGAGAGAGAGAGAGAGAGACGGTGTAGTTGAGGGACCCCGCCACTATGGGCCCCTCTATGATCACAATACATACATCAAAGTGGGTCCCACATGCAAGTGGACCCTCAAATGGAAATCAACGGTAGATCACCCACCTATTGGCCTCCTTGGTCGGATAGAATGCCGAACTCCTTGGCTTTGATTTCAACAAAAGATGATGAAGTTTTGATGGTTGAGATGGGAGATGAGAGGGTAGGAAGTGGGCCACATTAGAGCTTCTCCATGAGAGCTTGGGAAGCTCATACGTTGGAGCTTAGTTTGCTTGGGAATGGGCTTGAGAAATGAGAGAGAGAGAGGGTTGTAAGGAGAGAGAGAGAGAGGGATGAGTGATGGAGTGATGGGTGGGGTGAGTGATGGGTGTGTAAGAGCTTTGTTGACTTTTAGGGTAATTTGTGTAAGAGGGGTATGGGTTGTGTAAGGAATTATTGACTTATGGGGTTGCTTGAGGATGGGGTGTGAGGTGATGTGTACTTGGTTGAAGTAATTGATTGATTGATGTGATATGTTGTAGGGATTCTCTCAGAATTCGCACGCACAGTGTTTTCCTTGAACTAAACGCAGGCCCACATCTCCTGGCCTGGGTATCACCTCAGTGCATGAGACACGGCATCAGAACCGTGACGACGGCGCGGTCACTAAGGTACAAGTCTTGGATCGAGCCGACTCTAGAATACGGGATACGTCTCAAGGTCATGCGCAAATGTCGATAACAGATCACGGATCGCCGGAATTCAACCGGGAGGATCGCGAAAGCTTAAGGAACTGAACGGGCTAGGATATGAGCCTTGTACCAAGTGTAAAAATCCATCCACTGGTAAACTTAGATTCATTAGAATCAGTGACCCAACTTGCATCACTATACCCTTCAAGTACACTAGGGTAACTAGAAAAATGTTAACCATTATTAATACTTTTTCTCAAGTTTCTGAGTACTCTAGAAACAACATTCAAATGATCTAAACTTGGATTACTTGTAAACCTATATTTACCTACTGTAAAAGTAATATCAGGTCGAGTAGAAATCATGACATACAAAAGACTGTCAATCACCTTAGAATATTCTAACCGAGATACACTATGACCTTCATTTTTAATTAACTCGATATTAGAATTAAAATGAGTAGAAACTGGGTTCTTATCATAGTAATCAAACTTTTTGAGTATATTTTTGTAACATCCCGAAAATCGGAGGGTCGAGCAAAAACCCAACTCCCGAGTTTGAAAATGTTATTTATGCAACATAGATATGTATGATTGAATGTTGTCTGTGATAACATATTAAACATGAGTGAGATTAAGCTAGAACAACATATCATACTCCAGAGACAGTTAGATTAACAAGTGGAAGACTGTGATAGTATGTATAACATATATAAACTGTTGTATGTCTCCAGAGTGTGAACATGTTACCAGGTTATATACATACATGTATACTCCAAAAATAGGCAAAACGAATATACATAAGTGCGCTAAAAATATAAAATGACAAGTGTCAAAGCATCTAATCAACCTCCTTGTAATTCCGTCGATCAGAACACGCATAAAGGAGGGATCCTCCTCATCATCATCAAGTCTGGCTCCGCCTCGCAGGCCGCGCCATCATCTGCAATCACAAAAGGGTCTGGTGGGTGTCCGGAAACACCATCCCGTAACGTGGGAGTGAGTAGCTAACTCAGTGAAATAATACAGCAAGGATTAGCATGTTCTCAAATCAATCATGCGATAATAGTAAAACAGTAAATCAAACAATCCTAATACTGTTGTTAATGCAATATGACATGACGTGATGTATGCCCTCACCGACGATCTCCCTCATACGGTACCATTTTACGACCGCGGCATGCAATCGACCCTCAAGTGCTCCACATCTTCCAGGCACATGCAATGGTATGGTGATATGATTTCTGAGTTATTATTAGTCCATTCAAACAGCAGGATTGAGAAACTAAGGTACCTCCCTTATATCAATCCCGACACAGATCCTGTCTAGGGTCGTCACTCCTAGTAATCTCATACGATGTATATTTTGTAGGTCGCTGCAAGGGCTGTCAGGGCTGTTGCACGCACTCGTTGCTCCGCTCCCCCATCACCTTATCAATACAGGCCTACTGTACTCTACTGCTACAGAAGGGTCGTCGCCTCCCATAGACTCAGAATACGCTCGCGGTCACTACAAAGGACTCGTCGCCTGATCAGTGTAGGCCGACAGCTAGAATATAGTGTCCCATACCACCATAATCTGCTCACGAGACTAGGTGCTCACTGGTCACTACGGGGAGGTTTGTGGCCCCAGCGTAGGCCGACAGCTTGACCACGGTGTCCCATACCACCATGCCCGGCTCATGAGTCTTCGTAGATCAAGGTACCATGGTTAACAGGGTTTACAATGGTAAGTTTAGTACCCTAGGTTCAAGCAGTTATGACTCATGCAGAGTGAACATACAATGGTCAGTCGGGTTACTTGACGGGCTCGACTAGCACGATCGTATCTCAAGTTGAACGACACGAAGTGCGTAAAACACTTCATGTGGCCTAACCACTGCCGCCAATTCCAAAACACGACTCGCGTTCATCGACGTATCATTCGTGGCGAAGATAAGCTAACCACGAATTCGCTCAGTTATCGACTGCCTGGACTAAGTATAGTCCCAAACATGTGGAATCACATCGGCAAAGCATGTGAAAGTATTGAAAATGAAATACAACCATATGAGCATGTTAACACATGTTGTAACATACAACTTAAGCAAATCACCTGATACATGCCTTTCATACATATAATGAATTTATGCATATCGCCAACATGTAGGAAATCATTTCCATCAGCAAATTAATTGAGAATTCAATCTCAAACTAAATCATAATGAAATCACAAAGCACATGATATAACATACAACTTACGTGAATCATCAAGCACATGTATTTCATGCATATAATGAAATCATGCATATAGTCAACATGTAGGAAATCATTTACGTCAGCATATTAATTGAGAAATCCATCTCAAACTAATTCATAACATCATTTAATTCAATACATACTAATACAAACACTTATACAAACACTTACACTACACACTTAAGTCTACATATAGTATGTCGACCCGAAGTGCGCATTTAGGCGAATCTCTTCGCCAAACTAATTATGCACGTATTCCTAACATTCTAATGCGACAACAAATCATGTCAATCACATCAGCAAAATATGCATGAAAACAGTACTTCCTACAAATGACTAAAATGCCCTAAATCTCATTTTCTTCGCCGGTTTACGAAACAGGAAACGGAAAGCATGTTGTACATGTCAAACGGCGATGCCGTCGATAATCTACTATTAAACGACATTGAAAGCTTTGGAAACAGTCAATCAAAGCGTCTAAAATCCGCACCTTGTCTCTTATGTATGTGTAAATTCGAACGGAGCGTATACGCTTCGTCTACGGCAATTAGAGAACCTAATACATAAGTTCTATTAGCTACTTCGCTAGGAAACGAAAGGAACCTCAAATCAGCAACTTCTAGGGTATTTTCTTACTTGAAAACGTGGAGGAATCACCGAAAAAGTGATCGGAGTGCGTTGCCTAAGCACGTACAGCACGTGGCACAAGCAGCAGGGAATTCTCTCCCACCTTCTCTCACAAACTCTCACCTTTTCTCTCTCCCAATCTAGGGATTTTTGCAAATTCGGATGGGAGAGAGGAGTGAGGGTTTCAACCCCTTTTATAAGCCGAAACTTGCCCGAAATAGGCTCCGGTACAAAGTTCACTTAGTGCATATCCAAATCGGGGCTGTTTCGGTCCAAAAGATGCTTTCTGGTGGTCCCCTGACCGAATGCGATTGGACTTAAGCTCACGCGTACCAGATCTAGCACGTATTAAGTTTTCAGTCTGGCTGGGTCCGCAGATCGCACGTGGCGGACCAGTTTCAGTTCAGCGGTCACCGCACGTAGATCAGGGCTGAAAGTCTCATGATATAAAATAGAAATCTCTCCTGATCCGAGGGTGTAATCTGGCTGAATTCTGACGGCTAGAACGCTCAATACTGACGCGTCAAGTCGTGTGCCAGATTTGAATTTGAAATTTCAATTCTGTCCCTATTCGCACTCTCTTCGGTCCGGGCTCAATGAAATGGCCTGTGATTATCGGTTTGACTTGATTTTCAAAATGAGTGTCAAGTCCAGCTAGGCGGTTCTAACGGTATAAGATAGGAGGTATCGGACTTTCGACGCGTGGTGTAGATCCAATACAAAGATTCAAAGTGGTCCAGAGAACAAACCTGCTTAGAGTTTGGTCCGAGGTTATAGAGTATTATAGAGTCATTGGTTCTACTCGATTTGGGTCTTGTAGAACGTATTTAAAGTGATCAGGGACTATTTTTCAGCTACTCCAGCGTTGCGCTAGCTAACTTACGCTTAATTTCTAAAGGAATTAATCCTAAGTGGTTTCTTTGGCTATGGAATTGGGTTCTGAACGATTTTCTAGGAGTTTTAATTGACCCACTGCCTAAGGACGTCAAATCCCAGATTGGCCAAAATCCGGGGTATTATAATTTTCAACATAATGTGATTGAGATAGAGTTATACCATCATTGTTTCTTAATAGCTTGATACTTAAAATCACAATAGCTTTACCCATATCTTTCATGTCAAAACTATATGATAAGAATCTTTTAGTGCTATTTATAACTTCTAAACATGTACCAAAGATTAGCATATCATCTATATAGAGATATATAATTGCTCCTTTATTATCAAAGAATTTTGAATATACACATTTATCGAATTCATTAATCTTAAAGCCATATGAGGTGACTATTTTATGAAAATTTTCATGCCATTACTTCGGTTATTGTTTAAGTCCATATAGCGACTTGATCAATTTACACACTTTATTTTCTTGTCCTTAAATTATAAAACCTTCTAGTTACTCCATATAAATCTTTTCATCGAGGTCACCATTTAAAAAAGTTATTTTCACCTCCATCTGATAGATTTCTAACTTATGAATGGATGCTAAAGCAACTAAAACTTGGATAGTTGATATCCTTGCTATTGGAGCATAGGTATCGAAAAAATCAATACATTCTTTTTGTGCAAATCCTCTAGCCACTAATCTAGCCTTAAACCTTTCTGTACTTCCATTTGGTCTTAATTTTCTTTTAAAAATTCATTTACAGCTTATTGGTTTTGATCTTGGAAGCAGATCCATAAGTTTCCATGTTCCATTTTGCAATATAGAATCCATCTCATCGTTTATAGCTTCCTTCCAAAAAGAAGCATCCTAAGATTTAAAGGCATCATCTATTGTTACTGGATCATTTTCTATGTTACAAACCAACATAGTTTCCTTTATTTTGTTATCTTTATCTCCTTCTATTAGCAGAAGGTAGAAGTCACGATCGAAAGATGTACCTTTTCTAATCCTCTTGGTCCTTCTAGGTTTTATGTCTTCTTTATCGAGACTGTTGTATCTTGATTAGGTATTTGAGAACTACTGCTTGTACTAGGATATTGAGATCTTATTTCTTTTCTAGTTATAGAAGAGAATGAGTTTTTCATAAAACTCGGCATCTCTAGATTCTATTATGGTGTTTATCAAGATCGTACAATTATACTCTACAACTAAAAACCTATAAGCCTTACTATTTTGTATATATCGTATGAAAATACACTTAAGAGATCTCAACCCTATCTTGGGCCTTTTAGGATCAGTAAGCCTAACTGAGGCTCTACAAACCCATACCTTGCAGAATGAGATGTTAGGAATCCTATTCTTCCATAGTTCAAATGGAGTTTTACAAGTCTTAGAGTGAGGTATCCTATTAAAGATATGACAGGCAGTTAATAGGGCTTCTCCCCAAAATCCTGAACTTAAATCTGTATTATTGAGCATAGAGTTTACTATATCTATGAGAGACCTATTTTTTTGTTCTACTATCTCATTTTGTTTGGGTGAATAGGGAACTGTAATTTGATGAATTATACCATGAGTTTTGCAAAACTCCAAGAATTCTAAGGATAGATATTCTCCTCTCTTGTCCGACCTTAGAATTTTAATCATTCGGTCTAATTGGTTCTCAATTTCTATCTTGTATATCTTAAATTTTTGTAGTGCCTTATCTTTATTCTTCAATAGGTATACTAATGTATAACGGAAGAAATCATTTATAAAGGTTATGAAGTACCTTATTTCTCCTCTTTTTATTAAACCGCTCATTTCATATATGTCACTATGAACTACATCTATGAGTTGTGATTCTCTTTCCACCATTGGAAATGATTTTCTACTTATTTTGGATTGTACAGAAATACTATATTTGTCATTAGGTTTTGTATACTTAGGAATTAGATTAAGATTAGACATATTATCCATTCTACAATAACTAATATGTCCTAATCTAGCATGCCAAACATCATGTGAATCAAGCATATAAACGGAAGAAGAATTTTCATTTATAAGGTTCAATTTAAACATTCCATAGGATACATAGCCCTTCCCTACATATACTCCATTTTTAAACACAATTAATTTATCAAATTCAAATAGGAGTCTGAATCCAAACTTAGTCAGTAGACTAGTTGATATAAGATTTCTCCTAATATCCAATACATGCAAAACATCGTTCAAAGTAAGAACTTTTTTGGAAGTTAGATTATGACGTACCTTCCCTTTTCCTGCAACCTTATATGTGGAGGCATTTCTCATATATAGTTCTTGATTATCCCCTACTAATTCGTAGGAATTGAACGTGTTTTAATTTCTACAAACATGTTTGGTAGCGCTAGAATCTACCCACCATTTAACATCCTTATTTATCATATTAACTTCAGATACGACAGCGGCCAGATTCATGTCTTCCGTCATATTGACTTGTCTTTTCTTTTCTTACATTTTCTTTTTGTATTTTCAATAGTCTTTCTTAAAGTGACCAAAGATTTTACAAAAGAAGCATGGACCTTTCTTGAATGTGTTTTTTTTTAAACCCTTAGTTATTAAGTTTGAACGTATCATCTTTCTTGAAATGTGGCTTCTCTAATTCCTGATTCACACTATTCTCGACTATATTAGCATTACTTAGGGCCTTCTGTTGTTCTTCATTTTTGTCACGGAGCCTAGATTCTTTTTCTATTTGAAGAAACATTACGAGGTCCTCTAAGGACATTTTCTCTTTTTTCTATTTCAATGATTTTCTAGTATCCTTCCATTTACGTGAAATTTTAGCAATAATGGTGGATACTTGGAAGGATTCGTCGAGATTAATGTCATCGATAATAATCTATTTGATGATGACCTGTAATTTATATACTTGATCAAAGATAGATTTTTCATCTAACATTTTGAATTTTAAAAACTGACTTACAAGGAATTTTTTATTGTCTTCATCCTCTAATGTATATTTGGTGAGCAACACCTGCCACAAATCCTTAGCAGTCTTCTTTTGACGGTAAACGACGTATAACGAGTCAGAAAGACGGTTGAAGATATGACCTTTGCATAGGTAGTCGTTACGCTCCCAACTTTGTCTCTTTTGAATTTATTCTAAATTATCATTGTCAGATGGTGGTGAAAGAGGATCTTAAGTGAGCATATGATCCAACTTAAGTGATGTGAGGAAGAGATGAACCCTCGATTGCCATCGAAGAAAATTTGAATCATCGAACAGTGTAATTCGAACACAGTCAAGATGACCTATAGAAGAGGTCATAATATCGCCTTAAAATTGTTATTGTTGAAGGCGGAAAAATATAAAATGAATCACTTAAAAATAGCGACATCGAAATAGCCTTAAGGTGCGTTACGATGTCGCTATTTTTAAGGCAATATTCATACCCTACTGGTGATTAAACCAATTTACAAAAGGGTTACAACAAATTTGTCTCCAGGATACAATAAGCCTTTTCTCCAAGACCAGAGAAATGTGAGGTTTCGACTTGCAAAATTGAAAAATCGCACCCTGAACACACTTTTACAGCATACAACCCTAACTTCTGTACTGTTACAATTTACCTCCTGAAAACTGTTTGTAATTTACTACCTGAAAATTATTTACAATTTAGTGCCTAAAAAACTGTATCTTTCAACAAACCTTCCAAAAATGAAAATGGTGAAGAAGAAGAAGATGGAGAGGAGATTGTTGGAATTATGAATTCAGATTGACTTAAAGATGAGTTTATATAGAATCACAAGAGATGCTTAAGGCCCTTTCATGAAAAGACATCTTCTTCCATGGTGTCTTTTTATCAATGGTGGTGTCTTTCCAACAATGACATCCCTTCATTTCAAATTCAAAAGATACTCCCTTTACCAAGAGGCATCACCATTCACACCAACAATCACCAAAGCCATAACCATTTTTTCAATTTTCTTTTCTTCTTATTTTGAAAAAACCCAACAATATATATATATATATATATATATATATATATATATATATATTCAAATTAAATAAGGTGGAATGTTGTAGATTTCAATAAATATTGTGAAATGATGTTTATTACAACTAACAATTTACAAGATAACTAAATGAATATGCAAAAATGAAAAGTAATAAATACCTAATACGCTTATTGGAATAAACTTATCAATGCAGGTGTGATCAACCAAATCAAAACTTAAATGATCACGATTTACAATTTAAGGTTGCAGAAAGACTATCTTTACTCTTAAGGTATTGTAGTGGAAGATGCTAAGCAGTAGTTATAAACTAAGTTAAACTATGCTAGAGAAAATAAAGAAAAGATAAATTGATGTGTTTGACGTAGAACCTCGAGCTCTTCTTCGATTGCTCCTTTTATAAATCATCAAGGCAGTGAAACCTTTATTAGGGTTCCTTATTACTTTTGGATCCTTCTCACCCATGTCATGGATTTAGATATGGGAATCCTTGATTGAACTAAAAATATTGGCTTGCATTGGAAAGAAAGAGTCCCAACTCAATCCAGACTTGTTGGTTTTGATTGTGGAAAGAGCAACCACAAATTGAAGCTTCAACATCCAATTGATCGCCCCACCCGTTAATACAAATAAGTAGCCGGGAGTCGACCTTCTATTGTCTATATTTCTTGCATAATCGACATCCACATAGCTTACCAATTTGTCATTTAACTTTTCGAACATCAAGACATAGTCCACCATTCCTCGTATATACTGAAGTAATCATTTCACTACTTCCTAGTACTGCTTATTGGGGTTAACCATGTATCTACTCACAACACCTAATATATGTGAAATATCCAGTCTCGTACAGGCATTGTCATACATCTAACTACCAACAATGCTTGAATAGGGCACACAAGGCATCACTTACTTTTCTTCATTTATAGTATGACATTATTTAGATGAAAGCCTAAAGTGAGAAGCATGCGGTGTGGTAAACAGTTTCGCCTTATCTATATTGAACTTTATCAATACCTTCTAAATGTATTCTTCTTGTAATAACCGTAGCTTGCTCATTTGTTTGTCTCTATGAATATTTATATATATGCTAAGAATATTCTTTGCAGCCCCTAAATCTTTCACTTCAAATATCCCTGACAAATGAGTCTTCAACATATCGATTTCAGACATGTTATGGCTGACAATAAGCATGTCATATTCATACAACACTAGTATGATAGTCTGTCAATTATCAGTGTCTTCTAGTAAACACAATGATCATATTCACTTATGGTAAGTCACTGAAAGTATCAACTTTTGTAACACTTTTTAGGCAGTGATTTTAGGCTATACAATGACCTCCTCAATTTACAAACTTTATTCTCAGCCCCTTTTGCTTCGAACTATTCTAGTTGCTTAATATAAATATACACTTTCAAGTCCCCATATAGAAAAACAGTCTTCACATCCATCTATTCCAATTTCAGGTTGTATTGGGCAACCAGTGCCAAGACAAATTATGATAGACACTTGCTTGACAACAAGAACAAAAATTTCAGTTAGGTCGACACACTTCTTCTATGCACACCCTTTCACGACTAATCTTGCCTTGTATTTATTTAATTTCTTCTTATAAATCCACTTACAATGAATCGTTTTACGTTCCACAAGAGTCATGCATGGCCACTATCTACTTCTCAGCATCTAGGTCATCTAATACTTCTTGGAAGGTAGACAGATTCTCTCATCTGTAATGACAGCGAATGCAACATTCGCTTCATCTTTGTATCTGGCCAGTAATTTGCAATCTCTTGGCGGATTTCTTCTAAGAGATGGCTGGCGCACCTACTCTTGTACCTTTACTTGTAACTCAGGCTCTGCTTATGTATCAACTTTTTCAATCTCGACAACAATGACAGCTGATTTCTCCAATTTCTTATATTTTTTCTTATGGAATACAAAATCCTCATCAAACCTGACCTCTCAGATAATTATGATTTTATAAGTGACCTAGTTATGTAGCCTATATCCCTTCACTTAATCACCATAGACCACAAAAGTTTACTTCTTTATCCTTTGGTTCAACTTATCTCTCTCGACTGACAATATATGAGAGTAAGCATCATAACAAAAAATCTGTAATTGTGAGTAGTCAACATCATGACCACTCCCCACTTATTCAAGAATCTTAGAGTGTATTAACATAGACGAGGATCGATTAACTAGGTAACAGGCTATATTCACGACCTTAATCCATAGCTCATGACCTAATACATCATTACTCAACATGCTTCAATCTCTCCAAGAGATTCTAATTCATTCGTTCCGCTACACCATTCTGTCCATGTGTGTGCCTCATTGTATTATGCCTTATAATCCCCTCATCTTTACAAAATTGGCTGAATTCCTTTGAAGTAAATGCACCTCCATTGTCTGTCCTTAAAATCTTCAGTTTCTGCCTCATTTTCTTATCAATCACTGTCTTCCATACTTTGAATATGACTAATATATAATATTTATTTTTCAGAAAATAAACCCATACTTTCTTAGAGTAATCATCTATGAATGAGACAAAAAATAATGACCATGTAAGCTACAACAGAAACAACGGGCGATAGGCCTAACATCTATATGCACATACTCTAGTACACCCTTACAACGCATGCTTTCTGGTCTTAAAAGTTAGCCATAATTATTTACCATATTGTAGACACTCCACCCAAGCTAGCAACTCGATAAGGCATGGATGATCTTTAGGAATTGAACCTGAACCCTACACCCTACCAAAAACTGCAGCCACTTCCTAAACCTGATCCAAACCTTAATCGAACCTGAGCCATTACATTACCATGAACCTTAACTTAACTTGATCCATCATCTGAACCAGAATAAGCCCAAAATCAATCCATTTCTCGAACTATTCCCAAGATACTTCCAAGCCAAGTTTGAGCCAAATATCTAAAAGCAGGCTTCAGGCCGACCTCAGGGCCCGAAATAGCCCACCAGCCAAGCTATGAGAGCAACCTTACCCGGGCGGTAGTCTAACTACCGGCAGCGGTAATCGGATTACCACCCTCTCTCGACAGGTGTACCCTTTGAGCAAATAGTTGTCTCCCCTCCAAAAGTCAACTTTTCTACAGAATTACCCCTAAGTTTCACCCTATTTACCATTCTACCAAAGACTAAAAACCAATAAGAAAGTGTCATGTGGCATTACCCTCCCCTCAACCAATCACAAGTTGTCATGTCAACATTTACCCTCCATAAACCCTAAAATTACCAAAATATCATCCCAAAAGGTTATAAATAGTCTTCAACTCTCTTCATTTCACACACCAAGACACACCCGAGAAACACCATCAACAACCATTACCAAGAGAGAGAGAGAAAGAGAGTGAGTGAGTGAAAGTGAGAGGGAGTACTTGGGTTCTTAAGCTCACATATTTCTAGCCCCCCTCTAACCTCCTCCAACCACCTCTTACTCTTACAATCCTACTTGGGTCAATCATTCCTAACCACGGTGCATCCAAACATCCAATTCATTTTAAGTGCAAGCCAAAGATCATGTAATCATCATTAGCATTTATACTTCATCAATCGTATCATTACTTCCCTTGTCAACCCCCTTGCTTCTCTAAGTTGCCATTAAATGCTTTGTGACTTGCCGGAACATTAGATCCTGTCACATTAGAAACTCTGATAGTCTAGTCCTCATTTTTATGATATTTTAGCATCATTACATCTGTTTAAAAAACTCCTCTAGACATTCTTTGGACGTATGTTCTGCGGCTTACCAGAATTTCGAACTTTGTCATATCAAAAATTCGAGTCTTCCTTGTTCATTTTTAGTACTTCATATCCTACCATTTTATCTTTTAAGATCAGCTTACCCCACGAAGAAGAGACTGTACATCTGTACGGGTAGAGAGGGTACCTAACACCTTCCCTCTTTGTAATCAAGGTCCCTTACTCAGAATCTTGAATTACAGATCAGGAGTCAACTTAGGGTAAGAAAGTCCTCGGATTCTCTGGCCTTACATATTTTGCAGGTTCTAGCCGACTGCGGGATTTTGAATTAAGTGACTAGTGGCAACTCTAAGTCTACTGCATCAACAATCCAAATCAACCTAACCACACTACAAACAAACATAAATCTACGTGGGCACCAATTTTCAGCATTACACATATATATAATACTCATATATATGAAAATCAACGCTTTTAAATTTAGGAATCATAGAACGATTAGAAAGTTCCTTCATACTGCGGTTTTAAATATAAGAATAAGAGAACAATCAGAAAGTACTTTCATACCGTGCTCACTCATGTGGCCTAGACGCACTTGCCACAAACGTATCAATGTGGACTCTGCTACAAACATTGCAACTCCACCCGATATGGTATTCCTGATCAACTTGTAAATGTTACCACTCCACTATACTTTCATTACTACGAGTGCCCCTTTAAAAACTTTAAGGACCCGATTAAAACCTGTTAACTTGCACCCAAGTGCTTCTAATGACCTAAGAGAGATAAGGTTTTTCTTGAGGTCTAGAATGTGTCTCACCTCTGTTAGGATACGCTCCACCCCATCAAACATCCTGATGCGCACTTAACCAACACCAACCAACCTTGCAGGCAATATCATTGCCTAAAGCACCTATCCACCATTACACTCGCTGTAACCGGTGAACCAATCTCATTGAAAAGTCATGTGGTATGAGCCCCTATATCCAAACTCACTCATTACTGAGATATCCAGATTTAGATACGGTTAAGACATCACCACCATCCACCTCCTCACTAGATTGCATTATTGAAAAGGCCGAGCTCTAAGTCCTAAAGGGGGAGGGGGGTGAATAGGACTATGCCAAATAAAAAATAAATGCAGAATACAAAGACAGATAGCATAAATAAATAGCAACATCAAATGCACTAGTCTTGAGAGGTTGATATAAACTGAGTTCTAAGGACAACCTTTCACCAAAAATCAAGGTTTCTGGTAGGACAACCTGATGTCTAGAACATTGGTAAGTATCAAAAATCCAAACTGGAAATGAGGTGAAGGAAATAAACTAAATTATTACAATATTTACCACAAGTACATAAAGAAAATAACAACATTTAGCACCACACATACATCACAACCATCATCATCCAAACACCAGGAATTATAGTGGTTCGTGTGTGAATACCAACTGTTTGCAAAGAGCTACACAACTACCACACTCCCAATATTCACACCCACGGGATATTGGCTTTCACTAAGAAATAAGGTTTTCCAAGGTTCACCTTAAAACCTTCACAAATGTATTTTTTAAATAGGCTTACACAATCACAAAAATCCCACAATGTGATTTTCTTAGTTGAATCTTACAAACTAAAAAAAATACAAAAAATGAAATACTTATCTGAAAATTCTGATGTAGCTTGGTAGAATCAATTCGATGTAGACGTATATGTTCAACGTTCAATATCACAAATGAAAGGGTTCTAAGTCTAAATGATTTTTAAATTAAATCAACCTAGGGCTAGCTTGATTTGATTTTGATCTCAAAAGGGTAAATCAAAATTCTCCTTTTTAATAGAATAGACTTGAGTAAAGAGATCTCAAAATCAAATACAAAAAGATATAAAAGAATCTAAAATGAATAAGTAATAGCTTCACAATTGCAGGGATTTATCTCTCAGAGTGATGACTTGATTAGGCTTGGAATGAATGAAAAACTCTGAGATTCGTCCTCTGTTTGTAGGTAAAAAAATTTTTCCCTGACTGGTCTAAGGGTCGGTTCGACTGGTCGAAGCACCAACCACTTTTCAAAATTTCTGGCGTGATAAGATAAACTTGTTACTCGACTGGTCGAGTGGCCTGCTCGACTAGTCGAGCAATGCACTCGACAGGTCGAGTGAATAAAAATTAAGTCGCTAGAGTTCAAGTCAAGCACTGTTCAACTGGTCGAGATTGTTCACTTGACTAGTCGATCAGCGTGCACGACTGGTCGAGTGTCCAACAGAAAATTTGAAAAATCTTCAACAAAACTTAGACTGGTCGAGAGAATCCCTGGACTAGTTGAACAAATGCTAGGACTAGTTGAAAAAAACCTATAAACATATACAATGACCCAAATTTAATATATAATCAATATGTCCTAACCTATGGTCAATCTAGGGTCATCCATACCTCATTTGTGAGTTTGAAACATCGAAACATAGATCACTTCGGTAACTCGTTTATTGTAAAGTACATGAAGCTCGACCTTGTAGTCTTAAACTTAAGTATGAGCTAGAGCTTGTGTTCTTGAGACTTAAAATAGTGATAATGATTATCAACTTAAACTTGAGCCTTGAACTTGATATAGAATTTATATTATTGTACTTGAGCTTGTGTTTGATCTTTGACAATATTCTTCAACTTGAAGATGTGGAAGAGTTGATGATGATGAAGATGACTTGAAACGTATGAAGGTGATTTATCCATCTTATCAAAATAAGTTATAGACTCCAAGTTATTTAGCATAATAAAATTTGACAATACTGGGTGCTAGATCTACCATATAGCACTTACAAGCTCCCCTTTTGTCAAATTTGTGACAAAACCGACTAAAGAATCATGCACCAATTCACAAGACAATGTTACTACTACTCCCCCTCAATCTACTACTCCCTCTCAATCCAGGCAAGGTGATTTGTAGAGTACCTGTATTCAGTATTCGAGTTGTTGGTATCACTACAAGTTTCGCTAGCCGGAGATAAAAATATAATATCGTTATCGCTGATAATCGGAAATGCAAGGAAAAAGGGACAAACACAGAGAAAATGGTGGAATTTTTTAGTAAAACTTTAGGACATACCTAAATACACATATTTACATATTCAAGAATGAAAAAATCATAAAAAGAATGCATTAAATTAGAAGTTCCATTTAATGAGGGCCAAAAAGCATGCGTTGTCGTAAAAAATAACTTAAATAGTAACCAAAATGATTTCATATAATATAAATGTAGCTGATATACAGTTATTAAGACTTGTAAAAGTAAATAAACTCAAAGATGCCAAATCAATGATGGATTAGATTATCCAATCAGTGTGGTATTTGATACTTTGGTTGTGTATGACACTTGATACCTAGCATTTGAAATGGTACATGTGGCAAATTTTAACATTATCTAAACTGTGTTTTCACTTCATCAAGATCTGTGTAACCTAATCAAGAGGTTGGATGACAAAAAAAAACCATTACAATCGCCCTATGAAGTTTTTAATGGTGAGCATTTAATCGCCATTGTTTCCTTTAGTATGGTCCACCTGAGATGCAGTCATGCAGATCTGTCTCATTTTAGACTCATGCCTTAAAATTATCTATCAAGATAAATGGACAATATTGATAAAAATTTTATCATTATGATGGCCTCACATAACATCAACCCATCAATCCACGGATACAAACAAGTGACACGTGCACACCCTATTAATCAGTACGCTTATCACTATATGGAGCCCATTGTGATTTATGTATTTTATCCACCCCATCTATCCATTTTACAAGATAATTTTAAGGTTTGATCCCAAAGATGAAGCATATCCAATGCTCAAATGGACCACACCACAGGAAACAATGTGAATTGAACATGCCTACCATTGAAAAATCATTAGGGACGACAAAAGTTTTGGATCCATGTCATTTTTGTATCTTACCTTCATCCATCCCCATGATCTTATGAACAAATTGGATGAAAAATAAACACCACTGTGGGCCATGGCGCCTAGGAAGGTTTCAACGATAGGAATCATTGTCTCCATTGCCTTGGCGGTGTGGTCCACCCTAGCTTTGGATCTGCCTCATTTTTGGGTTCACTACCTAAATGATCTCGCTAATTGGATGGACCATGTGGATATAACACATACATCATGGTGGGGTCCACAGAACTTGGTGACGTCCAGACACCACTTATGTTCGCCCTGCACGGCACACTAAAAGGAAGCAGATTGCATACCGAGTAACTCAATAGGTTAAGCATACTGAGTAAACTCTGTGGGGTCCACTGTGATTTATGTATTTTATGCACTCCGTCCAACCATTTTAATAGATAAATTTTGTACTTGAGCCTAGAAATGAACTATATCTAAACCTCAAGTGGAACACATAATGGGAAACAGTGTGAATTGAACATCTACCGTTGAAAATTTCTTGGGGGCCACAGAAGTTTTGGATCAAGCTTGTATTTGTGTTTTCCCTTCATCCATGCTGTATGATCTTATGAATAGGTTGGATTACAAATAAACATCACTGTGGGCCCAAGAAATGTTTCAACGGTGGAAGTTATTATTCCAACTATTTCCAATGGTATGGTTCACTTGATCTTTGGGTATGCTTAAATTTTGGTATCAACCCTAAAATAATATGAAAAAATGGATGGACGGCATGGATGGACCAGATACAGTCACAGTGGGCCTGACAGTACGCAATCTTCTTTCTGCATAAAAACTGGACGCAAATTAGATACTAAAAGGTTAAGTAGCGAGACTCGCTACACATCACCAAGTTCCATGGACCCTACTAGGATGTACGTATTGTATCCACAACGTCCATTCATTTGGAGATATTATTTTAAGGCATTACCCAGAGAACGAGGCAGATCCAAAGCTTTAGTGGACCCCACCACACAAAATAGCGGGAAGATTGATATACATTGTTGAAACCTTCCTAGGGACCACCGTAATGTTTATTTTCCATCCAATCTGTTCATAATGTCACAAAGACCTGAATGAAGAGGAAAAATAAATTTCATATTGATCCAAAACTTCTGTGACCCAAAAACGTGTTTCAATGGTAGACGTTCAATTTCCCACTGCTTTTTTAGTGTGGTCCACTTGATAGTTATATCTGTCTTATTTTTCTTCTAAAGCCGTAAGACGAGCTCCCCAAATAGATTAACGATTTGGATATAACACATACCTCATGATCAGACCCACTTAACTTGCTGACATCAATACAACAGGTATACAGCTGGTGTAAGGTACACCAGCCAATTCGTGTCCTTATATCGAGCTCGAAATAAAGAAAAAAAAAAGGAAGAAAACCCTGAAATGTCGTTCACAGGGGATTCTTGCAGAAGAAAGGGGGTTTTGGGGGGAGGATTTTGAAACCCTATATCATTCCCAAATCGTGAGGAAATTTCCAAAATCACTGATTTTTTGCCGAAATTTCAAGCTTCAAATGGAAAAGGGAAAGGGCATTTTGAGGTTTTTCTTACCTCTTTGCAATGTTCGAAGATCGATTGGAGGCATTCTTCTGAGCTGTGAGTTTTGAATAACCAGGTGCGCTATCACTCTCACGTATTTACAAAAACAGCGAAATCAAAGCGATTTTTTGATTTTTTTTCCCTTATTTTTACCTATTTATCAAAAAAATATGTTGTTGGCTACATGGTTGGTGGCTACGGTCGATATTCTCGGTGATAATCCAAAATTATCGACAATATCTCCAATTTTTCGCCAATAATAGGGAGAGAAACGAAAAATTGGGGTTTCGGTATCGCTAGACTAGCGACACTGATATTATCGACGATAATATCGACATTTCGTCGAAAATTTGAACACTGCCTATATTAATCAAATATATATCAAAAAAATAATGCACTTTTATATTTCTCTACAACCACATCCAAATCCAACAATCATCATACCATTCAAATCATACCACATTTCTCCCCCTTTTTGTCACAATATGATAAAGGAAAGAAAAAGAAATACATAAATGATTGAAGAATAAAAATAACAATGAAGAGTATGAGGTAAGAGAGTGAATATCATGTATAATCATCAATAAAATATATCAACATTAAGCATAGACATGTCTATAGAGTAGCAAATAAAAACATGGCCAAGTATCACCCAAGCAAAAGTAAAGATTAAGATTTAGTACATGCCCAATATAACTAAAAAGACTAATCAGAACCAAAAGATGGAGCAGGAATAGATGGGTCAATTTGATGTAATCCCTTGTTAATGCGACGAAGGTATTTGCGCATATATTTGAATTGCGTTTCATGAGATACATGGAGACCATCCACCTTCTCTTCTAAGGTTTTAAGTTTCTCATCAAAATCAGAAGGCTGAAAATTAAGATCAGCCTCAGAATCGGATTCTAACTCATCAAACAGGTCATCCATATTCACATCATCGGTAGGTAGAGCTTCTTCCTCTCCAACTTCTTTACTGGCTCCTCCAGCATCCCTATCAACTTGACCAGGAGCCAACTTCAAATTCATCTTGTTAATATTTGATTTGTTAAAGGGAAGATGAGAAATAGGAGCTTCTCCATTTGGCACGACCACTAGACAATGAGTGGCAAGGGTAGTCATCTACGTCTATGGATGGAGACAAAATTGGATTATAATATAACAAATTAAAGAAGGAAGACACACTTGAGTACCAGAAACAACAGAATGAAGAATACGCACCATGAAAGAGGTTAATTCAGACTTGTTACCAAATCTAGGGTATACATTGGAAATGAAGATACGATGAAGTACTCTGTATCTGGGTAACGTATGGTTGGCACGAAGCGCAATCCCAAAATTCCATTCCGAGTTCATATTGCACAAATCTCTGGTTAAAAGATGTTTTTCAGATTCATTCAATTTTGCAACCAATGTAGACATTGGAATCCCTTCATCATTAACTGGCATATCCATCAAGCTAGAAATTAAATGACGATCTACTGAAAATGTACCTTATCTAAACATCACAGTGAAGGTTAAATTTTTAATAGAAAAATCACTGATACATACATACATGGCTTATGCAATGGACCGACATGCGGGTCCGCCCCAATTCAGTATGTTATCCCATCTTACAGCCATAAGGAGGGGAATGATGTTGAAAGGAACCAGATGGTTGGAATTAACGGTTCGTTCAACAATGACATTACGGAGATGAATATCCCGCACATATTTTGGGTCCTCTTCGGGTGGTCGAAAAGTGCGCACCGAAGAAGGAACGTAAATCAGATTTTACCTGAAAAGTCCTCTTCAGGTGTGGAACGAGAAGGACCATGAGTGGTTCTCTTCTTATATCTACCTTCCATTGCTAAAAATAAAAATTGAATTCAAGAAGGATTTAAGAGTTTCACATAAATCAGATTTTACCCAAAAAATGTAAGGAAACCACAAGAAATCTTGAAATAAACTTTAGAATCAAGCAAATAGAGATGCAAGGAACATAAATCTGAAATAAAATTGAAAATGACGCACTAACCAAGTTGTATTCGGAGATAGGTGCGATCGGTCGGAGAAGGGGCTGTTGGAGAAGATGAAGAAAGTGAAGAAAAAGTGATTTTTTCACATTAAAAGCAACCCAACCATGCATCTCGAACCGGTCGTGCCACGACTGGTCGAGTATGTACTTGACTGGTCATGCAGACATAAAACATGCTCGATTTTATAAATTTTTGAAATCTAAAAATTTGTAATATATATATATATGCATAAAATAATACAAGTAGACATAATAATCTCAGATCAAATTACACATACTAATATCCAGTTTTAATTTAGAAAATCTGTTTCTGTCAAGTAGTTTGGTGAAAATGTCTGCAAGTTGATTTTCAGTTTGAATATAATCCAATGAAATAATTTTATCTTCCACTAATTCACAAGTGTAATGATATCTAATGTCAATATGCTTAGTTCGTGAGTGCTGGATGAGATTCTCAGAGATATTAATTACGCTAGAGTTATCGCAATACAGTACCATAGTATCTTGCGCAAATCCATAGTCATTTAACATTCTTTTCATCCACATAAGCTGAGTGCATGCATTTCTAGCTGCAATATATTCAGCCTCAATTGTGGATAGCGAAATGGAACTTTGTTTCTTGTTATGCCACGAAACTAAACAATTCCCGACATAAAAACAACCACCGCTGGTAGACTTGCGGTCATCTATATTCCTAACCCAATCAGCATTTGTATAACCCACTAATTAAACATTAGTATCATATGGATACCAAAGGCCTAGATTGGCCGAACTTACAATATATCTCATAATTTGCTTGACAGTAATCAGGTGAGATTCTTTAGGATCAGATTGATATCTGACACAGATACGTACGCTGAATGCTATATCAGGTCTGTTCGCAGTTAAATATAATAAGCTACCAATCATACTACGATACAACCTAAGATCTACACTTTTACCTATTGCATCCTTAAAGAGCTTAAGAGTCGTATTCATAGGAGTATCAAAGTTTTTGTCACTCTCAAAACCAAACTTCTTCACCAAGTTTAGAGCATACTTGGTTTGAGAAATAAAAATCTCATCTTCAAGTTGTTTCACTTGTAGACTTAAAAATAAGTTCAGTTCTCCAACTATGCTCATTTCAAACTTGACTCAGTAGTCAAGTTAGAACATGTAGAACCATAAATAATATTATCAACATATATCTGTACTATGAGTATGTGATCATTGTATTTCTTTACAAACAGTGTCTTATCAACACTCCCCATTATAAAGTTATGACTTAGTAAAAACTTAGTCATCTTCTCATACCATGCCCTGAGAGCTTGTTTTAAACCGTTGAGTGCCTTTTTTAGGCGATGAGCATGATCAATATATTTATGGTCTTCAAAACTCTTAGGTTGTTATACATATACTTCCTCATGTAAATCATCATTCACTCTTGACATCCATTTGATAGATTTTGAACTTTTTGAAATAAGCAATGGATATTAATAATCTGATAAATTCAAGACGAGCTACTGGGGTAAAGGTTTTGTCATAATCGATGCTTTCTATCTGAGTGTACATTTATACAACCAGTCTTGCCTTATTTCTTATAATATTTCCTAATTCATCAGATTTATTTTTAAAGATCCACTTAGTTCCAATTATATGTTTATCATTAGGTCTAGGAACCAATACCACATATCATTCCTTACAAATTGATTTAGTTCATCTTGCATGGCTACTATCCAGTTTTCATCAGTAAGCGCGTCTTTTATATTGGTTGGCTCAATTTGGGAAGTGAAGCATACATAATTACATATGTTTTCTAATTGTTTTCGAGTACGCACACCAGTGAGAGGGTTCTCGAGAATTTGATCATTTGGACGGTCTTTAACTGACTACAGTCAGTGTCATTTTGACTGGGTGAAGAATCTGGTTTATAAAATATAGAGACTTCATCATCTTCTCAACTAGAGACAGGTGTATTCAGGTGATCATTTATAACTACATTAATGGACTCTTGAATAATACTGGTTCTCTTTTTGAGAACTTGGTATGCTCGACTATTTAGAGCATACCCTAGAAAAATCCCTTCATCACTTTTACTGTCGAACTTCCCTAAAATTTTGCGGTCACATAAAATATAGCACTTGTTGTCAAAAACTTGAAAGTATTTGACTGTGGGTTTCTTATTGAACCACAGTTCATATGCAGTCTTATCATTTGATTTTCTAGTATAAAGACGGTTTATTATATAGCATGCAGTGTTCATAAGTTCAACCCATAGATTTTTAGATAATTTCATGCTATTTAACATAACATTAGCCATTTCTTGAAGCACATGGTTTTTCCTTTCAACAATCCCATTTTGTTGAGGTGTCTTAGGTGCAGAAAATTCATGCAATATCCCGTGATCGCTATAGAACTTCTCAAAATTTCTATTATCAAATTTCAATCCACGATCACTTCAGATTTTCAAAACATTTGATTCATTCTCAATTTGGATACACTTGAGTATCCTTTTTATTTTATCGAGAGTTTCGGACTTTTCTCTCATGAAAGCTACCCATGTATATCTGGTAAAGTCATCCACAATTACCATAAAATATTTATTTTCACCTCGACTCTTCATTCTGGTAGGTCCAACGAGATGCATATGGAGGAGTTTAAGAGGTTTATATGTGGCACTGGAGTTTACTTTCTTATAACTACTCCTAGTTTATTTTTCGATTTGACATTCGCCATAAATTTTATCCATTTTCTTTAATTTGGGTAGACCACTTATTAACTCTCCTTTGCTCAGTCTATATAGATTTCGGTAGTGTACATGTCTAAGGTGTTTATGCCATAATTTGGTCTCATTGGTTTGGACAATGTAGCACGATAATTTAGATGAGCTAGAGTCACTAACTATATAGTAATTCTCAGATGTATCTTTAAAGTTGGTGAATATATCTTTGTCACCTGTCATGTGTCTAGAGCAACCACTATCTAGGTATCACTTTGATTGACTCGAAGCCTTGAAAGCAGTGTGGGCAACCAGACAAGTAACTTTAAGGACTCATTTCATTACCATTTTGGGTTTTAGAGCACTGTTGGTTTTACTGTGCTTATAGTTGTTATACATTCTATCATTAGATTTAGATTTTAGAAGCTCTTTGAGTAGATCCATTCTGATTTCTAAAATTAATATGGTTATTTTTAGGTTTTGTAGCTTGAAAAGTTTTAGAATTTTTAAAACCATTTTGATTCAAGCTTTTCCCTTTTGAGTTAGAGGACTCTCCTTTAACAAACTTAGGAGGAGTAATCTTATTTTTTAAAGGCGTATTTTTATAATAACCCAGACTAAGTCTATCTCCACATTTCCTTGATCCGGTTTGTAATTTTTTTAGTTTAGAATCACCCTGGGTATACCTCCAAATATCCTTTGAACTCAAGAGAGAAGAGACTTCTAGTTTTAGTTTTTCATTTTCTAATTTTAGATTTTCAACTTGAGATGCTTTGAAATCTAAATCACATTTAGTCTTTTCAAAACAATCAAAAAGATGTGATTTTTCTAAAATTAGGTTTTCAAAATCCCCTTTTAACTTTAAAAACTTTTCTTTTTTAAGTTTAAGTTTTACAGCTATCTTACAACTTTTCCTGTATAGGGCATTATAGGCATCTTGTAAATCTTCATCGTTTTCAAGGTCACTCCTTAGATTTTCATCATAAGTTGAATCACAACTATCTGTGGAAGTGAATCTAGCTAGAGTCATTAAGGCCTTAACCTCATTAGTGGATTCGGGTTCTAAATCATCTGACTCAGAAGAGGCTTCCGAGCAAGACGATTCATCCCATGAGGCCAATATACCTTTCTTCTTTAATTTGTCTCTCTTTGGACACTTGTTTGCTAAATGCCCGTATTCATGGCAGTTGAAGCATTGACTGTTTTTAAGAGATTTTTAATTTTTAGATTTACTCTTTTTCTTCTTAGAGGGTTTTTGAAAATCAACTCTCTTTTTATTTTTGAAAATCTTATAAAACTTCTTTATTAATAGTGTTATATCATCCTCTGAAGTTTCACAATCAAAATTACTAGTATTATCTTGAGAAATATATTTAGATGACTTAAGGGCTATGGACTTACCTTTAGGAGCCTTGAAATTCAACTCGTAGGTTTGTAAAGAACCGACAAGCTCTTCAACCCCCATATGATCCGTGTCATGAAGTTCTAAGTCGAGGAAGAATCCAAGGGACCGAAAGACAAAGACGAATGTTAGCATTGCGGCAAGAAGGGGCACATGAAACGTGATTGTAGGGCGCTCAAGAAACAAAAAGGAAGCTCTCAAGGCAGGAAGGATTCAGTGAATCTATCTGAGGAGAGTAACACAGAGGCGTTGATCTTGTCTCTTGATGCAAGGAATGAGTCTTGGGTTATAAACTCAGGTGCTTCGTTTCATACCACTTCATGTAAGGAGGTTCTACGTGATTATGTATCAGGTGACTTGGGAGAGTCTATTTGGGTGATGATGAGCCATGCAGTATTGTTGGAAAGGGATACATTCATATAAATTAGAAAGATAAAACGACTTTGAAATCGAAAGATGTCAGACATGTACTAAGTTTGAAACGAAACTTGATCTCAGTGGGGCAGTTAGCCGATACCGGTTATGTGACGACATTCACCAATGATTCATATAAGATCATAAAAGGTACCTTAGTGATATCTCAAGGAAAGAAGGAAGGTACTTTATACATGACTTTAAGATTATATAGTTCACTCACAGTCGTATTAATTGGAGTGAATGAGCAGTTATGGTATCAGAGGTTGGGACATATGAGTGAGAAGGGGATGAAAGTGCTATTGTCAAAAGGGAAGCTACCAGGGTTGTAAGACCCGTATCTTAGTTTGTACTGTTCCGTCAACTCCCGCGATCCTTCCGGTCAAATTCGGCAATCCTCGACCACTTTCTGATGTTTGCGCGCGATCCTAAGCTGAAACCTGTATGCCAAAGACGGCTAAAAATTGAAACCTATACCTTAGCGACCGCGCCGTCGCCGCGGTTCTAACACCGTGACTCGCGCACCGAACCGATACCCGGGCTGGCAGATGACGGTCTGCGTCCGTTTCGAAGAAACACCGCGCGTTGCGAATTACGAGAAAATCTCTACGAGATGTCCCATCAATCAATGTCAAAGTACAACCATACCTCAAGTACAAGCCCCATCCCTCCTTTTTCCCTCAAGTCAACTCTCTTTCCACCTCACCATCTCACTTTATAAAAATTTTAACCATAACCATCCCTCTTTTACCTATTTTTCAAACCAACCCATACTTCATTAATTACACCCATCACTCCAACTATATCTTTTATTATTCTCTCTCATTTCTCAAAATCTCCCAAGCAAAAAAATTTCCATACGTCTAGGCCTCCCAACTCTCTCCCAAATCACAAGTGTGGCCCACTCTCTTATCTCTCATCCTCACCATCAAAGGTCCATCATCCACCGTCCAAAGCAAAGGCAATGAGCTAAGGAGGCTAGGGGAGCAAGAAGGAATCCAAGAGGTGGGTGATCCACCGTTGAATTCTTTTTAGGAATCACTTATTGGTGGGACCCATTTTTAATGTATGATTTGCATTATGTGGGGCCCGTAGTGGCGGGGCCCCACCATCACCGTCTCTTGTTCTCTCTTTCTCTCTCTCTCTCTCTTCTTCTCTCCTTATCCTTCTCCTAAAATGAAGTGGGCTCCACCGATTCATGATAAATCTACTCCATCCATCAAATGGTGTGACCCACTACATATTAGACAAAATGATATTTATTTTATATTAATATATATACATATACATATATATATATATATATATATATATATATATGTATATTTTTGGTGGGCCACATGAATGTGGGACCCACACAGTGCATGTGTCCATCCATGACGGTCTAGCGTCTTTGGACGCTGGACGCGGGCATGGCTAACATGGGGCGTGTACTTACGGGGAAAAAAAAGAAGAAAGATTCCTTTTAATGTTTTGGAATGGCTAACTCATGCAGGCCTCAACTTGATACATGTATTCAATCCAAGCCGTCCACCACCTTCCTCAGACTATTTTAGGCGTTGAGCCAAAATTTGGGACCAATCCGATTCTCAGGTGGGTCATACCATCTAAAATCATGTAGAGACATGCCTGAACATATAAAAGTACTTGGTGGGGCCTACCTGAAATTTGGATGCATCTTAAACTTGGACTGAACGGTCCACCACGTGGGACACATATATTAGACGATTTGGATCATCTTATTGTGGGCCCCATATTTTTTTTTAAAAAAAAAAAAAAGAGAAAAAGAAAAGGGAAAGGAAACGGTGGGCTGCTCCAACATGGCCCCACCTTGATATATATATTTAATCCAAGCTATCCATTATATTCTCGGGATCATTTTAGGCGTTGAGCCAAAAAATGAGACCAATCCAATTATTTGGCGGGCCGTGGCATTAAGAATACTAGTATTTTTCTTTAAAACTTGGAAAAATGATTGCTGGGGTCCACCAGAAGCTTGGACCCACCTGAAACTTGTTTTGGACCCTTAATTTTGTGGGGCACACATAATGGACGGGTTGGATTGTAAATAAATATTTTGGTGGGCCCTACATGGGACCCACTGTGGTATGTGTGGCTTACCACACCGTCCACAACAGTGGGTGGTGACACCCACTGTGATGCAAGTATTTCACTCACGCCGTCCGTCCACGGCAGTGGACGATGGCCCCCACCTAGTATATGCATTGTGTCCACGCCGTCCATCACTGTGGGCCCTGGCCCACGTGACGTTATGAACAGGTTTGGATGGCATTAAACATTACAATGGGCCCGTGTTGGGTAGAAAATATACATTTTGGTGGGCCCTGGGTCTATATGACCTTATCAATAGGTTTGAATGGAAAATAAGCATTTTGGTGGGCCCATTGCTACATGGCCTTATCAACAGGTGGGATGTAAAATAAACATTTTGGTGGGCCCCTTGCCATACGGCCTTAACAACAGGTTGGGTGGCAAATAAGCATTTCAGTAGGCCCAGGATTGGATGGAAAATTAATGTTATAGTGGGCCCACATGGGAGCCTACCATGATGCATGAGTTTCATCCATACTGTCCAACCATTTTTAGATCATCTTAAGGCCATTATAGAGGCCCATCTTAATGTATTTGTGGCCCACCCACTAAGGCCCACTTTGTTATTTATGAGCCCATGTGTGTAGGCCCATTTGAAGTATTTGTGGCCCATTGTTGAGGCCCACCTTGGTATATATAAGGCCTATGTGATTAGGCCCATTTGATGCACATAAAGCTCATGTGATTGGGGCTCATTTTTAATGCATACTGAGGCCCATGGGTTATGACTCATTGCAAAGGACCTAAGGCCCATTGGTGAGGCTCATTGAGGTGATCCATTTGATGAATGTAGAGCCCATATGATACGGCCCAAATTGATGTACTTTAGGCCTAATTGGGGGCAACTAGGTCCATTGCAATGCGTGATCCCCCATGGTATATGATGATGTTTACAGCAAGTAATGCCTTGGGAACAATGATGGTTAGATGCCCACATTGTAAGGATGACGACGGTTAAATGTCCGCACCGTCACTCTCCCTAGGGCCCACTGATAGGCCCATATTATAGTCTACAGGCCGTTTAGGCCCATCTTCATTTTGAGCAAAGCCCACCTATTATGTATATTAGGCCCATGTGCAGGGCCCGCCTATTTTGTATTTAAGGCCCGTGGAAGTAGCCCAATGAGATGCATTTATGGCCCTTGTGCCAAGGCCCATGGCGATGTATATGCAGCCTACGAGTGAGGCCCGATGTGATGAAATTATGACGTATGATGATGTATATTAGACCTTGTATGAAGCCCGTTGTGATGTGTATCCAGCCCGTGGTTAGGGCCAATATGATATTTTTATGGCCCATCTTGATATATTAGTGCGGCCCATTAATGCAGCCCACTTTATATGAATGAGGCCCATGCGCAGGGCCCACCTATGAAATATATATTAGGCCTATGTGAACGACCCATAGTGATGTATTTGCAGCCCAGTTGATAAGGCGTATAATGATGTATTTGTAGCCTGTATAGCGAGGCCTATCATAATGTATATGTAACCCTTGTATGAGGCCCATGTGAGAGACCCATCGTGGTGTGTATTAAGCTCTTAAGTGGGACCCATGGTGTTGTATATTTGGCCCTTATATGAGGCCATGGGTCTACTATATGTTAGGCTCTATGTGGGTCATTCCTTGGGACAATATTAGTTAAATGTCCACATTGTCGAGGTCGATTGTTGATATTGACTATGAGTATGTGATAGCATAGCATCATGATACATGCCCATACACATCATCTGCATGTTTGTTATGAGTTGTGGTTGATCATTACATATGTCATTGAATATGTTGATATGAGACTCCCTGATAGGTGGAGGTTACCTCACATGAGCGCACGACATGCGCAGGATTGATGCATGACTGGATTGTATGACTCATGCATCTTGCATTGTGTGTTATACGCCCTAGCGCCATCAGGGTTGTAGCCTCCACAGGAATATCGTGGATGGCCAGACGGGACACCAAAAATGTTTAGTTCTAGCATACGGGTGCCATAGATGTCCCTGGGTGAAAATTCCTAAACCACCGTGGCTAGGAGATGACTCCAACGTCGAGACCGAGTGGATATATGAGTGCACGAGGGCTGAATACCAGGAGGCCGCGTCTCCCACTGTGTCGTGGTTTGTTGAAAAGGGGTGTGACCTTACCCGCCTAAGTGAGGGGGCAATGTCTAGGTTGAGTTTGACCAGCTTGAGGAATGGGTCCGCTATCGACGAGCCGGGCCTGATATTGGCAGGCGGATAGTGAGGTCTCTTCCACTTACCCAGTTGTGCGCTTGGATAGGGGCGGCAAGCTGGCGTAGAGTGTAATAGACCCCGGTGATGATCCCCAAGATGAACTGTACTGATATGTGGATTTAGTGAGCAGGACTTGCATACTCATTCATTCATTCATTATTCACTCGGGTTAGTGGTACGTAACTATTTGTCACGTGTGCTTTCGCAATGGCCATGATTTTGGTTGGGACGCGTGACTAACCTGAGATCAGGAGTTTACCACATAGAGTCTGACTATCCAAATTTAGGTATGAGACTGGTTTGGATAGAAGTCCCTTATGGTGGATCTCGAAGCCTGCGATACTACGTACTATCATCCCGACTTCACACTCCAGCATGGTCATTCCATTAGCATTACATATTGCATATTGCATTATATCCTCGGCATATGGCATTTTGGATTGTTATGTTTCTGTATTCTTGTGACTTAGATGAGAGTGATGATATTTGTTAGCTCTTCCGAATCGTATATTGCATTATATTCTTGTCATCCGATATTTGATTATTTATGACTCATCATTTGCATAGCTGTCCTATATTGCGTATTCTGATATTGATTGACTCATGGACATGTCTGTATTTCTGCTTACTCTGTTATCGTATGATTTATAATCTTGTCTGTATTTCGATTTACTCTGATAATTTCTGCTCTTGTCAGTATTTCTGCTTATTCCGACATTTTATGATTTATGGATTATCAGTGTTTCCGATATTGTATGATTAAAGCACTGTATTGAATACTTGACACTTACCTTATGCACACACTTACACCACCCTCTAAGCTTTCTATAAGCTTATGCACGATAGATGCGTGCAGGTAAAGTTAGGTTGCAGCAGCGTCGAGCTTAGAGCGTGCAGTGGTCTTTCCAAGCTTAATTTTGATATATGTATTTCCTTTTCAGTATTGTACTCAAATGATTATATTAGTGGATATGTGATGATGATGTTACCTTTGTGAATTGGGTAATCTTGTGGTTATGCTTATTACGAGTTAATTGTACAAAAAAAAAATCCTTCTTGTAGGATCCTGGGATCGAAATCTAGCATATGAATGCTAGGAGCCGAGAATGGGGTACTACGGAGGCTGTCGGCACTGGATTCGGTGATCAGGATTCCTGTGAATCCGATTTCTGGATTTGGGGCGTGACAAGGGCTGAAGTATATTGACTTGGAATTTTGCGAAGACTACGTGTATTGCAAGCAAAAGAAGGTAAGTTCTAAGAAGACAGGGCGCACTCCAAAGACCCATATGTTGGAGCTAGTATACACTGATGTGTGGGGATCGATACAAGTATCATTTCTCGGTGGCTCACGTTATTTTGTTTTTTTTATTGATGATGTTAGTAGAAAACTGTAGGTTTATTTCTTAAAGCACAAATCTAATGTATTTGATGCATTTAAGAAGTGGAAAGTAATGGTACAAAACGAGACAAGTAAAATAGTAAAATATCTCCAATCTGATAATGATGGAGAGTACTGTGATAAGAATTTTAGCAGTATTGTGTAGCAAATTGAATCAAACATCAGAAAATGATTTCAGGGACACCGCAGCAAAATGGTGTGACTGAGCACATTAACAGGACCATCTTTGAGCGTGCCAGGAGCATGCGGTTATATACAGGGTTGTTTAAGACGTTTTGGGCAGATGCTGTGAGTATTGCCGCATATCTCATCAATAGAAGTCCCTCAGCACCATTTGATGGCGAGCTACCAAAAGAAACATGGACTGGGAAAGAAGTAAACCTTGCACATCTCAGAGTGTTTGGTTGCACTTCATATGTTCATATTGATGCAGAGCACAGAAACAAGCTGGATGCGAAGTCCAGAAGGTGCACGTTTATAGGCAACGGGCAGTATGATTTTAACTACAGGTTTTGGGATACAGAAAATAGAAAAATCATCAGAAGTAAATATGTAGTCTTGAATGAAAAAGTGATGCATAAGGACATTGTACAAGAAAATAAGGCCGAGAAAAAAGAATTTATAGAGTTGGAAGAGTTACCGGACACGGGTGTTATAGCGCTACAGGATGATCATGCATAGGAGCATTATGAGGCAGAACCACAGACACCGGTTGTGAGGAAGTCTACTCGGAAGAGGAGACCCACGTTCCGATACTCACCCTCCTTACATTATTTACTGTTGACAGATAATGGTGAACCAGAATATTTTAAAGAGGCATTACAGTCAGATACACGGGTTAAGTGGGAGTAGGTCATTGATGCTGAGATAGACTTTCTTGAGTCTAATCGTACATGAGAGCTAGTCACTCTACCTAAGGGTAAGAAAGCTCTTCATAACAAGTGAGTTTACAGACTGAAGGAGGAGCATGATGGTTCGAAACGGTACAAGACTAGATTGGTTGTGAAAAGGTTCCAACAAAAGGTAGGTATCGACTTCAATAAAATATTTTCACTAGTGGTAAAAATGTCTACGATTTGCATGGTCTTGAGTATAGTGGTTACATAGGACTTACATCCAGAGCAGTTAGATGTTAAGACAGTCTTTCTTCATGGGGACCTTGAAAAAGAGATATATATGCATCAGCCGACAGGATACATGGCACCAGGAAAGGAGAATAAGGTGTGTAGACTGACGAAAAGTCTATATAGCCTGAAGTAGGCCCTGAGGCAATGATATAAGAAGTTCGATAATTTCATGTCGGGAAATGGTTATAGGAAATGTCATGCAGACCACTGTTGTTATTTGAAGAAGTTTGATACGTCGTATATCATTCTTATTCTGTATGTTGATGATATGCTTGTGGGCGATTGAAGCATGAAGGACATCTCAGATCTCAAAAGACAACTGTCTAGAGAATTTGCCATGAAGGATTTAGGAGCTACAAAATAAATCCTAGGCATGAGGATAAATCGTGACAGGGAAAATAAGAAACTGATTTTATCACAGGCTGAGTACATAGCCAAGGTACTTGATCGATTCAATATGGGAGGTGCTAAGCCGGTTAGCACTTCATTAGCCAACCACTTCAAGCTTTCAAAGGAGCAAGGTGCAAAGACATAGGAGAAACGAGACTACATGGCTAAAGTCTCATACGCGTCAGCTATCGGGAGTCCCATGTATGCTATGATGAGCACGAGGCCAGACATTGCTCAAGCAATGAGAGTTGTTAGCAGGTTCATAAATAACCCTAGGAAGGAACATTAGGAAGCTGTGAAGTGGATCCTTAGATACCTGGTAGGTATTGTAGATATAGGGTTGTACTATGGTGGATCGAAAATCAAGCAACGAGTCTATATAGATTCAGATTTTGTAGGAGGTATTGACAACAGAAGAAGTACTACAGGTTATGTCTTTACTCTGGGTAGTGTTGTAGTTAGTTGGGTCTATTAGTTACAAAAGATAGTATCTATCAGTACAACGAAAGCAGAATATGTTGCAGCTACATAAGCATGCAAGGAAATGGTGTAGATGCAAGGCTTCATGGAAGAGTTGGGTAAGAAGCAAGCAGATTGCAAGCTATATAGTAATAGACAGAGTGCAATCCACTTGGCTAAGAATTCAGCTTTTCATTCAAGGACCAAGCATATTGACATCAGATGTCACTTCATACATTCGTTACTGGAAGATGGATCGATTGCTTTGGAGAAGATTCATACAAATGAGAATCCTGTGGATATGCTGACTAAGGCGGTCACACGGGAGAAGCTGAAGCTCTGTTCAGCTTTGATTGGTCTTCAGGCTTAAAGACGGAGAGGTGGTGCACTCCGGATGTAGAAAACGAACATTTATGGTGATGTGTCTCAAAGTGAGAGATTGTTGAGATGTGGAGTCACATCTGGGCAGCGCCACTCGACCAGTCAAGTGGGCTGCTCGATTAATCGAGGGGCCCACTCGACCGGTTGTGGACTGGCTCAACTCGTTTTCCAGCGAGTTGTGGTTTTGAATTTTCAAAGTGCTCGACCAGCCGTGAAATGTGCTCGACCGGTGGAGGGTGTCGCTCGACTGGTCGAGGACTCTGCACGACTAGTCGAGCTTACGCAGTTTGAGTCCGGATCTTGTGTGGACTCTGAATTTTTGAGTCAGTTTTCGCAGAGATGTGAAAGAGAAATTACCTAAACTATAAATAGGGATTGTTAGGAGTTTTTCTAGGTATAAATGAGAGTTATTCTAAAGTGTGGGTAAAGGATTTTATCTATACATCTAAAGAAAAAACTTAGTATATTGCTTATAATCTTATTTTCTTCATACTAGAAGTTTGCACCCGTGATTTTTTACTCTTATTTGGGATTTTTCTACGTATATTTTATCTTGTGGTTTGTTTGGAAAGCTTTGATTCTTCTTTTAGTTAATATTTCTTCTTGTTTATCGTTTGTGGGTGAGACTGGAGATTGGATCTCAGTTCACTGTGTTGTTGGCGTGCTGCGCAACACCACAAGCACAAGATCACATCTGAGTGGCTAACCAACTATTTTTAATTGTTGAATTACATGGACAATGTTTGAACCGTGATGATTAACATACTAAAGTAATTATAGTGATGCAATTGATAATCTAATTATTTTAAGATATTATTAGTGGGCTATGTCTCCAGTAAATTAATAAGATAGTGATTCACGTGTTATACATGCAACTATGATAATGATTTTAGATGCAACTAAGATCCTGCGCTTGAAACCATCGGATTCGAAACCCTCCACAGCTTTATGCGCCGAACAACGATCCCCCGAATTCATGGTACCAAACGACCCCTTGGAATGATGGTAAACCATCATCGTAGCCTTTTTCTTATATGTATGTTTTAAATGATGATGAAAGCTGCTGACGCCATTTGCGTGAATCACCATCAGCTGCTATTTTCACTCCCTTTGAGCCACATGGGAAGAGTTTAGCAGGGATGTGCATTTGAGTGTTCGGTGGGGCCCACTATGATTTTTTAACTTTTGTGAAATTCACTCCGTCCAGTGGAAGCAGATGCAAAACCCAAGTGGGCCACACTGCAGAAAGAACTGTATGAGGACTCCCACCGTTGAAAGGTTTTTAGAGCCCAATAAATTTTCAGATTAGTATTTTTTGTTTTGTTTGTTTTTTCTTTAGCTTTATCCTGATATGATTTACCTTATGAATGGCTTGGATGGTATATAAACAACACGGTGGGTCCCAAAAAGGTTTCAATAGTGAGTGTTCTTGCTCTCATAAGATGCGACGCAACTAACGTATGGTGGGTATGTCACATGCTTAAAACGGTGGGCCCCACAGTCGTTGCACTTGCACAGATTCCCAACCTAACACGGCGCCAGTGAAAAAGCTGGTGCACCGTTGAATAATTTACATTTTACATAATGGAGTCCCATGCATGCGTCGTCTTCAATAATTTATATTTAATGCCTCGTGACACGTGAATCATGTGATTATTATATAAATATTATTGATAGGAATGAGATGTAAGTTGGACGGCTGAACTGACATGATCTGGATCCCTTTTCCACGGTACACATGGCTAATGAATCAGATTATCTGGACCATTTATCTATTGGAACTCATCATAGTTTGACCAAAGTCCAAAGACTATAGTGGCCGTACGTATATAATCGCACGTTTAATGAAAATTTTCTTGCTCGACCTGAAGGGATCAGGTGTTACCCTTACCACGGGGCCCACCTTAACTATGTTTTGTATATCCATGCCGTCCATCCGTTTCTATAGCAAATTTTAGGAGTTTTTGCAAAAAATTAAGCAGATACGAATCTCAGGTCGACCACACATCCGGAACCAGTGTGATTTAACGTCCAACATTAAAAACTTCCTGGGGCCCACGGTAATGCCCACCGTAACGTTTCCTTTCCATCCAACCAGTTGATAAGGTCAACAAGATCTGGATGAAGGGAATAAATGAAGATCAGATTGATCTAAAACTTTTGTA